>JAXLNO010003705.1:0-147136 GCA_038087875.1 Malacoraja senta
GAGTACAGAGGCAAATAAATAAATGATGGGTCTTTGTGCCAAACATTATGGAGGGCACTGTACATGACTTCATAACTATCAGTCCAGCAACTCAAGATGATCAAACACCATAAGCACTAAAGTTATGCTTAACTTTAATTAAGGTCTCCCTCACACTGCAGCTTATGATTCACATTGAGGGAAATCCTAGGGTTGGAAAGGAAGGTCAGCAAAGCAACCATAATAGATCGTTTCGAACAATTCAATTGTTTAGCACCACAAATGATGTAGTGCTAATTGATCCCTAAATACTGCTATATGGCCAGCTCACAATCAAGACTATGGGAGGGGTACTTATTTTATTGAGAACACCCCAATTAATTTAATACCGATCAAGTCTCGCACTTCCTCGACCATGCCTCTTACAAAAAATGTTTTTTGCTCAACTGAAATGAACTGGATATTAAATATTTAAAATATATACACAGTATCCATTGCAACATCCCTATTCGAAATAAGATTCAATCAAACGTTTAAACTAGTTAGAAAAAATTACTGCAAATATTTATAGTTTTTTTAAACAAGAAGTCAAAGGCATATGGTATTTTCTTGAATTAGAAATTTCAAAATGAACTGAAAATGGTGACACTAAAATGCTAATTTCTCAATAGTAATCAAAAACATGCCTCATCACAATAGGAGCTTGTGTGCAAGAGATAGTGTTATTAAACACACTTCCTTACTCCATCCCTTGGAGATCTAACTACAGATTGGCTTCACTGGACAATAAATATGGGGATAGGAAGAAATAGAGAGAGATCTGGTGATTTTTAGAGATATATAAAATCTTGAGGGGAATGGATAAGTTGAACTCACAGAATCTTTTCATCCATTATGGGGGAAACCAAGACAGGCGGGTGTATATTGCAGGTAAGAAACAACCCAAGAGGCAACTTTTTCCACACAAAGGGTGGTATCTTTATGGAAGAAGCTGTCAGAGGAAATCTTGAAGGCAGATACAATAACAACATTTAAAAGACATTTGGACCGACACATGGTTAAGAAAGATTTGGAGGGGTATGAACCAAACATGGACAAATGGGACTAGCTTAGATGACACACCTTGGTCAGCACAGATGAACTGGGTCATAGAGCCCGTTTCCATGCTCTATGACTCTAACAGAAAAGGTGCCACTTAACCGAAAGAAAATAACCAACTTTCTCAAATAAATAACTTGAAGCCCAAAAATACATAAACCATGAATCAGTTAAACAAAGAGAATTGATATATCTAAAATAGTGTATCAGAGGGAAGAAATAAGAATATCAAATAAAAGTATGGAGCTAACATGTTTACGAGTCAGACAGAAGCTTTCAGTGCTAAAATCTTCGTGATTCTACATCTGTATAAACTCTCATGGAATTCACTGCAATATCAAGAGATAAACATTCATTTGCATATATAATCACAATAGTGAATAAACTGCACTTCAGAGCCACCCCCATGATTAAATTGATTATTCCATGTTCTCATTTGTCCAAACTAATTAAAATCAAGTTGTCAAATATTTCATTGTTGGCATAATGAAATTGGTGCTCTTTAACAATTGAATGCATCCTTGATAAATTAAGTTTAGAAATGCAATTCAAAACCAAATCTTTATCAAAAAATATTTCATTCTGATATTCATTAGTTGTAAATTAATAGAATTCAAATAACTTCAGGTCAAGCTATTCAATAAAAATATGACTCCACTCAACTCACAAAAAAGACTTTGTTTCCATTGTTGTTCTAAACAAATTTTGTTAAGAATTAGCCAGAAAATGTTTGTGCTTCCCAATTGCTCTTTCCATTCCAACCACAGCTGCCATTGAATGTAATGCTGATTAAACTCAGCTGCAAATTGACAAAATGCAACTGTTACCTTGGTAACTTGTGCCTTTGCTCCAAACTTGAGCTGAAGCACTTGATTTTTATTTTATTGATGTACCTTCCGCTTTGAACATCAAAGCTACTTATTGGAAAACAAAACTTGACATAAATTTCCGTGAACTCCTTTGCATTTCCCAGATTAAGCCGCACAGAACCAACCCGACTGACTTATAACTCCAAGTACCCTTATCCAATGTATCATATTTAAAATTCTTGGTGTCATGTCAAAATCCCTTCACTGCCTCACCACTCCCTTACTCCACTACTACTAATCACTCACTTACAATTTCTGAATCATGCATTTAAGAAGGAACTGCAGATGCTGAAAAATCGAAGGTAGACAAAAATGCTGGAGAAACTCAGCGGGTGCAGCAGCATCTATGTAGGTATGTTACAAAACTTACCTTCAGTCGCGCTGTAATTCTGCCACTGGCCGTGTGCGCGATTTTGGCGCCTTTAAGGGGGGGGCGGGGTTAAAACGCGGTTTCTCCTCCCTTGTCCTGGAAATATTTTGTTGGAGTACAAACCTTCGCTGACAAAAATCGTTCCTACCGGCGTTTTGTGAATTTTTTTAATTTATTAAATCGTCAATGTCAGCGCTACAGTAGTTTTAAAAGCAGCTCCTGAAGCGTCAACGCCAATAACGGGGACGGATTTCACACAATGGACAGGTAAACGAAAGTGCTTTCTTTAAATGTATAAAAGTGCTTCTTAAGAAGCCTTTAATTCACATTTTGTCATGCGACACGGTGATTTTATTCCCCGAATTAACGGCAGTATTTTTCATGCCAATACGGGGTTAAATTCACCGCAAATGAACGTTCCAAAAGATCGCGTTCCAGAAATTCTCACTCGCAAGATGAATTAAATGCCCATTAATTTACAGGTATTAAACATTCAATTCCTTCCATTTGGCCTGTAAATTCATGAAAATTAGATTTAAAAATTATGTTATATTGTGAATTATTGTGTGAATGTTATTTGGACACTTAGGCTATTTAAAAATGTTAATCTATTCTTAAGAAATTGATAGATGTTTAGATCTAGTAATTGAATTTTGTAATTAGCTACAATTAGGTAACTAACTAATTATATGCTTTACTTTCATGTCTTCGAAGTAAGATTGTTTCATATTTGTTTCAGAATGCTTCAATCTATAATACCTGAAAATTTCTTTCAGTTACCATAATTTTTAAGAAAGTTATGGGCTTTTAACTGTCCTCGATCACAGCTTTTGTGTTAAGTCAATGGAAAGCAATAGGGAACTAGATGCTAATTTCTGAGTATGATAATGGCCATAACTTCTTTAATACTGAAGATATGAAAGTGAATTAAGTGTCAAATTAAACTTCTTTTTATGCTTTATCTGATGGGATAAATTGCAGACTTTATTTTTTAAATCTCAAAATTTTGTAACATTGCTAATCTATGGAGCAAAGGAAATAGGCAACGTTTCGGGCTGAAGAAGGGTTTCGGCCCGAAACTTTTGCCTATTTCCTTCGCTCCATAGATGCTGCTGCACCCGCTGAGTTTCTCCAGCATTTTTGTCTACCTTCTGAATCATGCATCTTTTAAAGTTTATGTCCCCTGATATGAAAACATCAGGGATTAGTTTCTTATTTAAATGATCAAATTCCACAATCACCTAAGACACCTTGAAAAGATTATCCCTTAAATATTCTGTATTTGGCTGAACATAGGCTTCATGTTATACAGCTGTCCGGGACTTTTTTTGAATTCTAAACTTTTCAATCTACCAAGTATAGGAGCAGGCAGTGAACTTTATATGCAATCATCTGTGCAGTTTTGGTCCCCTAATTTGAGGAAGGACATTCTTGCTATTGAGGGAGTGCAGCGTAGATTTACACGGTTAATTCCCAGGATGGCCGGACTGTCATATGCTGAGAGAATGGAGCAGCTGGGCTTGTACACTCTGGAGTTTAGAAGGATGAGAGGGAATTTCATTGAAACATATAAGATTGTTAAGGGTTTGGACACGCTAGAGGCAGGAAACATGTTCCCGATGTTGGGGGAGTCCAGAACCAGGGGCCATAGTTTAAGAATAGGGAGCAAGCCATTTAGAACGGAGACGAGGAAACACTTTTTCTCACAGAGAGTGGTGAGTCTGTGGAATTCTCTGCCTCAGAGGGCGGTGGAGGCAGGTTCTCTGGATGCTTTCAAGAGAGAGCTAGATAGGGCTCTTAAACATAGGGGATCAGGGGCTATGTGGAGAAGGCAGGAACGGGGTACTGATCAGCCATGATCACATTGAATGGCGGTGCTGGCTCGAAGGGCCGAATGGCCTACTCCTGCACCTATTGCCTATTCTCTATTGTCTATTATCTCTGCTTAAGAGTTAATTAATTATTGAAATATTAAAACAGATGTAAAGATCCACTTAAAGGTTCATACAAAGATCACCGCAATTCGCTCATAACAATTCTCAGCATAAACTTAAAACAAACCACCATTTCACATTCTCCAGACAATAAAAGAGTAATTAATTGACAAGCACAAATTATCCTTACCAAGCGATCGTGTGTATGGAGATTGTTGTAATTAGTAGATTGAGAGACATGAGAAGAGTTTCCCAACATTCCTCCATAACTTGGCTGGTGTATTCCATTTGAGGAATTCCAAAGATCAGAAGAATTATGATTTCCTTCTAATATGGAAAATAAATTATTTATCAATTACAGAGAAAATCAAAACAATTTCTTCACAACAATGGAAAATATATAATGCAAAAATCAAGGCCTTCAATGACAACTGGAGAATAAGCAACATGGCCATAATTCTTAGCAGATTAAATCAATTTTGGATACAAATTCATTACAGATAAATGTAGCAGACGCCAACAATAAAAAAGTTAATTTATAATTTAGTTGTTATGACCACTATATGAATGATTTTTTTTTGGATTCAAGCAGCATTTTACATAAACACAACTTGGAATGCTCTTTACTGATTGCACTTTACACCCCCACACATTATTCTTATAGAATGCTTGATAACCAAACTTACCTTGCATAAAGAATGTACTGGCAAACATGCTGCTGGGTGGTTTCGGTGATGGGTAACTGGGAGAATCCCTGTTAAAATCATCTGAGCTAGGAGAAGGTGCGTAAACCTGAAGGCAGAAATATAAAAATTAATAAGTCAGATTATGTGTTTGAAACCCTTATTATTTCCATTCCAAACTTAAGTATCAACAATCAAGTATCAATATATAATAGCCATTCTAAAAACTACCATTGAAACTGCAAACTTTGACATCCCATGCAAGTGCTGCTGAAATCTGAAGTCTAAGATTCGATGAATGACAGGTTGCACATCTATCATTACACTCAGTGTGTGGTTCAATCATGGAGCCCAAACGTGCTTGGGTTCTTCAGAATTACAGTAGGGAAATCACCTGTCTGATCACAGATCAGTCTGCAGTCTATGACAGCATATTACGATTTCTGTGCGGATTCATGGATTTAGAGGCAAAGAGGAAAGCAAATTATTTTATTTTCATTATTTGACTTTAACAGTTTTTAAAGTTTAGATCTTTTGGTTCTTTAAATGAATTAATTTTATTTGTGGATTTTAACGACACTAAAACTAAGAAAGTTATTGAGATGACAAAGCCTAGCCTGCAGTTTTGCCTTTTGTTAAAGTGTCAGAATTGTTCCCGAGGTAAGGCAAGGACTGTTGGCACAATTTGGTGGATTAGTTACCGCCAGATTCAGGAGCATTTCCATTATTAGACTACTGAATGTCCTCTCATCAGCCAAGGGTACAATTCTGATTTCTCAATCTTCTCATTGTGGCCCTTGCATTTATTTTAAATCTGCACTTTCTCTGTCGCTGTAACACCATAACGCTGCAACACTACATTCTGCACTCTGGAATGTTTCCTCTTACACTACCTGTGGTACACGTGTATGGCTTGATTGCACTCGTGTAAAATACGATATGACCTGATATCATGCCAAACAGAATTTCCAATATGTTTCAGTACATGCGACCAATACCAATAGTTCGTTAATTGAAAGTTTGTTTCAAATTACTTAGCAAGAGGTTTATTTCAGATATGAAAACGCTAGTTCGATGATTAATGAGTGCATATTCCCGTGTAAATATTTTTCTAAATGCCCAGCTGCCAAAGTTTCAAAATCAAGCAATGTTTTCAAAAGATGTTGTGTTGTTTTTATGAATCCCACACCAAGGGAATGGGAGTTGTACGCCCAACAAACCTTTCCTTTTAAAAAACTAGGTGAACAATTTAAACTGGCTAACAGTTGAATAAGCTGAGAACTTAGCCTCCCCATCAAATGCATACTTTTGTGCATCAGCATCCTAAGGTTATGTGCTGACCAGAAAAAGAAACCATATAACATAGTTTTAACTTGGGTCTTAGGAAACTTTGTCATGTGAATTCCATCATTGCTGCACAAACAAACAGCATGTGATCAGCCTGATGTTTAATCTATCCACTGTTCACTGAAAACCAAAGGAAAAAGGTAGTTTGTGTTTTAATTGTGAGAAAACACTGGGAAAGTTAAAAACTTAACTGCAGTAGATATATGTTTTACATCAAGAGTCATCTCCAGTTTCCAACCACTTTTGAACAGAAAAGGAAGAGAGATTTCAACAGTGCCAAGGTATTTTTTACAAAGTCATGATCTACAATGCCCGCCATAATGTTTGGGTGAAAGACCAATCAGTTATTTATTTGCCTCTGTACTCCACAATTTGAGATTTATAATAGAAAAAAATCCCATGTGGTTAAAGTGCACATTATCAGGTTTTAATAAAGGCCATTTTTATACATTTTGGTTTCACCATGTAGAAATTACAGCAGTGTATAGACATGGTTCCCCCATTTCAGGACACCATAATGTTTGGGACACAGCAATGTCATGTAAATGAAAGTAGTCATGTTTAGTATTTTGGTGCATATCCTTTGCAAGCAATGACTGCTTGAAGTCTGTGATTCATGGACATCACCAGTTGCTGGATGTCTTCTCTGGTGATGCTCTGCCAGGCCTGTATTGTAGCCACCTTTAGCTTTTGCTTGTTTTGGGGGCTAGTCCTTCAATTTTCTCTTCGGCATATAAAAGGCACGCTGAATTGGGTTCAGATCAGGTGATTGACGGCCATTCAAGAATTGACCATTTTTGAAAAACTCCATTGTTGCTTTAGCAGTATGTTTGGGATCATTGTCTTGCTGTAGAATGAACTGCCGGCCAATGAGTTTTGAGGCATTTGGTTGAACTTGAGCAGATAGGATGTGTCTAAATACTTCAGAATTCATTATGCTACTACCACCAACAGTTGTATCATCAATGAAGATGAGTGAGCCAGTTCCTTCAGCAGCCATACATGCCCAGGCCATAACACCCTCACCACCGTGTTTCACAGATGAGGTGGTATGCTTTGGATCTTGGGCAGTTCCTTCTCTCCTCCATACTTTGCTCTTGCCATCACTCTGATATAAGTTAATCTTCGTCTCATCTGTCCACAAGATATTTTTCCAGAACTGTCGTTGCTCTTTTAAGTACTTCTTGGCAAACTGTAACCTGGCCATCCTATTTTTGCGGCTAACCAGTGATTTGCATCTTGCAGTGTAGCCTCTGTATTTCTGTTCATGAGGTCTTCTGCAGACAGTGGTCATTCACAAATCCACACCTGACTCCTGAAGAGTGTTTCTGATTTGTCGGACAGGTGTTTGGGGATTTTTCTTTATTATAGAGAGAATTCTTCTGTCATCAGCTGTGGTGGCCTTCCTTGGCCTGCCAGTCCCTTTGCGATTAGTAAGCTCACCAGTGCTCTGTTTCTTCTTAATGATGTTCCAAACAGTTAATTTTGGTAAGCCTAAGGTTTGGTTGATGTTGCTAATAGTTTTATTATTGTTTCTCAGTCTCATAATGGCTTCTTTGAATTTCATTGGCACAACTTTCATCCTCATGTTGATAAACAGCAATAAAAGTTTCCAAAGGTGATGGAAAGACTGGAGGAAAGACTAGATGATGAGAGCTCTCTTAGATCTGCATTCAGGAGGCTTTCAAATGCACCTGAGCAATTACAAACACATGTGAAGCCATGTGTCCTAAACATTATTGTGCCCTGAAATGGGTGGACTATGTATAAACACAGCTGTAATTTCTATATTGTGAAACAAAAATGTATACAAATCGCCTTTAATAAAATCTGACAATGTGCACTTTAACCACATGTGAGTTTTTTCTATTACAAATCTCAAATTATGGAGTACAGAGGCAAACAATGAATGATGGGTCTTTGTCCCACACATTATGGAGGGCACTGTATATATTTTTTATTTTATTGCCACATTTAGCAAATAAAATGGTAATGTGTAAACATGTGGTGCAGCGGTCGAGTTACAGGGCATAGTGTTAGAGACCCGGGTTCGATTACGACTACGGGTGCTATCCGTACAGGAGTTTGTACATTCTCCCCTTGATCGCGTGGGTTTTCTCCGAGATCTTTGGTTTCCTCCTTCACTCCAAAGATGTACAGGTTTGTAGGTTAATTGGCTTGATATAAATTGTAAATTATCCATAATTTGTGTCCCTAGTGTTAATGTGCGGGGATCGCTGGTCTGTGTGGACTCGATGGGCCGAAGAACCTGTTCCGGCGCTGTATCTCTAAACTAAACTAAAGCATTGCTGAAAGGTTTTATACATATTAAGTAATATTGGCTCTAAATAAGTATACTATTTTGTAAGCAGCATCTGTTCTTTTTCCTATACTCTTGCCTGTCAAAAATATGCATACCTCTCAGCTTTCACAAACAGCCTCAATTCTAGGATCAAAGGCTTTGTGCACCAAACCTTATTGATGTGGTCTCAATAATTTAATCAACTCCAGATGGAGAATCAATAGTCAGCCAATCCACAGAAGGACCGAGTTCCTCCAAGTTATAATCAGAACAGATCACAAATGAGAAACAGATCGAGTCATCCAATCTCCTCCAAATCATTTGCCAATTAAACATTTAACAAGCTACTCACAAGTTTCATCCCACTATCACTACACAGAGCATGAAACTAAACAGAGCTTAGAAATATTGCTTAATTACAATTACAGATAAACACCATTTTGATGGTTCATGAAGTGTATCTGGTCACAAAACCAGAACATCCCATGAATAATGCCCAGCCAGTGATGAAAAGATTATGTCATGAAAATTAAGTTCGGCAGTACAATAAAAGTGGCTGCAGAAGGGTTGATAACTATCCAGTTTAGTCATGAAGTTAAACATGTTAGCCACGTTCAACTGCAATGACTTCTTACATCCAAAATCCATTGGCCCTCAACAGCTAGGTTTACACCTTAACAGAAAGATACCAGACAGCATCCCGTGCCTTTGTAAAGACACCCGCCATAGAAATTCAATACTTTCAAGAAAAGCTGGCCAAGAAACCTAAACAACATTTTTCAGCAAATGCCACTCAATAAGTGATTGATCAGCAACAAAATTATACAGACATCCATTATGAAACAAGAGTGCAATCCTCAAACCCTTTTCATAGTTAATCTTTAATTCATGCATTTACAAACTGGAAACAGATTGAACAGATGAGCATGTCATTCTTTGAATATACATAATTGTCAGCAGTATAGATCAGACCAGTATTGCACCTGATCCTCTTCCTTGTTCTTTTGATATGCTGGTAGAAATGAACATAATTTTCATGCTGAATCATCAATAAAGCATTTTGGTGGACAATATGCCTGCCTGGCAGAAAGTGAAGCTCAATAGAATCTTAGAAGAATCCACAGGAGTTAAAGCAAAAAGCTAATAAAACTCATCTTAACTGACACAGCCCTCGTTAATGATTTCTGCAGAAAAAAAGTGTTTTTTCTAAAAGCAGAAATGCCTTTCGTTTATGACAAATAACACTCTTAAATCTACAGGATAAAACTGAACTGCAAAAGCAGACCTCCCATTTTAAAGGGAGATTAAAGTTCAAAATATATTTTATTTTTAAACACGTTAACCAAAGTGTCACAACTGTAGTGGCTTAATTGAACATACTTTAATGAACCCATAGCTTAGTGAACAGTTGTAGTTATGGCAAACAGTAGTTCAAATATGATGCAATTTACAGCGGGGAGTAACCCTCAAATAACAAAGGCTCTTTAACCCAAATATCTTGAAAACAAATCAGAAAGGTCATTTATTATTTGAATCTCATGGCATCTGCTTTGACCTCATCTCAATAACATATGCTGAAATGTAATCAGAACCTAATCCACAAGAAAAATGGCTTGCACTTTAATAAAACCTCTAAATACCAGACTACAAATTACCCAAGTCCCATGGTAAGAAGCTTTTATTCAATACAAATGTGTAATTATTAAAATCATACAATTGGCCTCTTACAGATTTTTAAATGAAGATGGGGTGGGATCAGTGTAATCAATTAAATGATAGATCACACAATGCAAAGGAATAAATTAGTACCTCGATTATATGTCTCTACCACGTAACAGGAAAGAAAATATTTTGATACAGAATTCAAGCCATTGCTCACAAGTTTGAAAAAGCATAATATGCCTACTGCAGCATACACCCAAATGTTAAGCCATAAATATCATAAACCCACTGAGAAGCGAAAGAGGATAAACAATTTCAGGTTCTTACATTTTATGAACTCCCACTTTTTCTGATCAGCAGAAGAGCATGGATCATGGATGACTGAAGTCTCTTGCTCAAGAATCCAGTCATATAGTGCGATGTAAAATGATTTACATCCATAATTGTGATTCTGTGCAACGTTTATGGGAACAGGTTCCCATGCATACGCTGCCCACAGCCTCCATGATAAAAGTTGCAGGCTTGGGAGATGCATTCAGTGTCACCCGGACAATAATTGCAGTGTATTTTAGTGGAGGGAATCCATCTGTAAGGTAGAGTTTTTGCTGCTCAAAAAGACTTTTTCCTGAATGGAATTGAGCCTCAAATGTTATTGGTAATGTACTCAGCCAGGAATGTGCAGAGCATTCCATCATGTTCCCAACTTTGTCTTATATAAGGAAAAGGTTGAGGTATTATAAATCAAGTGATTACATTTTAGATATCCAGCCTCTGCCCTGCCCTTATAGCAAACTTGTGTGAATGGTTCAGTTAAGCGTCGAGCCAACAGTGAATGCTGCATCCCTATCACCATGAGTATTGATGGTGGGACTCAACCATGGTAAAACCACCGAATATCAATCGATTCATGGATATTAACATCTCAGTACATCTTAATAAGATTTTAAGTATCACGAACAAACATGAGATAGTGTGAACGAGAGGTTTCATATGAATAATATCTGTGCAGGTGCATTCCAATATCAATCCAAAACTTATTCCATGTACTAATTTCATGCCCTGCATCTTCCATATTTTTACTATTTATCTCTATTAAAAACTTTAAAATAATTAAATTATCATTACATCCTACTTTATATTAACTTCCATATTTTCTTACAACATAGATGGCCATTCAGCCCATTAAGGACATGCTGACACAGGGAACTCTCCCATTCCCGCAATAATTTTTCATGTAATGTATTCTCTCCACATTCCCATCAATTCTATCACCCTTCTATACACCAGGGGCAATATACATTGGCCAATTAACCTGCCAACTCAAATCTGTGATATGTGGTAGGAAATTGGAGCACCAGAAGAAAATCAACGTGGTTACAGGGAGCACATCAAACTGACCATACCAGAGGTCAGGGTTCAATCCTAATCACTGCGGCTGAGTCAGCAGCTTCCCGAACTTTACTAATCAATAAGGAAACGTAATTTTAGAATACATATTAGCTTGGAATATAACTGTGTGTAATCATGCAGTAAGTTTAAGCATTTAAATCATATTGATTTGAACCAAACATTGATTAGGCAAAAGATTTTCTCCAAACAAGAGAACAATACACCCTAAAATGAGATCCTTGTTGCATTTAGATGGGATAATTATAGTTTAGGAGTGGTAAATATTCTAATTAGATTTTCTGCAAATCTGTACCTCCATATGGCAACCCCAATATGCTAAATTCACACCACTACATCATAGCTCTTTGTATAAGCACTAGGTGATCCATCATCTTGTACTGCTATGACCCCAGTGTTTACTGCATGGTAGCAATTTCATTCAAATACAAAGTCAATTATCTCCTACTTTGTAAATGTCATGGCGGTGGGGCATTATCATTTACTTAAAAACCTGAATGAAATGCAGAACAGAGCCTGAATGGCATTCAGGTGACCCGACTTAAAACTCTGCACCCTATTCCAGTGTTGACCATCACATAAACAAACTCCGTTAATTTCTTGCTTTTTACTCAAGTAAAAATAAAAAAACACGATGCAACAAGACTTTAGAAGAGCAAAGGAAAAGGACATCTAATAAGCACCCTCTGTAAACGGCATTTCTGGAGATATCCATTGCCCAACAGATTCCATTTTCTCAACTAAAGAAAAATAGCACAGGCAAATTATAAAAGTTATTTTATAAAGAAATTAGGGAACACCAAAAATTGCACCAATTATTGGAGTGATGTCACTGGATCAATTGCTTATCAAATGCAATTACAATCAAGTCCCTGCTAATTGAAATATAATCTCTGCACTTTCTCGTAAAGCCAGAACAAAAGTTAGTTATCGTAACTGAAGTAACCAACACTACACATCTGACCCAAAAAAATCATATTCAAATAGATTAATTTGTTTCTCCAATGTCCAAATAATACCATAACTGAATGTGATGCATTTGATTTTCTAAAATCTGCAAATATTACAAGCAGGCAAAATTTCTGGCATTTTAAAACCACGATTACTGATTACTAAACTTCAAATCGTAAACCTAATTCTGCAAGTTTATCCCAGTTTCAGAAAGTTATTTCCCATGCTTATTGGTGCCACATTTCATAAAAACAAAGAATATTGCAGGCTCGTTCTTGGATCAACCACATATAATTAATTATTTGGAATTCACATAGGACTTCAGTGCACTACAGTCCACACATGTCTCTGGCATAATTTATTATCTATTTACTCACTGTGCTAGCTCATAAAGCTAACCTTTGACCCACTACAGGCACATGCTATCAATTTTCTTTGGATGCCCCTCAATATCCAATCCTACTATCCTTTAATAAGCTGGAAATACTTAAAAGATCAAAGCTGTGCTTGACTGCTTCAAGAACAAAGAGCATATTCTAATGGAGTAATAACACAAAACATAAAATTACATTAACTTTCCAAGACTACTCACAAGCCCCAAGAACACAGATCAATAAGAACAGCTGCAATTAAACATGACAGGCAACATTTTTTTTTAAACTACAACTTCCCACAATTGCAAAAGCTGTCGTGCTAGGCAGTCTTGCACAGGGTTTATTCAATCTATTTCAGTTCTCTCCACATATTTGGTAAAGAATGCTTTCAATTTATGGAAAATGTAGGCACAGATGTGTTTAAGATTGGTCTCAAACACTAAAATCAGATTTTTAAGGTTACCAACACAAGATCCTGAAATTGTTCATGATACTTTGTTTTCTCATTCACTTGATCCACAATAACAATGTTCTTGGGGGAATAAGTCTGATTGGTCACTTCCTACTTTACACAATGCATCGTTCTGCAGAATAAGATGCAAAACTGTGTGCAAAGTCCCGAGTTTCAAAGAGAATTTCAATGACGTGGCTGAAAATTAGATTTAACTCCCTGTAGGGTCAAGAATGCTCTTTGATTAGAAGCAGATGGAACAATATGAAAGCCAGCTCCTGGACCTCATCTTTAAACAGGAAATTCAGAGCTAACCAACTGGCTGTTTCCTAATTGTTCCCAGAGATTCATATTGTTTCTAAATGAACACATCTTTTGTGTTAAAATGTCCTTAAGCTTTCATTCATGTTCAAAGTAAAATGACAGATTAAAATGACAATCACAAACTCAGAATATTTCATATTGAAATCTTCTGTGATCAGAACTGTTAATAATGACGATTTGTGCAGAGATACTTTAATGCAACTTTCATAACAGCTTAAAATCTCAATATATAAAACCACATAGAATCTTACTTTAAATAACCATCTATTAAAAACTTAAACAAAACTAATTAGAATAATATCTGAGCAGTTATAATTTATAACTGATCACTGGTCTGCATTATTACCTATTGATCCACTAATTATGTTATCAAATTACACCAGAAATGTTGCATAAAAGAAAGTCACACTTACCGTTTTCCTATTGTAGTAATACATAAGTGAATTACTACCCATACCAGGCACTGTATAAGCACAATACATGTTGCTCGCTAAAATCTAGCGTGGAGAGATCAGCAACTGTGCACTTCACTGTGCGACACATTCAACTACTCAATTTCAGGCAGACTAATTCCTTAATCTTTCCACACATGGATCTACTCAGAAGGAACTTATGCAAAGTAGGCTGAACCATTCAACGCAAGAGCTGGGGAGGGAAGTTGAGCTTTATTGGCTACATTCCGTATTCAGCCCTTGACGCAGTCACAGCAAACATAACCAGAGCAATGTTCAAATACAGGTAGATAGGACCAGGGAAAGTGTGATCTCCAGAAAATGTAATGGATTACTATATTTTGAAATCTTTAGTTTGTTCATTAACTTCAATTAATGCAGAGACAAAAATATTGAAAGTTAAATCTAAATTTAATGCTTACTTTAGCTTAAAAAAAATGACTGGAAAGTCTTTGATGCACCACCAGTAAAAATGTGCACACACACACACGATGTGAACAAAATATTTCACATGGGAGAAAAACAATTGACCACTATAAATCTATGACGCACAGAAACAGGAAACTACTCAAATATAACTATACTCTTTACCCTCATTATAACATGGATCCCAAGTGTCTAGCATTTAGTAATTGACAATGAGATTCATGGTATTGTGAAAGTCTGGTTGCTTTACATTAAGACATAAAGTTGCATCACAATCATATGTAGACCAGCAAGTGTATTAAAAATCTACAGATAGAAAGCAGCCTAGCTTAATTTCTGTTGCAACTCTCTCTATTTCTGGGTGGCTGGGTCAAAACAAAATTACATGGATGTTTCCTTTAACAAAAGGAGGAAAATGCACCCTCACAGGAAAAAGCAAATTCATTAACACACACGGAGTCTGCCCTATAGTTAGAAAAGCTCAGCAGCAGCTGCAGAAGGACAATATATACGTCAGGCTAATAAAAAGCAAGACAGAATGACGTACAACTTCCTCCTGAGACTATGAGGGCCTATTTTGGTCCTGTGAGGCCTGTGGAAAAGCTTTGATTTACAATTAACAATTCCATTCACTGAATCTCCTTATGAATGTTTTGTCTTTTCTGGCAGCGTGATTGTGTTAAAAAGAGCTTTCAATCTCCCAGTCCCTCTTGACGTCAGTATTCCATGAGATAAAATCTTTATATCTAAATACTACATTCTGAGGTTTAAAGGAAAAAATGGCATCTTAATAGATTGCAAAGTTGTGTACTTCCGTGAAGTATTTAAATTGTCTTACTATAGGCATAGGGTCTTGCAGCACAGAAACAGGCCCTTCGGTCCAACTGATTCATGCTGACCACAATGCCCATCTATGCTCATCTCATACACACACATTTGACCCAAATCCCTCTAAACTTTTCATATCCATGCACCGGTCCAAATATCTTTTAAATGTTGTTATTGTACCAGCCTCAATCACTTCATTTGACAGCCTGTTCCATATATGTGCCACCCTCTGGGTAAAAAAGTGTCCCTTCAGGTTCCTATTAATACTTTCCCCTTTCATCTTAAATCTATGCATTATAGTCCTTGATTCTCCAAACCCAGAAAAAATTGTGTATTGACCTTATCTATGCTCCTCGTGATTTTATAAGATCTATAAGATTCTATAAGATCACACCTTAGCCTCCTTGTTTCCAGGCAACAAAGACCTAGCCTGCCCAACCTTTCCTGAAAAGCCAGGTCCTTGAACCCTGGCAACTTCCTCTTAAATCATTTTTGCACTCTCCAACTTAATGGCATCTTTCCTATAGAAGTTTGTGAAAAAATGAAGGCAAAACTCCAGGTGCGGCCACACCAACATGTTTACAACTGCAACATAGAGTGCCAACTTCGTCTCTCAATGCCTTTACTAATGAAAGCCAGCGTGTCAAAAGCCTTCTTCATTTTCAACCTGCGATACCACTTTTGGGGAACTATGTTGCTGCATTTCGAGGTCCCTCTCCTCTACAACACTTGAGGGCACTATGATTCATTGAGGAAGCTCTTCCTTGATCTGACTTACCAAAATATCGCACCTCACACTTATCTGAATTAAACTGTTTACCATTCCTCAGCCCATTACCCAGACGATCAAGATCCCGCTATAATTCTCAATAACCTACTTCGTTGTCTGTGATACTATGTTATTTCAGTATCATCTGCGAACTTACTAACTATACCTTGTACATGCTCATCCTAATCATTGATATAAATGACAGATATGGGCCTAGCTCCAACTCAAGGCACACCACGAGTCAAGGGCCTGCAGTCTGGAAATCACCCTTCTTTCATCATTATTTGCTTCCTACGGTCAAGCCAATTAAGCATTAAACTAGCTAGTTTTAACTGGATCCAATGCAATCAAACCTTCCAGAACTGCCAACCATACAGAACATTAACAAAGCCCTTGTTGAATGAAGTCCATAGAGACTGTGGCTACACTGCTGCATTTATCAACCTTCTCCGTTACTTCTAAAAACTCATATTAGTGGAGAATTAATCAACCATGCACAAAACTATCCCTAATCAACCACTTCCCAAATGCATGTATATATTATCAGAATTATTTCCAGTAACTTTCCTGTCACAGATCTTAGGCCTATTAGTCTATAATTCCCAGGTTTTTCTTTGCAGTCCTTCTTAAATAGGCACAACATTAGCCACCCTCCAAAGTTCTCCTTTCGCTTCCCACAGTGTCCTTACATAGTACATATCTGATCGGGCCCATCTACCTTCATGTTTAAATGTTGTTATTATACCTGCCTCAATCACTTCATTTGACAGCCTGTTCCATATATGTGCCACCCTCTCTGGAAAAAAAAGTGTCCCTTCAAGTTCCTATTAACAGTTTCCCCTTTCATCTTAAATCTATGCATTATAGTCCTCGATTCTCCAACCCTGGAGAAAATCAGGCTCATCTACCTTCATATCGGTTTGCGCATTCATCACCTCGACTGTAATACGGACCATCCTCAAGACATTGCCATTAACTTTCCCAAGCTCCCCAGCCTTTATGTTTGCCTTCACTGTTTCATTATGAATATAAAAACTCAACAGAACTAAAAATAGCAGTATTACTTCTCAGAATATTCCAGCATATTTATTGGTTTATGCAGAAACTATTTCATTGAACAAAATCTCTTTACTCAACAACTGCATCACACAGTCAATTCAAATCTATCTTATTAGCATCTCAGCATGGTTAATCCTACATTCTATTTCGCAAATAATCTAGCTGGACATAACTTTGATTTCAAAACTTTATTACAGCCGACACGGGATTAACAAGGATGATTACTTGGATGATACAAAATAATGTGGACTGTCATCCATGACATCATACTGGCTAGGAATATAAATCAGTCATGCGCAAATGTGCTGAATAAATGACACCTATGAAGGCAGGGATGTGATTTATAACTCAGTCAAGCAATCATGAATTGCTATGTGATGGCAAGCTTCATAGAATATTCACAATAAAGGTGACCAACAGCCCACAACATCCATATCATTCACCCCAATGAAAATAAAATAAATACTAACTATGTGGAGTTTTGTTCTGTGGAATCTTTCAATGAATTGAATGAAAATGCCAAAGTAGTGTAGAAAAATGTGATTCGTCCAAGATGGATTCAAAGGTGAAAATGTCAGATATTTCAGTTTTATGAAAAGATAAATATCTTTATAAACATAATCAAATATTCTGTACCCCTTTCATATGCTGAGATCATTGATCCCAACCAATGCCATTTCTACTTCAATTTTTAGCACAATGATACCTGCATCAAACTTGAGGATAACATTCTTTTGATTCATACTGACCAAAATGCAGTTATGATAAAATATTCATATTTATCATTTGGTGTACCTTAAATTCTAAACTATGTCAGAGGTAAGAACGTAAATTATTGAAATCTATTGCGTATCATACTAAAAATACATGGTACACAATATCAGGTACTACGTGTAAACAAGAACTATGAAGTATTGGCTCAGCCTTAATTTATTTCCATCAGAACCATAGGGATTAACTCCCTGCCCCACCCCTCAATCCAGTAGATGGAATTCTATGATCTAGCCTAAAGGCAATTAAGCACTAAGAACAATATTACAACATTATGCCTACTATTTCATTACGTAGAAATTTATGCAGCAACAAAGCTGTATTACAGATCATATACATTCTATAATGTTCTTATTTATAGAGTAGACACTTGATAAAACTGAAACGTAATTCACTACAGCAGTTCATTTTTCTTTAACCATTGCAAAAAAGTTAATTTCTTAGAAATCCTTCCTTCTTATTTCAAATTCTTCAAATTTAGTAGATTTCAAAATTCTCAATATTGATTATCAATAATAATTAATTTACATCACAACAATGGTAACATTCAGGGAATGAACTGAAAAAAGAGAAAGAATTGCAGCAATGATTTGTTATTCAATCCCACATTTAAAAACAAAACTGGATAAAATGTGAAATTTGGGTGCAATAAATTAAATCCATTTGACACAGAGCTATCATTACAACATTCAAATGTGAGTAACTTTTAAAGCTATTGAGGCAAGATTAAATTAATTTCCAAAATTAAGGCACATTACAATTTTATTAAAATTAAAGAAAGCAAAAAAAAACGGAGACACACAGGCTAACCAAATATCCACTGCCACCTAGTGTTGCTGTATTATAAAACAATTGCATAATATTCAAGTCAGTGAGGACAATTGCTACATTGCTGATGGATATTGAGTAACAGAAATTTGCAGCAATTCAGCTACAAAGTAATCAGATTACCAATCAATCTAACTTGCAACTCAATTTCACAAAAATGGTTATGTGCAGTAAGCATTAAATATGCATATTAATATCTTACTTAAAGAGAATAGTAACGCTTGTTTGAGACTGGAATGTTTAAATTTTCCACAACACTCAGTAATGTGTTTTAATATTACTATTTTGGCTAATCAAAATCACAACTTCACAACAAGACAATGAGACCTGGCCAGACTATCCACAATCAGTAGAGGGGATGGGGTTGAGGTTGAGATTGAGGGGGATGTAGGCGGCACCTGAAGGAGTGAATTGGGAAATGCAGTAGAGGTCGGGGGAATGGTGGAACTGTGCCCAGGAGAGGGGAAGGTGGGAACTGGGGGATGAGAGACGACGATAGGATTGCACAGTCGGGGAGGAAGAAATTGTGCAGGAGATTGTGGAAGGGTAGCGGTAAGGAAGGGAAATAGAATGTGCTGGAGGTATATAAGCTGCCCTACTTAACAGCCAACCTTAAAAATTGACCCGTTCTTTGTGTATCCGTTTCCCGCCTTGCAGAGTATTTGAACCATTTTCAGTTTTAGTGCTTTAGAACACAAGTGATATGCATGTTAGATAGAGGTTGAAATCTGCAATTTTAATCTGACAATAATATCCAGGCTCACAGTGACATGGTTGTCCCAAAGGATAAACAAAAGCTCAATGAAATCAACATATTTAATACAACCAAACAGAAATTTAACTCATTACAGGATGTTTCTGTTACATGACTTAATAAAATAACACAACCCTTCAATGAGGGCATAGGACACACTATTCCAACTATATTGTTAAAAGTCACAAATCCCTGTACGTCATCACCAGTTGAAAAGAAAACAAAAACAACCTGAATAAAGCCTAATGTTTAAACCTTAATATTCAATTTAAGCAGCTCCAATAATTATGATAATATTCTTTTAAGTAGCCATATCTTCAGAGAAATAGCTCATTACAGACAATTCCTTGTGGAATTGATTGAGATTTTAGATTTAACAATTGACAACATGAAGATAGCAATTTTAATTATGTGTTGTGCATTAGTATATACATTAAAGAAACCACTAGAGCTCGGAATTATGATGCACACAAAAATGAATAACACACCTGCATGATGCTCAGCAGGTAGTAGGCTGGTGCAACTTCTGATTTCCAGCAGATGGCTCTTTCAATAAAAGATTGTGACATATTTTAATGATAATCTTAAGTAAATAATAAGAATGTAAATAATTTGAATCAAAATAATACATGAGATGACTTTCAACCATCAATGAGATTTGCTGTTCCCCCCCCCCCCCCCCCCATATCAATGGAAATTGCAGAATCCTACAAAACAACCCAATCTGTGAAGTCCAAGCATTATCTGCCCAGATATCAACAAGAAGAGAATGGTTTCCTTGGTTATTATTGTCACATGTACCCAGGTACAGTGAAAAGGGCTATCCAATCAAATCGGATAACATTATACATAAATATAATCAAGACAAACTCAAGGAAGTTTTAAAATCTCTCACCAGTTACAGAATTGTTATCCCTTTTGCAGATCACTCATATACTTGAGGCACAGCAACATTATTTCAAGTCACAAGGAAGCAATTCTTAAATTTACCCCTCTATATAAAACTCAGTGGAGCAGGATTATAGTTGAATGATCTGCTGAAAATCAGAAGTCAATCTCCTTGTCATTTTCTGTCAGCTGACCCCAAGCAATTTTTTCCCCCATACACTACCTTGACTAAAACAGAAATGTCCATTTTTGACGATATATCTGCAGGACACCAATATTTAAACCTAGCTTCTTTGTGGACGTATTTTAAACAACTGCCATAAAAAATTACAGCTCATAATCTGAAATACAAATATTTATTTCTGTGACTAGAATAAAACCGTAAGATTTCAAATTAACATTGCATAGACTTTCCCTTACTTTTCTTTCAACTAATACACTCAGTTTAATCAGCAAATACAGAGCTATGTTCACATCTTCCTTTAAGTGCTTTGCAGTCAATTATAACACCAAACTATAATAAATAAAATGTAAATTGCTATCTATTTTTAGTTAATGCAAATTTTCTTTGCCTAGGGAATAATGATTGGAAGCTCTGCATTTGTTCTGTTTATCAAGTAGCTATTCAGCCTCCAGTGGGCCAAGTGCTTATGCAAGCATGCCGTTTAAGAGAGTCTGCAGCTGTACGCACGGCTTCCAGGTAGGCTGCAGGTTTTATGAACAGCTGCCCATGGCTACACTAACTACTGCAGTCCCATCTGGAATGAAGGTCATAGATATTTCCAGGTTCAAGATTTGCAGTTTAAGAAAGCACTTGCAAAATACCTTGCAAAAAAAAAAAATTTTTTTTAAATCAGGCGATGCAGAATCAAAATGTCTTCATCTATTCTGTTTGTCAAACATCGGGCAACCAGTCCATTCAGCATATATCAAGATATGACTCATCCAAGTGCACCTGCGTCCATGTGTTAACTGAAGTGCTGACAAATAAAAACCATATCAGCATTTGCACAACAAAGAGATGATTCCAGCAAGACAGCATCATTTTCTCTCTTGCTCCCTCAGTATTTGGAATAACCAAGCTTTTCTTGGCACCATGGGATTTTACTTCACGCAGGATTATAAACAGTCATTTACAATTTTGTTGTTTTAAAGAATAAAGCACATCTAATGCTACAGAAAATCCTGAAAGCATTAGATTATCAGAGGTATTAATGATTTTTTAACCAAAACCTACCAACCTTTATTCATCAAAGCATTTTATTCTCAAAGGATAAATTTCAGTGCAAAGAGGAATCAACAAAAGCGTTGCTTGAAAGCCTTTCTGATGTAAGCCTGAAGTTAGGAAAGGCTTAATGAAGCTTTAAAATCCACCAGGGCTTCACAATGAACATCTGACTTGGTGATTTATGCATATTAATAACCTCAGCCTACTCAGGCAATCTGAGTTGTACATGTCCTCGGAATCTTAATGTCTTCAGCTCCATTGGGATTATTACAAATGTAAATTTCTAAGATTCAGAGCTATTAATCTCTGTCTGTCCTCCTGTTCAGCAACATAATGACTAATTAAACATCAAAAGACCTGTACAGACAATCTTCTTTGACAGCTTCTGTCCTGGTTTCTCTCCCACGAGGGATTCAAATGACTGGGACAAGGGGTTAGATTGTACAAATAAGCCACATATCATCGTTACTAAATCCAGCAACTAGACATTTGCCATCAATAAGCATTGCAAGTTACTACCTTTTGTTGTCATGATCACAACATAAAATTGACAAAAAAACTTCATTAAAAATACAACGACAATCACAAGGGTGCATTACGAAAAACTATACTCACAGATGAAGGCAAACCAGGAGGCATCTTTCTTACTTTTTGTGCTTGTGAAGGATCTGTGCGGAAATAAATAATATGCAATAATGAAAATACAAGAAACCCTGTTCAGTGATAATTATGTAATTTCATTCAAATTTAGTATTTGCAGCAGTTTGATTTTATACAAATTAATGTTGCTGGCAATAAGTTGTATATCGCACCTTCAAAAGATTTTCTTTAAAAAGAGGTATGGGGCATAACACAGATAAAGTCATAGAATGACCAAAATAGATTCCAATAGTTTTCAGGACAAACAATTGTGAAAGTTGCTAATGATGTCATGGCGTGAAGATGGATACAAAACAACTGCAATGAAAAGCAACTGAAAGTTTTTGGGAAAGTTTGCAGCAGTTCAGAATTGGAGCTAACATAATTTATGAGTCTGTGGCTTCGGCTGTAGGTAGATGAAAGCACATCCTCGCCTCTTTTCCCTAAATCCCCATAGTCAGAGCAGATATCACTGCCTCATGGGTCTGTGTCCCGATGGGCTAATTGTGGGGGGAAAAAGAGAGAAACTCAACTGACTGGATAAAAAAGGAGAAAAAGACCACAGGGGTCAAAGCAGGTCACCTGATTCTGAAAGATAAATTATACTGGACAGTGCAGTGATACAGCAAGTGGAACCACTGCCTCACAGTGCCAAAGCGTCAGGTTCAATTCTATCCTCGGGTGCTTTCTCTGTGGCGTCTGTGTATTCTCGCAGTGGCTATTTTCTCTGATTTCCTCCCACATCCTAAAGGCATGGGGGTTGACAGTTAACTGCCGACTGTAAAGTGCCCCCAATGTGTAGGCATGTGGTAGAACTTGGTGGAAGTTGATGAGATTGTAGGAAAAATGAAAATGAGAAATAATGTAAATGGCTGATGGTCAGCACAAACTCAGTTGGCTGTACCTCTCTGTGTGAAGGTAGAATTAGAACCTTGTAAGGAAACAGCACTCTTGCAATGTTTTTGGTACAAATAATGCAAGAGTCAAGAACAACTTTAAAGTGAAAGTCAATACTAGTTGCAAACTTGGGAATTGGCTTCAACCAAAAGGCAGTCAGGCACATAGTGCAGGGTATTTCAGGGTGCCCATATAAGGAAGGAGACAGCAATGATCTGGAGCAGGTGAAGAGTCACTGAGATAGTACGATAGTTGACAAAGATGAGGGATATATCATTAAATTATAGCAAGAGGGAATGTCAACTCAGAACTCGATGAGGTTGCCAAATACCAAAGCCCAAGGCAAAAAAATACCAGTGTCTGTGACACAACTGGTAGCAGTGGCCCAAGGGAAAAGAAAGAAATGCTGCAGGGTACATAAGGAGGAACCTAAATGATAGAAGATGCACTCACATGGTCCCAGCTTTGATTCGGAGTCGCAACCACAATGATGATATCTGATAAAGTTCAGTCATAGTTCCACATGACTGAACTACAGTGGGCAGGAGTGAGGATAGGCACATGCAATATTTTTATAAAATTGGCCAACATTTAGGGAAACATCACCTTGCATTTGCAGGCATTGTGAAGGCAATTAGATACTGGAGCAGTTTGATTCAAGACAATTTCACCCGTAAAAATATTTGTAGTTTTAAAGACGTGCCCTCACCCTTTCCAATTCCTAATTCTTTGACGAAGACAAACGAGACATTTGACAGAATTCAAGTAAATATTTTGGGATGAAGCTTCAAGAGGACAAGGAACTCTGTTTCCATGACGACCTAAAGAAATTGATTACTTCTTTCGGGAATTTATTCCAAAGCATCTTAGAAGCTTTGTCTTGGCTGTCTGACATGACACATATTAGGAGAAAATATTCAACAAAATTCATCAGCCAATCAATTACTTTTCTATTGCAAGTTAACGGCATTTATGCATTTAGTTCAATAGCAAAATAAATATTAAAATTAGAATATAGGTGTTCAGAATCAATATCAACACTTTCTGATCCGATTATGAATTGCAACAACCCAGTTTTATCTGGGGGTAACGGGGATTAGCCTTATTCCTCTTTCCCCATGGGCAACACCAGGTTTGATATATATTTAAGTCGCAAAACAAATTATGATTATTTAGCATTCACTTTCCGTAACTGCTTGCCAAATTGAACCCATCCTATCAACTGCCAAGCCATGAGACATGCTCGTCTACTGATTTGTCTTGTTTGATCATTCTCCAAGATGGTGGCTGAGTTTTCTGCTTATAACAGATGCTCAGTCTGCAACCCAAGAGTACCTCCAAGCTTTCAAGGTGAACATGACAGGTGAAGTAAGATGTTAGAGATATTTTGATTTGTTTTGTGGAGCCAACATCTCCAGCTCCGCATCGCTCCTCACCCAAATACACTCAGAAAACTGTTCTCTTTGACCTTTTTATACTCGGCTCTCCCTTCACTTTTCTTGTAATCTATACTTAGGGTTTGAACTGAGATGTGCTTTTCCTAGATTGTCCTCAACAGTACCCATTCCAATCCTAGCTGAGCTCAGAAAATCTTCATGACAATTGGGGAATAATTGTGGGGGGTGGGGTGGAGGGTTGGAGATTGGAAATGTTGGGACTTTTCACATTGTAATGTGACTGAAATGAGGAAATATGTATCACAATGGCAAAGAAATAGAAAAGGCTCAGGAGTTGCACCTTTTCTGATACATCCATGAACTGAGTCAGATATACATATGCATTTTAAGATGGTGGCGCCTCTCGGCAGCGGCCTCTGCAGTCCGACTGTCTTTTAAAAAAAAAACAGGTTTGATATATATTTAAGTCGCAAAACAAATTATGATTATTTAGCATTCACTTTCCGTAACTGCTTGCCAAATTTAACCCATCCTATCAACTGCCAAGCCATGAGACATGCTCGTCTACTGATTTGTCCTGTTGAGTGTATAGTTTGGTTGTAGTTTATATATTGTTTTTAGCTGTGTATATGTGGGGGGGCGGGGGGGGGGGACTTTTAAATCTCTTCCCTATACGGGGGACCCGACCTTTTCCCTGTCGGGCCTCCGTTGTCGCTGGGGCCTAGCATCGTGGAGCGGCCTCCAACCGGAACGACCTGGGGGCTCCAGTCGCGAAGCCTGCGGACTCACCATCGTGGAGCTGGCCGTCTTTGGAGCGTGGAGAGCTGTGGTGGCGCGCGGCTGCGACCCGACTTCGGAGGCTCCAGCCGCAGGCCCGGTGGATGGTGACATCAGGAGCTCGCGGGTCCCTGGTGGGAGTCCGCTTTTCGGAGCTCCTGCAACGGCAACTTCTCCCGCCCGAATTGCGGGGTTGAAAACGACCCGGAGCGGGGCCTTACATCGCCCTGCGTGGCTTTAACGGCCGCGGGATTTGCCATCGCCCGCCGGGGGCTCCAACATCAAGACCCGGAGCAGAGCCTTACATCGACTGGCGCGGCCTTAACGGCCGCGAGACTTGCCATCGCCCGCCGGGGGCTTTAACATCAGGAGAAGAATGGAAAACTGGGGAGAGACAATGACTTTGCCTTCCATCACAGTGAGGAGGAGATTCACTGTGATGGATGTTTGTGTAAATTGTGTTAATTGTGTGTCTTGGTTTGTTTTCTTCTTCTTGTATGACTGCAGAAACCAAATTTCATTTGAACTTCATTTGAGGTTCAAATGACAATAAACGGTATTGTATTGTATTTGCTGTATGTTTGATGACAGCCCTCAATACAACTAGAAAGCCAACATCTGACCGTGACTACATAGCTAGATTCCTGGACTGCAATCCAAATGTTATCCAGGGACCCTTACAGTGTGATACAAGTTAAGCATTTCTCCAATTAATATCCAAATTTTAAAAATCCCTGCCATTTGATCAAATTAGCAATGTTTTAAAGAAAGAAGCCAGATGACTGTAAACCAACTTGTGTATAAAAGCAAAATATCTTTTTTTAAATCAAGTAAATAAGAAAGCTGAGAAGGTGCGAGTGGAGCTTACAATTATTAAAACCAGAGACAGGGAAAAACTGCCTTTTAATAACCTCAATAAGAGAAAATCCATGGAGATTGGATTCTATAAACAATGTTCCAATGAATAGAACAGATTAACTGTGTTATTCCATATATCCACTCTGTATCTGTTTCTAGTTTATACTACGGGTTCTTCAAACTTTCTAAGATACTAAATGGGCTCACAGACTGACTGTAAACACAAACCAAGAGCTGGTGTGTCATGAAGAGGTCTTCTGCGTGGATTTGTAGCAGTAAAAGGATAGTACACTGTTCCAGGTTTTCCTGAAGATGGTAAAGGCGCAGGGCTGCCTATTCCCACATCTGATCGAAGATTACTGGACTGCAAAACAATGCAACAATAGTCACTTAATTCCACTCTGCTGCAATGTTCAATATTGTCCATTCAACTCAAAACAACATTTGATCTTTAATCTGATTTATCTCAACACTTTCTCATAAACAAACTGAAAAATTAGAACAGTTTTGAATGCATAAATTTTGGCTTCAGCTTTAAGTGTCGAAACAACTTTACACACGACCAGAAACGATTTATTGATAATACTAGTTTTTAATTTTCACCTATTTAATAAATTGACATGAATATCAAAATTTAGCACGCAGAAAGCAGCTTTTTCCAATCTAAAGATGTGTGATGCAACAGTTAACAAAGGTCAACAAATACGAGGAAGCCTGTTACATTACCAAGACCAGCTGTAGACTCTATTTAAACGAGAACACGAATCAGACCTCAAGTGACAATGCATTTATTAAGAATATACATTTAACGAGAAATTTGGATTCAACACTCCAGATTGACCTTCTGTAAAATGCTATACATTCTTAATATTAAATACCAGGCTTTCATTTCTCATCATTTGTAAATTGACATGGATAACTTGTGTTACTTTGCTTTAAAATTTTAATTTTCCACAGATAGCACCTATTAGTAACCTCGCTTTACCCTGAACATGACAGGGAATTCTTTTTTCAGAATTTTAAATATTATACTGATTTTGAGATTATATATTGAATTATTACAATTTCATGGAAACAATACAATCCATCCAAGAGATACTGTTATATCTTTGCAAAAGTGTGCTTCACATTAACTTATTCACCGACACCATGATCCATAAAAAGAACATCTGAGTTTGAATAGAACATACTCACAACAAGGCACAACATTTCACTTTTTCAGATCATTTCCTTACTGTTTTCAACCTACTGATTACAGTTTGGAAAAATCAATAGTTGAATCTTTGGCTTTGTACGATCAATAAATATTGATTGCATCTCCTTTGGGAGGTTTAAGCATTCAGAAAGATAATCTGCTTGATGAAAAATGAGGTAGTATTTGAAACTGTCACAAATCTGCCATCTGCTCTAAACCTGTGAAACCAGGGTCACAATTTAATATACATTTTACTCTAGAAATCAGTCCACTTTATTTCCTTCAACAGCCCAGAGACAATATTCAATGATTTCTACACAGTAATTTAAATACTTGTAATTGTGAGTTTTAATGCGGGATTCACAAAAACACGGAACATACATCCAAGAATAAGCATCCCTAAAATAAATATTAAATATAACTAAAGTATACAAGCAGTTTTGGTCAAAATTAACTTGAAAGAAAATATATATTTGCTCTATTTCAAAGATATCAGGCCATGTTAGAAAACCAGTGTCATACCAATAAGTTATTTCAATAAATGAAGTCTTAGAAATGTGATCAACAAAAACAGAAACTGATTATAATCCTCTCCAATGTTTTGTCCTACGCAAGATTCTATTAAATCCTTCTTACTAACTTGCAATGTTTCAAACCTTGTCTATTGTGCTCCGTGTTAATTGCTTTATGGAACGCGGCTCAAGGCTTAAAAGAATGCAAAGAAAAATTGACAAATGTCTGATTCTACATTATTGGCAACAAAAAATCCTTTTAACTGAATGACAAAAACATCTGCAAAATCACAATGCTTCAAGGCAATCTCTTGAAATTTTAATTATCATCTTTGACGCTAAAAGGTCTTGCAGACATGGAGATAATGACAATCATCCATCAACTGCATCCTGCCCGAGTAATCAGGCTAATCTAGCTCACTGGAGAAACAGACAGCAACCTAGGGTACCGAGTAATAAAACATTGCAGTACAATAAACAGATGCAAAGTAAATGTTGTCCGGGGTAAACATTGCTCTTGATTTACACCAGTGCATGGAAACAGTGAGCCCGATCAAGTCCAATGCATTGGTTGCCCATCCAGTCTCCAATACAAATCGCATATCCAACTACTGCATCTGCACATCCCACAAGCGACCTTCCACTCTGCCCCTAAACTTACCAAGTATTAACTTTCATCAAGGACATGTTTTTCTTAATTTTACAGTATAGTTGTTTTAGTAAATTGTACATTAAAAAAAATGATAATTCATAAATCCATTTAAACTTTTTAAACAGCTTTGAATATCCAAGGCTTCAGAATCTTCAGTAATGCCTTTGACAGCAGCAGGCAGTCATAAATCGTCAGTATTGCTCAGGTGGGACAGTGGAATTGACCACCAGAAGCCTGGTGGCCACCGCAGCCCACACTCTCTTGCACAGGACTGTGGAATGGAGTGCTCCAACTACAGCTCGTCACAAAATGGCTGCAGGATTAGCAGGACCAGGTCTACACAGTAGTCTGCACTCAAAATGACTCCTCCAACCATTGAAAAGCAGCAAAAGAAAAATCAAGTATGGAATCTGGTTTCACATTTATTGTACTTAAACAACTCAACCATTATTCGCAGAGCTAGTTATACAGCACCAAAGCAGGCCCTTCAGCCCACAAAGTCCATGCCAACCTTTTTGCCCATCTACACCTGCCCATTTGCCCACATTAAATGTATATCCTTTTATGTCTTACCTATTCAAGCTTTTGTCAAAACATCACCTAAATGCTGAGGTTCCATGCAATTTCACCACCTTTCTATGTATTGCCATTTCAAGTGCCTAAAATCACTTAAATGCCCTGGTTGTACCAAGTTTCACCACCTCCTCTGGCAGTGAGTTCCAGGTATAAATCACTCTGCAGGGGATAAAACATTCCTCTCGCTCAAACCCTCTATAAAATACCTTGCTCTCGCCTAAACTGATGCCATTCTTTTTGTTAGGCTGTGCCATCACTAAACAAAGTGGGGGGTTTACTGAATTCAGTTAGGATGTGGGTGTTACAGGCAAGGCCAGTATTTATTTCCCACCCCGAATTGACCTTAAGATCAATGCTATCATCTTAAATCATATGGTGAAGATATTCCCATATGTTTGTTGGGTAAAAAATACCAGTACAGAGACATTACAAGTGGTCATATCCTGGCATTTGTGCAGTAGCAATGTTAGATACCATTGATCAGCACATGCATGGACTGCTTCAATAGCTTGTGTTCTCAATGAATGTCGACACTATTCAATCTTCAGAGAACATCCCTATATCTGACTTTAATGGAAAGTCATTAATGAAGCTCCAACAGTTTATGTTTAATTAACTAGCCTGAGAAATCCCTCCAATTATGTTCCAATCCCTCCAATTAGAACAATCACTCTCCGACAAGGCATCAGCTTCATTTGGTGCAAAATACAATTCCGCTCAATGGTGAATTTCTCCCCAATTGTCAAGAGTCAAGAGTGTTTTGCATTTGCCCCGAATCAGAACAATTAATATTTTACTTACAACAGCACAACAGGTATGTAAACGTAGTACTCAGCAGATATCATAATAAACTTGAAAATTACCATCAGCTGATTTGGTTTCTCATCCGATATGTCACGTTATCTTCAAAAACGTGTTCAATTGCAAAATTTGCAATTCTATCTTTTTAGAAATATTCAGGATATAGAGTATCAAAGTCTACCTTACATACATCGAGAAAATGTAAATGACAGTCAAACTTAATGTTACTGCTCCAATAGCCCCATCCTGATCTGAGAAATGTCTTTGCAACTGGTGGAAGTAATGTGTGAAGGAAATTTCAGATTCATCATAAAAAAGCCATTTTACAACTTTCTGCATAAAGAAACAAAATACACCAGTGTTTGCTAGCGCTAACTGCCCAACCACCCCACCTCCCCACAACCCCGGGATCACCACCTACAGTCTCACCAAAATGTCTACTTTGCTGGCCCAAAGCAGCCTAGACTACAATGGAATGGCTTGTGGTACACAGAAGCACCATGGAAGTATTACTGCCAGTAACACATCACCCCAGCTTTGTCAGCTGTAAACATGGAGGAATTTCTAAACTTCATTCAAATTCTCCCATAAATTTAAGAATTGTTCAAGTTGCAGAATTCTAAAAACCTCCAGGAGTCATGGGATAGATGGGATAGGAGTAGCACCTAGTTAATTCAAAAGACAAGCAGTGTTCAAAAAAGATTTGACATAAAGCCTCCCTGCAGTAATCAAACTGACGCCATTGTCTAATAAAAATACATGCTGCCGATTCACAATGGAGGCTGTTTAAGAGATTTGTTTGAAAACAGACAAGGTAGTCTTTTTTACTTGTAAAAGTGCTTTATTAAACAACGTAACATCCACTGAGATAATTGAAATTCGCCATTGAATGTAGGATATTCAAATTCTATAACATTGTAATCACAGAGGGGAAGACATGAATAAATGTTTCGGTTTATCGAACCCCATTGAAATTGTTCTTTTCTGATTTATGGAAGAATCAGGAACGGAACCCTTACGTAACTCAGGGACTGCTTGTACTTAAAAATCATTGTAACCCCAAAATATTGCAAAACAAACTCAAAAAGAACTAAAAAGGAATTTGCCTTCCAACTTGCCCCTAAATCAACTGTCTTACATTTCCCACAAAACTACTTTGCATAATAACTGGTACAAGATCTGAAAAGTGATGCCTCAGAATAAATGTCTGGGTATCTTACTGACACTGGACTCCATGTCCAAATCCAATAACGGCAGGATTTCTGCATTTAACAAGCCATGAGCAGAGGCTCTTAAATGACTGCAGCAAAACAATTAAATACTGATGGTTATCTGCAAATTGTCAGCTCCTGACAAGTAGGTTACCATGTAAACAGAGCTGTGAGATCAGCCAAAAGATGAAGCATTTGTAAACACTTTTCCATTTGATTTCTCAGATAGCACTACATTAATAAAAAAAATCCAAGAGGGACACAGGGAACTGCAGATGCTAGAATCTTGCTTACAACACAAAGTGCTAGAATAACTCTGTGGTATCAACCCGAAATGTCATATATTCATATCCTCCAGAGATGATGCCTGACCCGCTGAGTTACTCCACACTTTGTGTTCTAATTAAAACACACAGTGCATCGGGATTTAGTTTTATGGCCGGAAGAGAAAAATAAACATTTGCAGATATGTTATGTGAATGGCTGGTGGCTCTAGCTGCAGTTAACAATATTTATTTTGCAGTAACTATATTCATACAGATTTCAATCATTTAAGTGACTAAATTTTCACTCATCTTTCAAACAACACTTTAATATGAATTCTGCAACACAATCTTGCTTTTCCCAATAACATATGGTACATATTTGAGAATGTAGCAAATAGATGCAGATGCATTCAATTAAAAAATGCTGCACATGACAGAAAATGCAGGAGTAACTCAGCGGGACAGGTAGCATCTCTGGAGAGAAAGAATGGGTGACATTTCGACCCAAAACATCACCCATTCCTTCTCTCCAGAGATGCTGCCTGTCCAGTTGAGTTACTCCTGCATTTTGTGTCTATCTTCGAGGAAAGGGTTGGAGCTTCATGGTCAAACTGTGCACCATTTGTTCATTTTGTTATCAGGCTTTCAAAGATGTTAGATTCTCTCTCATCTTATTCATTCGTTCCTGCCCCACCAATGTTTACCAAGTCCAAGACTTCATGAATTCTTCCTTTTGTCATGTCCGTCCGTACAGGCATAAAGCCACACCTCTGCCACAGCCACTGTCACTCAAGGCGTTCCCCAAGGCTCCGTTCTTGGTCCCCTCCTCTTCATCATCTACATCCTCCCCCTTGGTCATATACTCCGTCACTTCAACCTGGACTTCCACTGCTATGCTGATGACACCCAGATCTATCTCAGCACCAAGTCCCCCCATCACCCCCCTCTCTCCCAAATCAACTCCTGCCTATCAGCCATCAAATCTTGGATGCAACTCAACTTCCTTAAATTAAACAGTAGCAAAACAGAATTTCTCCTCATTGGCTCCAAATCAACACTCACTAAAATTAACAACCCCACTCTCACTATCGACGGCACCACTGTCTCCCCATCTCCTCAGGCACGCAACCTTGGCGTGATCCTTGACTCAACCCTCTCCCTTGAGCCTCACATCCGCCATGTTGTCAAAACATCATTTTTTCACCTCCGCAACATTGCAAAAATCAGATCGTCTCTCACACCCACCGCTGCTGAAAGACTCATCCATGCCTTCATCTCCTCCCGACTGGACTACTGTAACTCTCTTCTTTTCGGAATCAATTCCAGCAGCATCAAACGACTCCAACTGGTCCAAAATGCAGCCGCTCGACTCATTACCCACACCAAATCCTGGCACCACATCACCCCAGTTCTCAAAGAACTTCACTGGCTTCCCATTTCCCACCGGATCACCTACAAAATCCTGGTCCTCACCTACAAAGCCCTCATCAACCTGGCCCCCCCTTATCTCATTGACCTCCTCTCCCCCTACCAACCCTCACGGTCCCTCAGATCCACATCAGCTGGTCTCCTCTCCACTCTGAAATCAAACCTCTGCACTTTTGGAGGCAGAGCCTTCTCCAGGGCAGCTCCCAGGCTCTGGAATTCCCTCCCACAACCGGTCCGAAATTCTGAGTCCCTCACCATCTTCCAGTCCCGCCTCAAGACCCGTCTCTTTACCTCTGCATACCCTTAGTCCCATGTTCCCCTCCCCTCTGTCTTACTGCTCTATTTTGTTTTGTTTATTCCTAACTCTCAATTGTAAAGCGACTTTGAGTCCTGAAAAGCGCTATATAAATAAAATCTATTATTATTATTATTATTCACACAGCTTGATACCTCCTATTCCATGCTCTAAAGTTATTTGGTGGAAGGGAAGTTGCACAAGCAGCTGACTGCTGCGGGAACTCAGTGGGTCAGGTAGCGTTTGGGGAAGATTTCAATTGGAAGAATCCCTACAGAAAGCCATCAGTCCATTTCCCTCCACATATATTGCCTGACCTGCCGAGTTCCTCCAACAATTTGCTATTTGCTCAAGATTTCAGCATCTTTAAATCTTATCTCCTAAATAACATACAAGTCCAGTTTGCAATTAAAAGTGTATCCTGAGTGTGGAAGAGGAGGATGTACATAGTTCTGTGATGTTCCGTGGCGTCTTCCCGACCACCTAATTCAAATTTTTGGATTTTTCTTGATTTAACTGGAAGTATATTTTTCATGCGTTCTCTTTATCTTCCTGTAGGAAGGAGCTACAGATGCTCGTTTACATCGAAGATGAAATAGTGGACCACAAGAACACTAATATATTACTGTTATTTTTTAAAAAGGCATAAATTAAGTCAATTTAATATTGGCAGTGAACAAGTAGTTGAAACAAATTCTAAGTGAAAGCACAAAGAAGCAATTAAAGAGTAATTGGTCACAGTAAGTTATTCCTAGTGATAGATAAGTGGTCGAATCGAATTTAGTTTTAAGTAAGTTTATTATTGTCATGTGCATCGACGTGGTGAAACGCTTTTGTTTGTGTGATATCCAGAGAAAAGACTATACATGAACACGATCAAGCTGCCCAGTGCACAGGTAAATGATGAAGGGTACAACATTACATGCAAGATATAAAATTAGTCTGATAAAGTCTGCTTAAAGATAGTTTGAAGGTCTCCAATTAGAGAGATGAGAGGTCAGGACTGGACTCTAGTCGATGAGAGGATCGTTCAGTTGCCTGATAGCAGCTGGGAAGAAACTGTTCCTGAATCTGAAGATATGCATTTTCAAACTTCCAAACCCGCAATTGCAGCAAATTATGGACGCAGCCCAGACCATCACACAAACCAACCTCCCTTCCATTGACTCCATTTATACCTCACACTGCCACTGTCTCTTCTACATACCTCTTTATACCACAAACCTGCCTCCAGTTTCTTCCCAGCTGTTATCTGGCAACTGAATCATCCTACCACAACTAGAGAACAGCCGTGAACTACTATCTACCGCATTGGAGACCCTCAGACAATCCTTGATCGGTCTTTGCTGGCTTTACCTTGCACTAAGCGTTATTCCTTTATCATGTATCTCCACTGTAAATGGCTCGATTGTAAACATTTATTGTCTTGCTGCTCACTGGATAGCACACAACAAAAGCTTTTCACAGTACCTCAGTACATGTGACAATCAACTAAACTTCTGCACCACGCTGATGGGAGAGGGGTGAAAAGAGAGTGACGTAGTTTATGTCATTCCTGCATTTTTCAGCTAAGGCATCGAACAGAAGAGCATGGAGAATATAAAAGTGTTTTAAGATACTAGTTAGGCCACAGCTAGAATCCCATGTATAGTTTTGACCAGCTCACCACAGAATGGATGTGAGCACAAGAGGATTCAGGGGAGATACACAAATATAATTTCACTCAAAGAACAATGGGGCTGCAGAATTCTTTTAAAGCACAAAACTGATAATCATATTTCAAAGATAAGATCTTGAAGAGACGTAACCCTCAAGATCATGAATTCTTTATTATGCTTACGCCTCCAATATCTCAGTCACTAATCTAAACTGCAACATCAGCATCATTAATTTCTATTCACGCCCTCCTCCCCAGCATTTTCACTTCCTTACAGCATCATATTCTTCTAAACAAATCTTTGTGCTGCCACACACAATATCTTATTTATTCATTCCATTATCTGCCCCTCTTCTCAGAATTAAATTATAGGGTTTTTTTAGTCCAAAACCTCAAAACCTTTGGTTTCTTTTTAAATGTTATTTATCTCTAAATTTTCTTCATTTTCTTTCTGAATTTCACTTTTAATATCATTTCTTTACTTTTGATGTTCTTCCAAAACTTTTGAGTGTGTTAAGCTCTTCATCTCTGACTTATGCTTTCCTTTTTTGCCTTATCCTACCCTCCAAGCACATCATCTTCCAGGGAGCTTTTTATTTGTAGAGTACCATAGATTTTTTGGTGGGATGATATTAACCCTGAACTCCTTGGATTTCTTTTTTAAAATACATTCCATTACACCAAGACCAATTTACCTTCCAGTAGCTGTTTCCAGTCCACTTTGTGACAGCTTTGCCCTAATTCATTGTTCTCCTGGCAATAAAAGATATACATAGCAACATGGAGTCCACATATCAATGCAAGTGACATTCTTCTCCTTGCCAATATGAAGGAATTCTAAAAGTGCAAGGATACCACAGCTACAACAATCCAAACACGGGTAGATATACATTTCATCCTTTTATATTTATACAGTTACATGATTAGATAGGGCAAATAATTAACACAGAAATAGCCAGATAAAGAAAATCACTACAGTTCACCACAGTGCATATCAGAATTGGATAGCAACCATGAAGATATGTCCCTGAACGTATTATAACTCAGAAATGTTATCGGAAATCTTGACATGCTTAGTAACTACTGAATCATTTTTCAGAAATGCTGAGATGCATACTCTCAAAAATGATAGACAATATAGATAATATTGCTCACAGTCAAGTTGAACATGGATAAATCACCAAATTTCTATATGATGGTTCTCATTCTTTGTCCTAGTTTAGGCAGGATCGAAATGATACAAAATTCAAGATATCAAAATAAAATCTCACATGCAGTTGCAATCTGAATAAAGCCAAAATATTAACCGTGCATTCTTCAGGATTTGTTTCAGATGCTTGACAAACATTGTGTCAGCACCATGAAAAGCATAAACTTACTTGACATACTGGTATCACTGGATCTCTATTGTATGGTGGAAGAGAACTCCTCTCTGAAACTTTTCCTTGAAAGAAAGAAAATCCAATTTAGGACAGGAGACTAGTATTGTACAAGATCAGCCAGCATTACAGATTAAAGAGAATGCATATCTTTTGGGCGCTCAAAAATAACAGAACAGATTAATGACGTTAAATAACGTGACACTATAAAAATATGGCATTCAGAGAAATCTCAGTGATTTCATACAACTCATACAAGTAACTAAGAAAATTAACATGTGGGTACTCTAAGGCAACAAGAAAAATAAATGGAATTGTGACCTTTCTTGCAAGGGTCAGAGTATGAGAGCAAGGAAGCTTTGCTGTAACTCCTCAAGGCGGAGTCCACACCAGAATTATGCACACAATATTAACCGTCTTATTTTAGCAAAGATACATTGATCTTCAGGTTAATGAATTTAAGGGTCACGGGATTTATTCCTAGGATTACAGATTTGACTTCAAGGAAGATTGAACAGAAGGGTCTATACTGTTGGAGTTTAGAAGATTAAGAGGTGATCTCAATGAACACAAGAATCTGAACAAACTTGATAACACGTGTTTACTACGGGTGGAGCAATCTCCAACTAAGGGAATTAGATTAAGACAAGGGGTAACCTTTTTAAAAGGAAAATTCTCTTCTCACAGAGGGCTGTGAATCATCGGAATTTTCTATCCCCGAGGGCTGTGGATGCTCCACTTTTAAGCTGATTCAAGATACATGGACAATCGAGGAATAGGGTTTTAAAGGATCAGGCCAGAAAATTGAATTGCGGCCAAACAACAGAGCAGCTATTGTTTTATTGAATAACTAAGACCGCTCACGGAACTGTTGTCCTCAAATTATATAAGCTATTTATATAATAATTTGACTTTATAACATTGCGAAATCAAATTTGTAATCAGTATTACTACAAAGAACACCAATGAATAACCAGATGGGTAATTTGAACTTTTTTTTTAGGAAATGGGGAGAAAGAGTTTTTAGAAGAAACACATTTGACAAAAAGAACAATCTACTTTTATTTAATACTTTGACATTTTTAAACCTACATCATAAAGTTCAAGAACCATTGGAACTTCAAAGTGTAATACAGGCTGCTTCTACAAATGTGAAACGTACAATCAGTTTGTAAAAACTATAAATTCAAAGCTGCAAATAAAAAGATCCTCAAAGTTAAATCAGTTTTTGCAGGCCATAGAACACTGAATAAACATGTTTACATTTGTGCACCTTAAGGTTTATTTAATCTATAAAAACTAATCCCACAGGATTCACTCAAAATGTATGTTTTATAGGGGTTTCCCCATGTTCTGTATTATAAATATACCATTCTCAGTACATTTTCCATATATGGGACAGTTTGCAATATTTGGAACATCTATTTGTGTAAACATTCATCCCAGTGATTAAAAAGAAAAGGCCACAAGGACTCAAACCTGATGAGAGCGATTCAATGTATTAGCAGCAGGAAAGCCACTAATAAAGTTAACACATGCAAGATTGGAAAAGGAACAGGAAGCTAGAAATGACCAATTGCTTGGAAAGTCAGATGCCAAATAAGGGTTGAGATATTTCTCTTTCCTCAAGAAATAATTCTATTTTAAAGAATGAATCACAGAAATGTGTCCTTGCCAGCAAACAAAACTGAGCTCAGATTCCGGCTAGTTTATCATGCACCAGGGTGCAACAACATTCCTTGTTGACAAGAAGCTTAGAGTAAACAATATACATATAATAACAAATAAATGAATGCAAAACAGCAGAAGTGTGTAAGATTATTGTGCAAAAACAGACCTGTGCAAAATAATGTAAAAATACAATAACTGAGTAACCAAATGATTTAGAATTAACAGTAAAAGCACATGGCAGAGCTCCAGGAATGGGATGTCTTTGGAGTGTGGGAGGAAACCGAAGATCTCGGAGAAAACCCACACAGGTCACGGGGAGAAAGTACAAACTCCGTACAGACGGCACCCGTAGTCGGGATCGAACCCGGGTCTCTGGCGCTGCAAGGCAGCAACTCTATCGCCGTGCCACCGTAGCTGCCCAAATTGGTTCAAGAGTTTGATGGAAGTGGAGAAGAAACTGATCTTAAGTCTTTTAAGCTCCTGTATCTTTTCCAGAAACAGGTAAAGAGAAAAGGGAATGGCCAGGGCAACAGACATCCTTGATACTTCCAGGTTTCCTGATGCAACACACCATGAAGATGGAAGGAAACAACGTGCTTGCAATGAACTGTCATGCGTACACCTCTCTTTGCAGAATCAAGCAGTCAAGAACAAAGTAGCTGCCATACTAGGCGGTGATGCATCCAGCCTAAAATATTTCCTAGAGCATATCTATTGAAGTGCAAGATAATTCTCATGGACATGCCGAAGCATCAGATACCTAAGAAAATAAAATGCTTATTTGCATTCTTGGTCACTGCATAAACATGTCGGGACCAGGATACGTTGCTAGTGATAGGGATGCCTTGTAACGTGAAGCTGTCGACCATCTCTACAGCAGCTCAGTTGATGAGGACAGGGGTGTGTGTTTACTGCCGTGCTTCCTTAGTTCAACAACCAAGTCTTTCATCTTGTTGATATTATGGTTAGGTTATTGCCCTAATACCAGGACACACGGTTACCAAACTCTTTCCTATTCTGTGTCTCATTGTTATTGCAGATCCAGCCCACAACAGTATCGGTGAACTTAAAAGATTGAGTTGGTGTTGTACGTGGCCATAAAGTTATGGCTGCACGGGAGAAGAACAAGGGATCTAGCACACATCCCAGTGGGGTACAAGTATGCAGGATCAATATGGAGGAAATGGCATGACTAATTCAAACTGACTGAGACCTAGGGTCAAGAAGTCTAGAACCGATAGCAGATGGAGAGTCCAAGGCCAAGATTCAGAGGTTTAGGGATTAGCTTACTTGGTATAATAGTAACAAAGAATGAGTTGTAGTCAATGAATAGTATTCTGACATAGGTTCACCTACGATCTTGTTGTCAAGGTTATCCACAGTTGAATGCAGTTCAAGAGAGATTGCATCCTCCGCAGAACTATTATTCCTCTACTCGAATTGCAGGAGGTTCAAAACATGAAAACCAAAACAAAATGTTGAAAGGAAGGAATGGAAGAAAACAGAGGGAATGATTTAAATGCAAGCGAATAGCATACTTCTTTGCTTTTCTATTTCCGAGATGCATAGCTAAAAAAAAAAATCATGAATATTCAAAAGATCTCTCCTTTCTCACTATAAAGATACAAGAAATACTTTTCATACAATTTCCTATTTTACATAATTTCCAGTATATCTGCACACCATTCCTCCAAAATTCTCCACCAAAACAACCCAGCTGAAAAGGACCGACAAAACAAATAAACAAAATGAGCCATTTATGATAGCATTTGTCTAAAATTAGCTATTTTAAACCATGAACAATGTGATACATACCTATTAAGAACATAAATATTCGAGGCAGTCATTATGTAAGATGGCCAGGTATAAATAGAACTTAAATTCAGCATTCAAACGGAAATATTTAAGCATTTAGAATTCATATTAACGTCACTTAAACCAATGAAGCCAACTTCATAATAATTATACTGATACCGCAATTTTCAAAACTGCTTCTCGATCATAATAGAAATTTATATTTCCTTAGTCGATTCAATGAAAATTAAAAGATTTATTTGGTACAATATTCTGCCTCATTTCTGAAGTGACTAAAATCAAGAGTGCCACAAGACTTTAGAGATACAACGTGAAAACATGCTCTTCGGCCCACCCAGTCCGTGCCAACCAGGGATAACCCTGTACTCTTGCACTATCCTCCACACTAGGGACAATTTACAATATTGAATGCATGCAGTGAAGAATTACATAGGTGAGATTTGGGGGGGGGGGGAGAGAGGGGGAGGGGAAGAGGGGGAGGGGGAGGGGGAGAGGGGGAGAGGGGGAGAGGGGGGGGAGAGAGGGGGAGGGGGAGGAAAAATCAGGAGAGCAAGCCAAGCTTTTAAATAAATTCCTTTGAATGAGACCTGCAAAGAGGTCACCTTCATTTCCCTTAATTAAACAATGCTATTTAAGAGTTCATGTGCTTATTAAATAGGTATAATTTTGGAATTCACTGAAGGCATGAACCAGGGTCACTTTAACAGTTCAAGTTTGCATCGAAGAAAGAGAAACGCGAATTCAAAAGCATCATATCACAGTGTAAGTGTTTCTAAAGGCTTCTCACAACCACCTGGACCTTTGCTGTTTGCATACCTCTTTGTTGGTTATGTCGAACAGTCCTTGTTCCAAACACACACTGGGACCTGATGAAGGTTCTCGATCCGAAACGTCACCTATTCCTTATCTCCAGAAATGCTGCCTGACCTGCTGAGTTACTCCAGCATTTTGAGTTTATCCCCTCAACTCTTTCTCCACTACATTGATGATTACATTGGAGCTGCCTCCTACACCTGTCCAGAACTTATTGATTTCATTTATCACTAACTTCCACCCTGCCCTCAAATTCACTTGGACTATCTGACACCTCTTCCCCAGTCACAGGGCACAGACTATTGACTGATATCTACTACAAACCCACCGACCCACACCTCCTCCCACCCGTATCTTGCAAAGACGCCATCCCCTACCCTTAAATTCTCTGTGTCTGCTGCATCAGCTCCCAAGATGAGGCTTTGCATTCCAGGACATCAGAGACATCTGTTTTTATATTTAATTTATTCCGATTATGTGTTTTTTTTTGGTTTTTTTGTGATTCTATGCATTGTAAGGTGTCCTTGGGTTGTAGAAAGGCGCCAGTAAATAAAATGATTATTATTATTATTATTATCCTCTTTCTTTAGTAATGTGGATTCCCCCATACTGTCATAGATGGATCCCTTACCTGCATCTCCTCTGTGTTGCGTAGTTCTGCTCTCGCTTCCCGCTCTCCCCAGACGGAATAAGATTTTCGTCTTTAACCTTAGTCCTACCATCTGCCTACTATACCATCTGTATCCTCCTATTCCGAAGCCAATCTTTAACCTGGCCCTCATCTCTTCTTTCCCCCCCCCACCCCCACCACAATCAGTCTGAAGAAAGGTCCCAACCCAAAAGGTCACCTATCCATGTTCTCCAGAGATGCTGCCTGACCTGTTGAGTTACTCCAGCACTTTGTGTCTTTAGCTGAAATGTCACCTAATTCTCAGCAAAATCTTAGGTTATTGTTGGGTTTTATTTTTGGGTGATGGATTTCTACAGGGACAAAGCTATGGAGAGATCTGGATACCAAAAAAAAAGCATAATTTTAAAATAATTGAACAGAAAGCCAATACCGTACAGGGAAAATTGGAAAGGACACATGGCTGGGTACCTGATTTATCCACATTTCCAATCTACAACTGCAGCAATCAAAAATTACTTTAAGAAAGACAAATATTGCTTTGATCATGCAACTGAAAATCTTATTTTGTGAAGTACTTGTGTAAGCCCTCTGGTGGTAAGTAAAATATTCCATAAGGAACGATTGTGTTCAAGCGGTGCTTTCAGAAAATTCTTCATCTGTTAAAATGTAAAAATCCCAGTGGCAGTATACAGGTTGCAACTGACGTATTCCTAAAAACAGCAATTGAGGTTCCAAATCCCACCACTGTTAGGTAAAATCATTAGGCTCCGTCCGATTCATAATTTAGCTAATTAGGCAAAATGAGCACTATTGCAATATTAACAAATTACACAATAGATTTGAACTGTTGCAAATGGAACATTCTAGCATAATTGGCCTGTGAAGTATTCAATGCCCAGTAAGCAGATAAAATTACAATTCCACAAACTCGGTATGTAAACCTAGCGAAAAAACTATAATAAATAGCTATAAAAAATATAATAGCTATAAAAAATATAATAAATGCTTTTGTTGCAAAATGGAAGTAGTAATGACACAAATGTTGAACCAACAGTTTAAGGAAGCAAAGTCAAAAAGGCAGAGGGAAACCACAAGGACCAAAGTAATGGATTAATTCAGATCAGGATTCGCCAGAAATTTGCAAATAGATCCAAAACTTTCTTTAAAATAACACAATGCAGTCAAAATGAGAAAACTGACTTGAATTCAGTACTCATTTGAACCCGATACATCACAAGCTGGGTTCTGTTTGACTTAATTGCTATCACCCAGAAGATTAGCAAGCCATAATTGGTCTCGGGTGTTCTGGAGGATGAGAAACCAGAGGTAAGCAAGGTGGCTTGCTCTCAATTGGCAAGTCCAATGACTGCCTCCCACTGCAGTCAACTATTCACCTTTTCTAACTACTGGATCATACAAATGGCCAAGATTAGTTAATGACCAGAGCTTTGCATTAAATATAGAGCACAGAAACAGGGTGATTAGCCAAACAGCCCTTGTGTTTATGAGTCTGAAGAAGGGTCTCGACCCTAAACATCACCCATTCCTTCTCTCCTGTCCTGCTGAGTTACTCCAGCTTTTTGTGTCTATCTTGTGTTTATGATCCATTGGCTAGTTTTGGTTTCTGTTGCCAAACAGTGCGATCTTCTATTTACTACTTACTATTTGCTGAGCTTTCCCTGAAACGTCATTCCATGTTCTCGCAATTATGAATAACATTTCTGCTGAACTGTTATTTGGATTTCTTATCTTCTTAGGAAAATGAGATTAAAATGTATTCTGGGGAAACTATGCAGAGGTCTAAAGAAGGGTCTCGACCCGAAACATCACCTACTCCTTTTCTCCAGAGATGCTGTCTGACCTGCTGAGTTACTCCAGCTTTTTATGTCTATCTTCAAATATCTAATCACTACCCTAGTGGTAAATTGGACAAAGGTTTCTGGATGAAAGAGTCACACAATTTATCCATTCTGCAATTTAACTCTCAAAAATATTCCAACCCTACTTCTATCTATAGCGGAGATGTAAACTGCCTTTTGCCAAAAACCACAGCTGCTGGACGAATCAATTCCATGCCAAATTACTCATTCAGCCATGAACAATGGGAAAGCAGAGCAGGGGAAAATAACAACTACAACATACAGCATTAACAATAAACTAAAGGATCCCTGCAGAGATCAATGACAAAACAAGTTTTCAACCACAATCACTATTTCAACCTAACCTTTAGATGATCACCTATAAACTCCACCCCTCCAAATGATTCTGATGCCAATGACAATCAATGCTCACAGTACATGCAATTATCTTGATTTTAATTTTGAATTGCTAATATTACCTTTGCATTAGCATTTTTAACTAAACTCTGCAATAAATAGGATGAGACAATGTGCAACATTAGTATGTACTTGATTGTTTTGTGAACCACATATTGCTCATTTTTCCCCTCAAATTTCAAAAACTCATGTGTTGCCAACAGCTTGATTGCACAGCTCAGCGCATAGGCAATCACAATCTATGTTTGTACTACACCTCATGCACATCCAGTGCCCTCCATAATGTTTGGGACAAAGACCCATCATTTATTTATTTGCCTCTGTACTCCACAATTTGAGATTTGTAATAGAAAAAATGTGGTTAAAGTGCACATTGTCAGATTCTATTAAAGGCCATTTTTATACATTTTGGTTTCATCATGTGGAAATAAAAGTTGTGTTTATACGTAGTCCCCCCATTTCAGAGCACCATAATGTTTGGGACACATGACTTCACAGGTGTTTGTAATTGCTCAGGTGTGTTTAATTACCTCCTTAATGCAGGTATAAGAGAGCTCTCAGCACCTAGTCTTTCCATCACCGTTGGAAACTTTTATTGCTGTTTATCAAAATGAGGACCAAAGTTGTGTCAATGAAAGTTAAAGAAGCCATTATGAGACTGAGAAACAAGAATAAAACTGTTGGTGAGATCAGCAAACCTTAGGCTTACCAAAATCAACTGTTTGGAACATCATTAAGAAGAAAGAGAGCACTGGTGAGCTTACTAATCGCAAAGGGACTGGCAGGCCAAGGAAGACCTCCACAGAAGATGACAGAAGACTTCTCTCTATAATTAAAAAAAAATCCCCAAGCACATGTCCGACAGATCAGAAACACTCTTCAGGAATCAGGTGTTGATTGGTCAATGACCACTGTCCGCAGAAGACTTCATGAACAGAAATACAGAGGCTACACTGCAAGATGCAAACCACTTGCCAAGAAGTACTTTAAAAAAAAAGAGCAACCACAGTTCTAGAAAAAGGTCTTGTGGACAGACGAGACGAAGATTAACTTATATCAGAGTGATGGCAAGAGCAAAGTATGGAGGAGAGAGGGAACTGTTCAAGATCCAAAGCGTACCACCTCATCTGTGAAACACGGTGGTGCGGGTGTTGTTATGGCCTGGGTATGTTTGGCTGCTGAAGGTACTGGCTTACTTATCTTCATTGATGATACAACTGCTGATGGTAGTAGCATAATGAATTCTGAAGTGTATGGACACATCCTATCTACTCAAGTTCAACCAAATGCCTCAAAACTCATTGGCCGGCGGTTCATTCTACAACAAGACAATGATCCCAAGCATGCTTCTAAAGCAACAAAGGTGTTTTTCAAAGCTAAAAAATGCTCAATTCTTGAGTGGCCAAGTCAATCCCAGATCTGAACCCAATTGAGCATGACTTTGAAATGCTGAAGAGAAAATTGAAGGGGACGAGCCCCCGAAAAAAAGCATAAGCTAAAGATGGCTGCAATACAGGCCTGGCAGAGCATCACCAGAAAAGACACCCAGCAACAGGTGATGTCCATGAATCGCAGACTTCAAGCAGCCATTGCATGCAAAGGATACTAAACTACTAAACATACTAATCCTCCGACATTTTCGCCCAACAGATAATCCTCCAACATTTTCGCCACAATAGATAATCTTCCGACATTTTTGCCACATCCAACGGGATCCCACCACTGGCCACATCTTCCCATCTTCTCCCCTTTCGGCTTTCTGCAGAGACCGCTCCCTCCGTAACTCCCTAGTCAATTTGTCCCTTCCCACCCACTCCCCTGGTACTTTCCCTTGCAACCGCAGGAAATGCTACACTTGTCGCTTTACCTCCCCCCTTGACTCCATCCAAGGACCCAAGCAGTCTTTCCAGGTGAGGCAGAGGTTCACCTGCACCTCCTCCAACCTCATTTATTGCATCCGCTGCTCTAGGTGTCAGCTGCTCTACATCGGTGAGACCACGCGTAGGCTTGGTGATCGCTTCGCCCAACACCTCCGCTGAGTTCGCAATAACCAACCTGATCTCCCGGTGGCCCAGCATTTCAACTCCCCATCCCATTCCGAATCCGACCTTTCTGTCCTATGCCTCCCCCATGGCCATAGTGAGTCCCACCGCAAATTGGAGGAGCAGCACCTCAAATTTCACTTAGGCAGTTTACACCCCAGCGGAATGAACATGGCCTTCCCCAATTTCAGGTAGTCCTTGACTTCTTCCCCTCCCCAGCTCTCCTTCAGCCTACTGACTCCGCCTCTTCCTTTCTTCTTCCCCCCCCCCCCCCATCTCCACATCAGTCTGAAGAAGGGTCTCGACCCGAAACGTCACCTATTCCTTCGCTCCATAGATGCTGCCTCACCCGCTGAGTTTCTCCAGCATTTTTGTCTACCTTCGATTTTTCCAGCATCTGCAGTTCTTTCTTAAACAAAAATACTAAATATGACTACTTTCATTTACATGTGCCAAACATTATAGTGCCCTGAAATGGGGGGGACTACGTATAAACACTGCTATAATTTCTACATGGTGAAACCAAAATGTATAAAAACGGCCTTTATTAAAATCTGACAATGTGCACTTTAACCACATGTGATTTTTTTTCTATTACAAATCTCAAATTGTGGAGTACAGAGGCAAATACATAAATGATGGGTCTTTATCCCAAACATTATGGAGGGCACTGTATTGCATGAGGAATCATACACATGAAATGCCAATCCCAACTGTTCACATAGAACAGTTAATATTGGTGTTTTCTTGCCATACTTCATCTATACAATTTTTGTATTGTATTGTATTGTATTGTATTCAATTTATTGTCATTATCTCATTTTAGAGACAACGAAATGGATTTTCCTTACAGTCAAGTAACATAAAAATAAATAATAAATAAATAAACATTATTTTTTTTAAAAGCACAAACTCAGAAGTCCACACACAACATAATCCCACAGCGGCACCAAAGTTAAGGAAGGTGCCATAGTCCAGCCAGCCTCCCTGCCGATCTTCCCAGATGTTCACCCATGGTCGGGGCCTTCCGAGCACCCGCAGTCGCCGCCACGGGCGGCCCGATGCTCAGGCCCTCTCGCCGGGAACGGTGGAACCCCGACGCCGAACCCCGACGGAGAACATCCTCAGCGGCCCGGACCTCCAGATCAGCCGCCTCCCACCGGAGTCTGCGGCTCCCGAAGTCCACAGGCCAAGCCTGGCGGAGTCGCAGGACTCCGCGATGTTGGTCAGCACCGCCCGCGTTGGGAGCTCCGCGAACCACAGCTCCGCGCTGTTGGTGCAGCAGGCCCAGCACTCCGGAGCTCCAAACGCCGATCCCCGGGTAAGGCATCGCCCGCCCCGCGATGTTTCCAACGCTGCGCCGCTGCTGCTGGAGCTCTGGTCGGTCCCGGCAGGAAAGGCCTTTGGAATGAGTTCCAATGCATCTATTTGCAACCTAGGACAGTACTTGACTTCTCAACATTGTAATGACCATGCAGGTTATAGTTCAAGCAGCATCTCAGAATTAATGCATTTAAATTTGTGAAGCAAATTACTTTTTTTTAAATAAAATAGTTTCAAGACACAAAAGCTGATTGTCAAAAATTGCAGTGGGATCTTGATCAGTTGGGCAGGTGGGCTGAGGAATGGTAATACAAATACATGTGAGGTGTTGCATTTTGGGAGCAATAACATGGGCAGAACCTACACAATAAACAGTAATGCTCTGGGGAGTGGTGTAGAGCAGAGGGATCTCGGAGTACAGGTACACAGTTTGTTAAAAGTGGCATCTCAGGCAGTTAGGGTGGTCAAAATGTCTTTTGGCACATTGGGTAGACACGCAGTCTCTTGCCCAGAGTAGGGCAATCGAGAACCAAAGGACATAGCTTTAGAGTGAGGAGGGGAAGATTTAATGGGAACCTGAAGGGTAACGTCTTCACCTGAACGAGCTGCCGGAGGAAGTAGTTCAGGCAGGTAACATCATTAATAATAAACATTTAGACAGGTACATGGATAGGACAGGTTTAGAGGGATATGGTCCAAATGCAGGCACGTGGGACTAGTGTAGATGGGACATGTTGGTCGGTGTGGGAAAATTGGGCTGAAGGGCCTGTTTCCACGCTGTAAGACTTTATTTGCATCACACTTAAAGTATTTCAATGTTACCAATGTTATCGCAAAGAGCGAGCAACAACACGAGTCATGCCGCTCGTGCGTAGAAGAAAACTAGGCCGATGCCATGCTTCACATTTATTAGCCAATTGTACAGAAAATGCCATCTATTGACAAAAATAAAGCACGTTTACCCGGCAGGGTATTGCTTATTTGAAAAAGGTAAGTAATCAAAAGCACAAGTTTAACAAACACAAAGTGATAAGCAAGTGGCTCCTCAGTCTTCACGAACAAATCTGCAGCATCTGAAAAGAACTTAAGTATAACCATTCACCCCTACAAGCCAATTTTAGAATTCAATTACACATCAGCGGATCTGTATCAAAACTATTTACACAAATTGCACTATATGCCTACATTCTTTCTAGAAAAAAATCCATTAACATAGTCGTCAACATTTCAATTGGCACAGCATATTTGGCAAGCTGTGTTTCAATTCCAATTATACTGATGTTTCCTAGACTCATTTTCACCCTGGTCCTTTTCTCCCTTCATTTCACCTACAATCACCACTGTTAACCGCATTATCTTCCTCCAAAACTTTGCTGCATAACACCGCTGAGTGAGAAAGCACATATCTTCATTTAAATTTTTCTCTAGCAATTTGTAGCCACATAATCATCTGGAATTTCTGCTCTTGCCCCCACATTATCACTGAGAGCTCCCAAATATTGGGGTTTCTTTTCTTATGCCTGCTGTCCCCAACATCTTTGCACAGTAAAGCCCACAAGTACAGTGACAACACTCAGTCACAACTCACTTCTTGCAACCATTCCAAACTCTCAGATTTGAAATCTGTTAGATGAGCATAAATTTCCCCCAGATAAATATTAGGAAGACCTATATACATGTATTTCCTGCTACTAATCTCAGCAATCTGTCTACAACTGTAGGAATCTGACCCCAACCTTTCATGACTCATTTGCAGAAACCGGTTCATACAATCACCATGGCTCCCAATCCCCAACTCCATAAAGTCCAACTCAAATCTCCAATCAAAACATTACCCCACATGAACCCGAGATTTATTTGTTTCAATGTATGTTCTGGAATACCTCCTAACTGCTATAAAAAAAAATCTTATGCCATAACCAACTCATAACATGCATCCCCCCCCGTCCGCCAAATTTCCATGTTGCTACTAATCATCTCAACCAATATAATTATTTCCACCCTTCCCTCCCCAACCAGGCTCCATCTACCCATCAACTCCTGCGCAACCTAACCCGCTTAACACCTGCCGGCTCTCGTCTCACCACTCCCCCTCACCCCTTTATGCTGGCCATCTCCTCTTTAAACTGTAAGTCTTGATGCAGGGTGTCAATATTTCTCTCTCTCTCTCTCTCTCGCCAGATGTTGCCCGACCCAGAGCATTGTCAGCATTTGTTTTCTTTCAAATCTGCATCGTCACCTCCTTACATATCCCCACCTCAGCTGCCAGTAACTATGCTTTCTACTGCTAGACTCCACTATTTGAAATTCTCTGAATCTCTCCAGTCATCCACCATCCTGTTCTCTGGTTAGCATATGTAATGCATGGTGTAATGGAGATCAGTCCTGGACCCACAACATTTTACAAAGATATATAAATAACTTGAAGGCAAATGTATGTAAGATTAATGTAAGAAAGGAATGTGAACATGACCGTGCGGCAAGGTGGCGCAGCGTTAGAGTCGCTGCCTTACAGCGCCAGAGAACCGGGTTCGATCCTGACTATGGCGCATCTGTACGGAGCTTGTATTTTTCCCGTGACCGTGTGGGTTTTCCTCGAGAGATCCGGTTTCCTCCCACACTCCAGACGTACAGGTTTGTAGGTTAATTGGATTGGTAAAATTATAAATTGTCCCTAGTGTGCGTAGAATAGCGTTAATGTGCAGATATCGCTGGCTGGTGCGGACTCGGTGGACCAAAGGGCCTATTTCCACTTTGTATCTCTAAACTAAACTAATCTTGCCAATAAAGGATGAAGCTTGGTTGTTCATCGTGAGAAAGCTGGTTATACATACGGTCAAATGCCTCTGTAGATGATCATTGTGAGAATAACACAGCAGAATTTACATTAAAGTTATTTGAACAAAAAATATGCAACATCAGTTTGTACTTCACAAACAGATTTTATTGATCCAATTTAAACCACAAGAAATCATACAACTGTTTATAATAAGGTTCATAATGTCAAGACAATTAATTTTTAAATAGCATTTAAAGTTTTCACATTATGCCTCCCTTCCATCGAGGGGATCTATCGCAGTCGCTGCCTCAAAAAGGCTGGCAGTATCATCAAGGACCCACAGCATCCTGGCCACACACTCATCTCCCTGCTACCTTCAGGTAGAAGGTACAGGAGCCTGAAGACTGCAACGACCAGGTTCAGGAATAGCTACTTCCCCACAGCCATCAGGCTATTAAACTTGGCTCAGACAAAACTCTGAAGATTAATAGCCCATTATCTGTTATTTGCACTTTATCAGTTTATTTATTCATGTGTGTATATATTTATATAATGGTATATGGACACACTGATCTGTTCTGTATTCATGCCTACTATGTTCTGTTGTGCTGAAGCAAAGCAAGAATTTCATTATCCTATCAGGGACACATGACAATAAACTCTCTTGAATCTTGAAGTTAACTCCCTATAGTGGGAGAAAAATGAAATTCTGTTCTACAAATCTACATGCATTATCCCATATCCAAACATAATGAATTATCAAGCCAGAGGCAAAATTGTATCCACTCATAACAATCCATTATCTGTGTCAAGTTAATGTTCCATGTTGAGCCATATGGCATGGATGCACATTCAAAGAAAATTCCTCAAACTTGTTCTAATCAGCACTTGCAACCATCCAAAAAACTGACACTGTTTTGTGTTTTATACATTTTCTTAATATCCGTGGCAAAAAAACAGGACAGGAAAAGTGGGAGTAATGCAAGAGGGAACTGGGTAAAAATGCAGATGGTGAACTCTGAATACAGAGTTCCAGGGAAACCAGACTCAGCTGTAAATGGGTCAATGCAAAACAATGCCAGATTTATTTGCAGTCAAGGAATAACAGAGCAACTAGTGAAATTTGCTAATGTAAAACAACAGACAACAATGTTGGCTGAAAAGGATAGCAATGGAACGAAGTTCATTTTCCAGTGAGTGGGTTCATGTATTTAAAAGTTGCATGCAACACATTACGCATATTAAATATTCCCCAAGAGGATTATACAATTATCTGGTGGGAGTCTGGAGTTTCACAACCAAATCTTAAACAGCACAAGTGAATTTCTAAGAGTTCATACCAAACTATGTTTTGCATGTATACAATTTTAATTGACAGCATTAAATCAATTTACATGTAAACCCATTGCACAATCCAGATTAACCAACATCAGACTAGAAGATTCTTGATTAATATTTTTAATTAGAAAATTGCAATTAATATCAATATCTCTAATACAAAAAAACATTATATCCATTATGAGCAGGTCAAAGATAGAATTAAGAACTCCCAGAAGCCTATTGTACCTGACAGTAGACCTCACATCAAGCGTATCTGGAGCCTACAACTAGAGCTGAACTGCATTTCAGCTCCTGCAGTGACAACAATAAAATGCTGAGAAAACACACTATCGAATCCTGAACTCAGCATCAATTTCTGTTAATTACAGCCTTGTCAGCAACGTGATTATTCAAACTGCTCATGCAAATGTTAATGAGTCCTTATTTGCATATTTATTTTTTCCCTTTGTTGAAATGTCATTGATTATTACATTCTACCATGATGAATGCTACTGCTGATGTGCTCTGATATGTAATTAGTCATTAGGTGGAATGAATAGATCAATTATGAGAAAGGTCCAGGATTAAGCAATATAAAACAAGAAACACAGATAGAAAGCTCAATTTAAAAAAAATAATAAAATCCTTAAGGGAGGTGGAAAACTTTTCAGATCAAGATAATGCTGCGTGTATCTTCTCTCCATAAGTGCTCATTGCAAAGTAATAAAATAAGATTCAATTTGCACCATGGTAACAAGAGCATCTAAAATGCAACTTTAGCAATTCCTCAGATCACAAGATTTTAGTCGTTTTAGATTTTTTATAAATCATTCCAATAGCAAAATTACTTTTCCCATATTTGCAATGAAAAATGCAAGCTTCATTTCAGGGAAAGAATAATGTTTGCCTTTAGAGCAGCTCACTGTTACTATCCTCCAGCCAACACAAGCTATTCACTGACAATGAAAAAAAATTACTGCAGACCAGATGGGAACATTCCACATGACCAAACCAATCAATCACCTCCAAGGGGCGCAGGTGCAACACAGCCGTGCAGCCACACACCATTTCACAGTCTATCGGGCACAAACACATGGTCACCAATCAATGGCACCCCGAGGAACTCAGAAAGGGGGAGGGTCTCACGAGTCTTACTGGTCCATGCCTGATGACTTCATAATCACACATCATTTCATTCACTGGAGGATACAAAACATCAAACTAATAACCTTCCACTGGAAATGGTCATGTTGTGCATATTAATAAATGCACTGATGATAGTGAGGTACTTGTCTCATCCTTGTATTCACGGTGCACAAGACAAGGAACACACATTTAAAACAGTTACATATTATCTCAGGAAGGCTATTACATTGATATTAACAACGATGAAAACATTAAACAAATCTGTGTCTAAAGCAAGCTGACAATGGAATAACACACATTAACAAAACATTCAAAAATCAACTATATTAATGTACTCAAAGCCACATTATATTTGTGAAACTACTGATTAGAATAAACGGTGGAAAATGAAAGATTAATGATCGGAATTGAGCTACTGATGAAAATTATTAAAATATTTGTTAACGTGTTTAAGAAGGAACTGCAGATGCTGGAAAATCGAAGGTACACAAAAATGCTGGAGAAACTCAGCGGGTGCAGCAGCATCTATGGAGCGAAGGAAATAGGCAACGTTTCGGGCCGAAACCCTTCTTCAGACGTGGATGTGCGAAGATCAGACAGGCTCCAGAACATGCTGCTTACATTATGGTTCTGATATAAGTGACCACGTTTTGCCAGCAGCTGCACATGAAAGTACTAGCATTTTTCAGCTTATGTCCCCAGAAGTTTTAGGCTTTAAGCACAGCCAATATTTTCCAGCTGAGCCCCCAGAAGAAACAGGATTGTGCTTTTATTCTACAGCATTTCCACTGGAGAATCTACTGGTGAAGAATCTAAAATAAAGGAAATTCACACTTTTTTTTAAAGCACAGAATGTTAAATAAAGTGTTTTCAGTTGATACTATTTTCTCAAAAGTGTTTGTATTCTTTTTAAAAGTTTCAGTATATCTTAGCCAAATTGACCGTATTGCAAGATTCACAACCCTGAAAAGAGTTCTTACTTCAATCTTAAATGATTGATCACTTATCCTGGACCTTAGTTAGCCCTAACTCTAGACTTTGATATCAGCCAACCCTGTTTGCTTTCCAAAGATACACTTCATGTCAGGATGCAACCTTCTCTGGACTGCGTCCAAAAGAAATATATCCTTCCTTATAAGTTCATAACTGTTGTGGTCACATCAAAGTCTTGCAGGGAAATACTGACCAATACTTAGCAATATCCTGATATTACTGGCCTGAATTGTACCCCATGCCCTTTCATATTTAGGAATCTAATCGCTTCACAAATTGCTTCAACATTTGTGGCAGAGAATACGCATTATGTCTTGTACGTAGAAAAGTGCAGATAGACATGGAAAACAGTATGACAATCTGACCAATTCAAAGCATTACTTACGATACGATGAAGTAATAATAATGTAAAGGCACAAATTTAAAATTATGGACATTTAAAAAGGCAGGTTAGTGTGGTTCATTTGGAGATATGACATTTGGAGGAGTGATACTTGGGCAGTTAAATCCACCAGGCAAAAAAGGTGCAAAAACCAATGCAACTGGTAAGAATTAAAAAAAAACTTCAGACCAATTAAATCATTTTGCGTTTCACACATGACAAAGTCAACATAAAGCAAGAGGTAGAGATGTAAATGGAAGGTGCAACTACTATAGTCATTTATAAAGTGCACAAATCAGAGTTCTAGGTGACTTTGTTCAAGATAACTTTGCACAAAATGATGTTCTGGGATAAGCAGGGAAATTGCAAAAACGAGCTGTGCCCAGAGCTGAATCTGTTGTCCTGGGGCAGCATGCATGGTCAAAAATGACATATGATTAACATTAAATTCAAGCATTTAAAAGTATACTGTTAATTGCTAACATTAACTGCAATTGAATGATTTTCTCCAAATATACAGGCATACAAATATCATGAAGTATTGCCAGAGGGTATATGCTGAGGCTAACGAACCACATTTTCAATTACGAGATTTAGTGAAAGGGATTTTAGGGGTGGAAGTACATCTCCAGCACTTACAACTATTTTCTTATTGTCTGTTTATATTGAACAACTATGAAAGCCTGTTCAATTAACACACTAGTAAATAAATGAGATCAACATTCAACTAAAAAGGGAAATTGCATTCCTAGCCTCCACAGGACAGATGCATGGTCTAAGGCACACTATTATATCAATTTCCAAAGATTTTCTGATCAAGGTATGGTTTTGCAAATTACATTAGCCTTCCACCATTTCAGGACATAAAAGTTCCCTCTTTAGCTGTCTTTTGTGCAAGGCAGACTTTGTTACAGACAAAAAATCTATGATGTCCCAAAAGTACTTCACAACCAAAGTTAATCCAAGATGCAGCCTATGTTCCAATGCAAATAAACATAGCATCAACAGTAAAGGGTAACATTTATACATTTAATTGAACTGTTCTATAATGTGAGCATCCAATCTTATTTGATCTTCCCAACAAAGACTACTAAATTAACACTTCTTGAAAATAGCAGAACTTTTAACATTTTATCCATTCATATTTGACCTTACAATGCACAACAACTCTGCTGGCAATATTTCACGGCGACTATTTCAGATTTTGATAACTGAGCATTTCTTCAACATTGATCTGATTATCCAGTTGTAAATATTAATTTGATTGCAATTGCTACAGCCAGTGACATAATATTCCCCCTTTATGCTCAAATTGAAATAGTAATTAGCTAATGTGTAACATTAAAATGCTATATTCCTCTAAAAAGAATGTACAAATTGTTGGGCAAAAGCAGATCATGACATATCCTCAAAAATAAACTGGATCCAATCAGGAAACTATTCAAATGTACTGGATTCAAACAGGAAAAGGAAAACAACCAACTGGTATATAAAAACTGAATTAGAGGTATTTAAAATCTTGACAAGGAAGGTTGACAATTAATTTCCATTGACATTAACTGGCACATCTTCATGGATATTAAGTACATGCCCTCTCTAATGAAGTTCAAATGCAGTGATTGCCCAAACATTTCGGAAGCAACCTTAAAATATACAATGTCATCTAAATTATTCTTCAATACACCAAACTAAATATTTCCAGCTTCTAATGTAGATTTTGGCCAAAAATGAATTAGAGAGCAATACTGATCATTTAAAACGCAACTTAATTGTCAAAAACACTGATACTTTGTTTAAAATTCTTAAAACTCTTAAAATTGCAATCAGCAATAACAATGACTCAAAAGACATTATTATACAAATAAAACTGTTGGGAAACACATGAAATGCACCTTCGGAAAGACCAGATATATACTTTTATAATTATGTTTTAATATTTTCCAAAGCCCATCAGAAAGAATAATGAAGACATGAGAAACTAATGAGTCTTAATTTTCTAATAGCTAAATGTATTAGAATACACTCATTTTACAACATTTCTCTCAAGCCAGGTATACAAAAGAGTTTATTACTTAAAAACAAAATCAATTGAATGTTGAACATTTAAAAAAAACTAGGAATTCATAGACCAAACATCTGAAGTGAAAGAAACCAAGTTAATAGTTGATGTTTAAAACATAACATTTAAAAGGCATTTGGACAGGTACTTAAGACAGGAAAGTGGAGAGATACAGGCCTATTGAAGACAAATGGGATTAGTGTAGACAGGCATCCGAGTACCTTTCATCAGCAGAGAGAGTACCTTTCATCGTAATTAAGTCCCACAATTACATGGAGAGGGGCTTGAGGGAGAAGGGCACAGCAATTAACAAGTGGGGAAAGAGCAGACAAGAGTGTGAGAGAAGAATAGATTAATGTGCACAAGAATAATGAAGACAGAAAGCTTACAAGAGCAGGCAAAGCCCGGAAAGCATTTATGACCTATACTACCTGACTAGTCCTAAACCTAACGGAACAGTGACAAATCAGTGCTCCTGTCACAGCTGCTAACTGGGAAGAAAGCGACCTCTCCAGGGAATTCAAAACCAACCAGACACCTGTTGCAGTGATTGTGTGCAGGACATGAAGTTGATGCAGAACTTTGATAAGCCTCAAGGCCCAATTAGAATACTAGCCAGAAAATGCAGAGTATTTTTCTTCTTATACAGGCGATAAAAAACAATGACACAGATTTCACTGCTAATACACAAAAACAATGGACAATAAAAGGCCCACACTGTCAATAAATGACTAGGTAATTCAATTTCCAGGAAAATCATTATGCTGCATCAAAAGAAAATGAAAAACAGATGAATGTAATTTCTCACTGAGCAAAGTTCATTGGTGCTATACTTCAGACCATTGCAGCATTTTGAAATATTGCAATATTATGCAGGATTAATACTGCTGAATCACCAAAGAGGCAAGACAATATTGCTTTAATCCTTTAAATGTATTTCTATACAAAACTTACATCGGTAAAATACTGAATGATAAATCTCATAAATGAAATAGAACTGTCTTACACTACAGAATAATTCTCCATACTTAAAAATAAAACACCAAAAGACTAAGAGTGGTCAGGGTTGTAAGAGCTGCGGCCTTACAGTGAATGCAGCGCCGGAGACCCGGGTTTAATCCCGACTTCAGGTGCTTGTCTGTATGGAATTTGTACGTTCTCCCTGTGACCTGCATGAATTTTCTCCGAGATCTTCGGTTTCCTCCCCCACTCCAAAGACGTACAGGTTTGTAGGTTAATTGGCTTGGTAAATATAAAAATTGTCCCTCGTGGGTGTAGGATAGTGTTAATGTGCGGGGATCACTGGTCAGCGCGGACCTGGCAGGCCGAAGGGCCTGTTTCCACGCTGTATCTCTAAACTAAATTAAACTAAAGCAGGGTACAAAGTTCACTTCAAGATTAATTGTGCAATCTACTTTCATTTACACTATGCCAAACTACATTAGCATCATGTTCAACTAGGTATTTCTGCGTTTTACCAGATGCCATAGCTGAGAATGCCGGTTCAATGCTCACATTTACACTCCCACTTTGGTTAGGAGGATGGCTGGTACTGTGTTCTTCAAATGTCAGTTACACTATGCTCTAGATTCCAGCCTTCAACAAAGCACAAGAAAATTTGGATATGCACAAAGATCAAGAGATCTACAAGATTCTTTTCCTTAAATAATATAGAAACCACTCCACCTTTAAAAGGTATGCGGGGCTTTGAGAATACAGATGCTTCAAAAACTATTTTTCTAGTGTAGCTATTTTCATTTCACAAGTTCATTAATCATGATATTACTGTTATTACTGAATTAGGTAAGGAATCGAGTAACATAGATACCCAGACAAGTGTTAACAATATGCGTTTGAAAATTACACCAACCTAATGAACTGAAATAGTACAGGTTTGTTTCGACCCGAAACGTTGCCTATTTCCTTCGCTCCATAGATGCTGCCTCACCCACTGAGTTACTCCAGCATTTTTGTCTACCTTCGATTTTCCAGCATCTGCATTTCCTTCTTAAACAAACTGAAATAGTATTTAATTTAGGAACTGGTCTAATATAGGTAACAACAGAGTGAAGTTCATTATTTTTACATAACAGACACAAGTATTCCTCCAGTTGTTCAGACATCAAGCTCCAGCTAATTACACAAAATCTGTTCACAATATCATCCACAATCCTGGTCAAATCCCATTTGGCTCAATTCCCTTAAACTCCAAATATTGTTGAATATTCACAATAAGCATCTAAAAATAAGTAGTAAAAATGTGACAAATTCACAGTTAAGACATACTTATTACTCCAATCCAGAGCAGCCATCCACTTAGTCCTGGAAACTTCAGTTATAGGAAACTGAATAGAAGCGATTACATTTCCAAAGGGTCAACATCATCTTACATGGGATCTTTAAATTAAGATCCAGACTATCCACTCACTATTGAAAGGGCAAAGGAATTCTCACCAGTGCTCTGGTCATCATTTATTCCCTCAGCCAAGATCACAACCCTTGATCATGAGAGCTGCATGTGAAATCTTGCATGTAAATTATCTGCCAAATTTCTTATAACAGCAGCTACACTTCAAAAGTACTTCCTTGTCTCCATAATAATATTGCAATAGTTTGCAGACTGTTACAATCCCATTTACAGGTATGTGCACATCTGCTTTAGTTGCTATAAAGAACAGCATCAATAGAATGTTGTGATAACCAGCAGCTGAATTGTGCAGTTTCAATTGCATATACAAGCATTGCTATGAAAAAGTAAGTTTACTGCACAGTTAGGTAAATGTTGAAACAGAAACATAACATTCTAGAACATCAAAGCTTCACAACGATCAACACTGAGAAAGACCTTCACAAAGGGTTGCCCTGCTGGTTCATAAGATGCCATGGTGAGAAAACTGATTTTTATCAATGAACAACTCAAAATCAAAGTACTTAAATGATCAAATTACCATTTTATTCTTTTAAAATTGGTTCATAATCGATGATTTTTATGTATGAGATTAGATGCCTAGGATTCAACGTACAAAATATATATATATTGTCATTCTTGAAAGGTAAAGTAATCGACGTCAGTTGCATTGAATTAGCAGGAGACTTCAACCTGCGTTAATGCTGCATCACAGGGCTGTCCTCGTGGGATTTAAAGAAGCATAAATACTCTCTCAGCATTCACATGATTTAACAGAGACTAATTCAGCAAGACTTAAAAATCAACAGCTATGAGCAATAGATACCTTGGGACGCAGATTAGTGATTTATGCAAAGCTAAATGTATGGTAGATTTCTGCACAGGTTTTTTTTTTAAATGCAAACTATACTTTGGTTGAATCATAGGCTGATGCATGATCTTTTGTGGGCTGGAAAGCGTAGTCTCCTTATTAAAAAACTTTAACTTTTTTAATCGATCAGTGAAAAAAAATTAACTGCAAAAGAATATTTATATTTTCAGTTTTGCTATGCATGAATGGACAAATACTAAAAACAAAAAGAGAGACCACAAACACATTCAGTTGCAAAGCATGACCAATATTTCCTGACTTTCACTATCATCTTTACAGCTCACAAACTACATATTTGTGCAGTGACATTGTAGAAAACATTTGGTTCAAATCTGGGGGGAAAACACATTGTTACCAGTAAATGCTGATTAGGATCCAAAAGGGGAACATTAAATATATGAGTTTTGATGATTTATACCTTGGCCTATTGATTTGCTTTCCGTACTTCAAAGGTTGTTAACTATTGGTTTAAATATTATGCTTCTTTAAACAAAAAAATACTCCAACACTTTGCTGCATGGATGACAGAAAGGATATACAAATACAATAGAACAGAAGAAAGTTCACACTGAAGCATTTATCTAAAAAGGATGTTAATCATTCATAAATATTCCAGAATTCAAATTTAATAAAATCTGAGGTGCAAATTTCAATTACTGATAAATGATAACCCTTTAAGTTTGCTAACTTTTTGAACACATGAATTTACAAGACATATGCGACTGCTTTTGCACCAACCAAATCATCATCATTATACTGAGTGATGAGTACACTGCCACCAGCAGGGGGCACAACTTTCAACTATGTTCTGGGTTCACTCCACCCTTTTCACCAATGCGTCAAAGCAGAACAACTCCATTGCATTTGCTTGCCCCGACACATCTGTACATAAAGGAAACACTTAAGGATGCACAGAGCGAGTCAACGCAATAGACATCAGTAGCTGGAGCCCACACAAGTGAACTGCTTTTTGGTAAATTAGCCTTAAAGTAAATTGTTTAAACATAATTATCTAATTAGAAAGATCTTCCATAAAAATCTCCTACTTGCAATCTGTAAGAACATATATCAGTTCAGTGACTAATTGAGTTTGTCCACACACCACTTCACACAACCTATGCACTCTTTCCATGTATTATATATTTTCAGTGTCCTCATCCTCTTTACCAAAACACCATCTGTACAGCAGGGGACAATTGGAAAGCCCAAAACCAAGCTGACACAACTATACCGCCCGAACCATCCAGGTGCACGAATGGCTTGGCAAGCACTCAATCTCCCCATTATGGCAAAATACCTTCCCAACACTGGCAACTGCTTCAATAATTTAAACTTTTCCAACCCATTCTCCTGCTGTAGCAGTGACATCATACAATGTTTTTTCTAGGTGTACTGGTAAAAATGGATCTTCTCACCTTCTCTCCTTCCCTGCAGCCGCAATCCACTCAAAATATGATATTACCTATACCAAACATTATCACTCGACCAGTCCTGTGGTTCAATCTATAAAAGTCCAGGAGAACCCACGTCTCAAACTCAATGGCAGAAAATACCAGACTGACTGAGGTAATGGGAATTCCTTTAACTGGGAAGCAAACCCGAAACTCACAACAACAAAAATAGGCAATTGTTCTGACTATCAAGACTGGTGGGCCATAAAGCTAATCTCAAGATCTAATCTTGCAAGTATCAAGCTTCATTAATCGAATACCTCGTGGCTTTGTTGTGATAGCTCGGAATGAACTGCAAAGCAAATTATGTTTAATTTCTCAGAAGTGCAATATACTCAAAATGTCTAAATTATAAAGTAGTCTGTGCTTCGACATTGCCCTAACCCTATCCAAATACAGATAAGGATCTGGAACAGAATGGGGTTCTATTGTAATACCTAAAGGCAATCACATCCCATATACACTGAAAGTAAACATGTCACTTTCAACAGACAGTGCAGGTAGCAAAAACTAGTAAAAGCGATCCCTTTGTCAACTGAATATGTGGGGTAATCAGAGGCTGGAAACTAACTCAATTGCAAATAAGCTTGAAAATGAAGACAAGAGACTGCAGATGCTGGAATCTTGGGCAACAAAATGCTGGAGGAACTCGGCAGATCAAACAGCATCTGAGGAGAGAAATGTACGGTTGCAGATTAGGTTCCTTTCCCTTTGAGTGATGGAGTGGAGAGGAGATAGCTCATTGAAAGAACTGAGCTAGAAGTGAGAGGTGAGGCAAGACCTAGCAAGTGACAGATGGATCCAGGCAATGGGGGGGTGATTGGCAGATGAGTTAGATTGGGGAGAGAAGGGTGAAGATAGGATCAAAGCTGGTGGTGATTACCACGGAAAATAAAAGGGTGAAATCATATAAGGAAGGAGAGTGAATTGCAACACCAGAGGGAGGATTGGTGGGTAGAAAGGTATGGGGGGGGGGGGGGGAAGAAGGTGAGTGAAATGGATGAAGGGAAATGGAATTTGGTGATGGGGCTGGGGAAAGTGAAAAGTAAGTACATAGATGCGAGTGAGGTGGGGAGCCGAGTACACGAGGAGTGTGGGGGGGGGGGGGGGGGGGGGGACACCTGAAATTGGGGTGAATGTGTCCATGTCAGAGTTAGATGGAACTAACTTTGGGGAGTTATGCGTCAAGGTACTCACTGCAGCATTCCAAGACCTGATCTTGTATCCACACTATGACTCTGGTTACCACAGTTCAGTTCTGGTCAACAGTAACTTCATGATATTGATAGTGCAAGTATCAAGGATAGTAATGCCCTGAACATTAGTCAAGAATCAAGTGTGTTTAATTATCATATGTACCGAAATAGTACAATGAAATTCTTACTTGTAGCACCTTAGCAGGTCAGTAAACGCAGCACTCAATATATATCGCAAACAAATTCATAAATAAAAATACCCAATATTTGTGTAAAATAAAACAAGTGCCCAAAGTCCCTATAACAACCAAGATAGTTTGTATTATGCAATTTAGATAGTGTTTGTTGTGTTCAATAGCCTGATAGTTGTCGGGTAGCTGTCCTGAACCAGGATGTCAGAGCCTTCTTGCTGATGGCAGGAGTGAAATGAGAATATGGCCAGTGTGGTGTGGGTCTTTGATGATGCTGGCTGCCCTTATGAGGCAACATCTCCTATAGATCCCTTCGAAGGTGGGGACATCAGTACTCATGATGGATAAGGCAGTGTCTGCCATTTTTTGTAACCTCCTTCGTTCCTAGATGTGATAGCATTTTTTTGCTCCTGTTGGATATCAATGCCTGGTACTTGTATAGCATAACTGTTATCTGCCATTTATCAGCCCATGCCAGAATATTGTCCAGGTCTTGTAGTGCACCATTTCATTACCCGAATTGCATCATTTGCATACTTTACATACTTCTGACTTTACAACTGAAGGAAGATCATGAATGAAGGAGCTGAAGATCTTTTAACCTCTGAAACAACCCCAAGAAACTCCTGCAGATATGTCCTGTGGCTGAGATGATTGACCTCCTTGTGGTTATCTTTCTTGTTGCTGTGTAATTCCAACAAACAATGGGTTTTCCCTGATTCCCTTTGACTCCAGTTTAGCCAAGTCCATCAATGCCATAATGGAGAGAAGGCAGGTACAGGATACTGAGTTGGATGATCAGCCATGATCATATTGAATGGCGGTGCAGGCTCGAAGGGCCGAATGGCCTACTCCTGCACCTATTTTCTATGTTTCTATGTTTCTATAATCAACCCTGCCTTAATGTCAAAGGCACCTACTCTCTCTTACAATACAATACCGTTTATTGTCATTTGAACCTCAAATGAAGTTCAAACGAAATTTGGTTTCTGCAGTCATACAACAAGAAAAGAACCAAGACACACACCAACACAATTTACACAAACATCCATCACAGTGAATCTCCTCCTCACTGTGATGGAAGGCAAAGTCTTGTCTCTCCCTTGCTCTCCATTCTTCTCCCGATGTCAAAGCCCCTGGCGGGCGATGGTAAGTCCCGCGGCAATTAAGGCCGCGCCGGGCGATGCAAGGCCGCGCTCCGGGTCGTGATGTTGGAACCCCCGGCGGGCGCTAGCAAGTCCCGCGGCCGTTAAAGCCGCGCCGGGCGATGTAAGGCCCCGCTCCAGGTAATTTTCAACCCCACAATTCGGGCGGGAGAAATTGCCGTTGCAGGAGCACCGAAAAGCAGTCTCCCACCAGGGACCCGCGAGCTCCTGATGTCACCGTCCACCGGGCCTGCGGCTGGAGCCTCCGAAGCTCCGAAGTCAGGCCGCAGCCGCGCGCCACCACAGCCCTCAACGCCAGCTCCACGATGGTAGGTCCGCAGGCTCCGCGACTGGAGCCCCCAGGTCGTTCCGGTTGGAGGCCGCTCCACGATGCTAGGCCCCAACGACAACGGAGACCCGACAGGGAAAAGGTCGGGTCCCCCGTACAGGGAAGAGATTTAAGTTTCCCCACCCCCCACACATACACAGTTAAAAACAATAAATAAACCACTACAAACTACACTCAAAGGGACAAAAAAAAATAAAGACAGACGGACTGCAGAGGCCGCTGCAACGTCGGTCGCGCCGCCCACCTTAATGCTTCACCTCTGATGTTCAACTATTTTATCCATGTTTGGTCTTTGGGGCTTCTGTGAACAGGTTGTTGTTAAGTATGCTTGACAGCACTGTTAATTATCCCTTCCATTACTTTCTTGATGATCGAAAGTATCCGAATCCTCAAAAGACAAAATCCCTTAATTTGGGACAGTGACACCCCAACCAAGGGAAACACTGCATTTATCACATCCACTTTAAAAAAAAAAGAGGTTATACTATTAGCCCACAAATAATCAACGAGAATAAGAACATATGTAGATAAAATCGCAGAAAGGTATAAAAGCAATAAGGTTTCACCAGTGGGAATTTTCACTTTCGCAATATTGACTGGGATTGCTTTATTCCAAGGGAATTGGATAGGGTAGAATTCATAAAATGCATGCCTATGTCCAAATAATACTATTTGAATTGAAGTGGAAACAGGTGACAAGCTTGGAAGGCAGGTTAGATAAGAGCTGTGGGGTGGTTTAAGCAACATCTGCATCCTATTCTTTGAAGTAATTATCAAGGAAGCAAGGCTGCTGAGCTGAGGACACACACACTCATGTGGAACTATAGTCTAACCACTACAAAAACACATTTGAGGCCATGAATTGCAGCTCATTATTCTTAATTACAATTTCAGATATGAAATGTGGGTGCCATTGCAATACTGGTTAAAAGACAATTACAGCTGTGCAAACAACTGATATACTGGTAAGAAAAAAAATACGTGCCATATGTAATTAAAAAAACACTTAAACAACATTGCAATCAATACAAATTACATGTAAAGATTCCAACAGATACCCACTGCAAAAGCAATCTGGAATTGAATAATTCACTCGGATTACTACTTATATAGCAATGCGAGAGCACCATAAAATCATGCATATTCCCTTTTTCTCAACCAGGGTTTAACATTAGTTATTTTAGGAATTTTGTAGATTTGAAGATTGTAATCAACAAAACGTGGACAAGGCAAATTTGATTTGACCCTCAAGTTAAAATGTACGTAAATTTTATGGAAATCACAGAATAGTCAAATCTAAGTTGTATGTTCGCAATGATCATAAAATACAATAATAATAATAATAATAAATTTTATTTATGGACGCTTTATACCAAAGTCTCAAGGACACCTTACAGAGTTTAACAAGTAAGAAACATATAATCGGAGTAAAATAAATTATAAAGACATCACCAATAAACAAATTAAAAACAGAATTCGATCCAAAGACACAAAAAAAAATAATCAGAAACACAATGTGAAGAGAGAGCAGCGGCAGCTAAACCGCGCCAGCGTCCACTCTCCCTTCCGACCGCCATCTTGGACACAGACTAAAATAGACACTACATACAAAAATCATCCCCCCACAATGGTTACCACTGTGGGGGAAGGCACAATGTCCAGTCCCCATCCCCAGTTCTCCCAAAGTCAGGCCTATTTAGGCCTCCGCTATTGCCTCTACGGAGGCCCGATGTTCCTGGCCGTTCTCACCGGGTGCTGTTGCCCCAGCATCGGGAGAGTCCTCTCAGCGGCTGGGCCACCTGGAACGGCCGCATTCCGAAGCCGACAAGGCCGCGCCTGTTTGGAGCTCCCAGGCTCCCGATGTTGAAGTCGGCGCCGCCCACTCTTCTCCGCAGACCCGCAGCCCGGAGGTGTTGAACTCGGCGGTCACAGCTCACCGGAGCTCCAGCGCGTTGATCCAGCGCGGCGACCCAGGCAAGGCATCACCCGCTCCGCGATAGCGCCCCAGCGCTGTGCCGCCACCGAAGCCGAGCTGCTGGGCGGTCCCCGCCAGGAAACGGCGCTCCAGGCCCGCTGGTAGGCCACGAGGACGGGTCGATGGGGCAGCCCGGAGAAAAAGCTGCCTCACCGACCAGGTAGGGACCTAGAAATATGGTTACCCCTTCGCCCTACATTAAAAAGTCAATTTCTCCCACAAACAAGACACAGGACTCACTAATCAATATGCTCTCCATATAAGCTGCTTTTATGACCAAAATATATTTAACAGCATCTTTCATCAAGAAACCAGGAAAAGAATCTTGCGATGAAAAACGGCGATTCTTGGTCCCAATGACAGCATTTCAGCCAGATTGTACGTCTCTTGCTACCGGAAATATCAGTTCAGATAAGGAATGATAGATGAACATTCTTGCTCTCAGAAGTTTAGAAATTATGAGTCTACTTGATAAGAATGACTACTTACCCATTAGGCTTGAGTTCATGAATGGAGTTGGTGACAATCCTTCATGAGATCCTAATCGACTATCATTCAACTGTTCACTGTAATGAGGACTGTCTGCAAAGGCCTAGAGAAAAAGAAGTGTTTATATAGTTACACTAATCCTCCACCTAATGGAAAAAAGCATTAAAACAGCAATTTTTATTATATGCTTAGAGTTATGATCAGTGAGGTCATATATACAACCTTGTGTACTATTTCTATAAACAACCATGAGAAAACAGCCAAGAGCATCTTAAAATATCCTTTGGTTAGTTAAAATAAAATGTTCTTAGAATATTTGGGTGCATACAATTAAACCATACTAACTCATGTCCCTTAATCACCTATTACAAAATGTTGCTAAGATTTCACAAAGGAAATACAAATTGTGAATATACTTGACTACTAACTCAGATTTCAATACATCTGGTATCATTCTGAATGCAAGTGAGAGCAAATACAAGTTTCAAAAGACATTTGGACAGATTTACAGATAGGAGGGTTTTGAACGCAAATTGCACTAGCCTAGAATACCATCTTGATCAGCATGGTCAAGGTGGGCCAAATGGCCCGTTTGGTGATGTACAGCTCTCTGACTCCAAGTGCCAAAGCTATCTTGCCAAGTACAGATCAAATGGATTTCCTGCTCATTCCTCAATCTTCCCAAAGCAAACATTTCAGATCAACAATTTCTTAAAAGAAATCACTACAATGCACAGGGGCATTTCAGCATTCCAAAGTCGGAAAAACCTGAGAAAAAAGGCAATTGGGATTTGGCCGTGTGTTAACTCAGAGCTGTGAAGACAATGGATCACTTTTAGGTTCACACTAGGCTATGCAGCAGAAAACATGGATTTCAAACTATCCAGCTAAGCTGGCAATAATTGCTGATGCTGAACATTGGCCTTACTACCAGAGAGTTGAGATGGAAGCATCTGCTCAAACAGCTGGATAGTGATGAGAACTGAAATAAACATAAGGAGCTCACCATGCTGTTACTTGTTCAAAAATGAGAAATTAGGCAAAAATAGGAATCCTACACGAGTCTGGATTATTTTTCCAATTAGTCTGCCTTCTCAGTTTTCCACAGTAACAGCTCATAGATAGAGGAAAAGACAAATTTATTGTTTGCACATCCCATTATAATTATTAGAATGGGGTGCACTCGAAAAGCTCATTTTCTATAGCTCCTATTACGGATACTGTGAGCACAAAGATTGAAAATGCAAATAATTCTCAACAGAAGTAGAAAAACAATTATATTGATTTTTTTTCAAATTTTAAGAAACAGTTTAAGAAACTTGAATACCTGAAAACAATTTTATGCAGCCCTACAATGCTCCTTTGTAATCAGTTAGGTCATGGATACAGAAGTCACATGAAATGGCAAACTCACTCAGTCGTCTTTTTGACACCCAAAATGTTGGTGCTGGACTCCCCAAGGAGGACCCCAGCCAGACAATTCAGCATTTACACGTAGAAATTCAGCTCTCAACTCCTAGAAACATAGTTCCATTGATTTCCGCGAAGATGGACTGGAGTAATTCAGCGAGACAGGCACCATCTCTGCATAGAAGGAATGGGTGATGTTTTGGGTCGAGACCCTTCTTCTGACCAAATCCTTCTATCTAGAGATGTTGCCTGTCTCGCTGAGTTACTCCAGCATTGTGTGCGGAAGTGGCGGCGCTGTTGCACAGCTGCGGCTCGCCTGCAGTCCGTCTGTTTTTACTTTTTGTTTTTGTTTTCTTTTGTCCTGTTTTAGTTAAATTTTAGTTTATTGGGTTGTGTACATGTGGGGTGGGGTGGGGGGGTGAAACATGATTTTTGTCTCTTCCTTTGGGGAAATGCGACTTTTTCTTGTCGTATCCCCCTTCTCTGCCTCCGTCTGCGCTGAGGCCAAAATGGCGGAGCTGCCGGCCTCCAACTCCAACTGCGACCGACCGACCTCGAGGCTCCGGAGGCAGAGCCAGGGCTTACCAGCGCGGGGCTGGCCGGCTTCGGGGCTGCGGTGGCGTTCCGGCAGTGGCGACCGAGGACGCTGGTGGCGACCCGAGTCCGGAGGCTCGGCCGCGGGCCCGGTGGACGACATCGTCGGGAGCTCGCAGGTCACAGGTGGGTAACCTGTTTTTTCTGGGGCTCCCGCAACTACAGCTGCGTCCGCTGGACTGGAGGGCGGCAGCTTCGGCCACCCCGGGCCGCGGAGTTTCAACCGGCCCGTCGCGGACGGAGCACGGATTCAGCCGCGGGACTGACTTACCATCACCCGGCGGGATCACAACGTCAGAAGCCTGGATCGCCTCAGCGCAGAGGGAGAACAAAGAGGGAAGAGACAGAGACTTTAAGACTTTTGCCTCCATCACAGTGAGGAGGTGCCTGGTGAACTCACTGTGGTGGATGTTAATTTGTGTTTATTGTGTGTTTTGTTATTTATTATATGTATGACTGCAGGCAACGAAATTTTGTTCAGACCGAAAGGTCTGAATGACAATAAAGGTATCTAAGTCTAAGTCTAAGTGTGTCTATCTTCGGTGTAAACTAGCATCTGCAGTTCCTTCCTATCCATTGATTTCAGTACGGTTTGAAGGGTGTTAGTAAAAATGTGCTTTATACTTGCATGGTTTTACCTTGGATTTTATTAAAATATCATAATATTAATCGTTTTTAAACATTCAGAATTATTTTTTTTAAGTCTCAACAATTTTGACAACTGACAGGGGAATTTTAGTTCAGGATTTCTCTTTTTCAAGTTCTTAGTACTTCCAACCACCAATTTCTGGAACTCTTCAGGCCATCCATATCCAAATCTAGAAGCCTGGGCATGCAGCTGGTACAAAGGCCACTGTGGATTATAAGCCTGTGCCAACAATATCTGATCAGGCAAAAGATTGTTGTCATGAGCAAATAGCCACTCCAATCTTTTTAAAAAAGATTTAATAATTTTCCTGGGGGGATTTATAAAAAAAAAAAAAATCACGACTTGATATTTAACCACTTTGAGCAGACTATAGGCAAATATTAGACAACTTGCTCTTCATCAGAACCATTTTTGTTTTTCCCCTATAGGTGCAGTCTTTTCTGCTCAGAAATAAATACTGAAAATAAAGACCCATTTTATTAGTAAAGAGAGAGTGTTTTGTCTATCTTATGAAATGAAGTGCATTCAACTTTCAATAAACTAGAATTTAGTATTAATTGGCAGTGTCTACAGAACAGGTTACTATCGCCCCTGCACAAAACAAATAAATGATAGGAAAAGGCAGACTTTCCAGTATCTAATTAAGTAAATTTTTATAGATGTCCAAGTGCAACTTGAAAATGAAAATCTGATAGTGAGCAGACAGAAAAAGCAAACTTTGTAAGTATGAACAAGGAGTTGAAATGGGCTTGTGGGGGTGGGGGGAGGATGGAGGAGATAATTAGATCACATCACCAGAGTGGAAGCAGATGATCAGAGCTTTTGAACGAGTACGCAATTTTAAGTCATCATGGGATCAAATGACACCAAGGTTCAACTTTAGTCAGTCAGTTGACAAGAAAATAATTTCTAGCTGGGACCAAAGACAGTAACTTCACTGTCTCACTAAGAGATTTCTGTTCAAACAGTTCTAGATACAGAACAAAATCTGCCAATTTTGAGACAGCATACAAATAGTGAACAGCCAGGTGTATATCAGTAGACACTGACACTATGTTTGAATATTATTTCTAAAAGGGCAGAGTGCAGATGAAAAAGAAACAAATAATTTGTAGTCATCTAACACTGTGGTAGCATCATCCACCTAGTGTGTTGATGAATTAACTTTACAATATGGATCTTCCTCAGTTTACTGAGAGACCAGTAGGATGGATTTGCCGGCTGCGGTGGAGCTGCAGACATCTTCTGCTGTGTGGGAACATTATTCTGAGCAGTATCTGAACGGTAAAGTTAAATGCCCTTGCTTAACTACACACTGCCTTGGTTGACCAATATTTTTATTTAAGTATATTGCCAGGCAGCCGCTTTTCCAACTTGCAAACTCAATGGGCGACAAACTGCTCTTAGGAACTGGGAGGATCTGTACAGCTATAAATGAACCCGTCATATTGGGAATGCAGTGGCTTCTCTAAACTGCATTCCATGCCCGTGTGCAATGCCAAAAGAGGCTTCCTAATATTAAATAGCAGCTGTAATAAGATCATCTTATTTTCTAGCAAGCAGAAATGGTTAAAACTGAAAAATACTGTTACTTAAAATACCCATGCATTTGAAATAAAACTAGGATGTCTGAATTACAAACTTACCAAAGCATATCAATCAATTTTAATTCCTGTAATTATGACCCACATCTGCTTTAAGAAAAATAAGCTACCTTCCTGGGAAGGTTAACAGTACATTTACAGGAGAATACTGAACCTCTTCAGCAATTCTTTTCATATCTTTGTTGTTGACTCAAAGCCAGGATGACAACCGAATGAACATGAAGATCAAGGGCAACAAAGTAAAAATATACAGAATTACAAGACCACAGGGCAGCACAAGACTCACAAAAATAGGGTTCAAGACAACTTCTGCAGCCTAAAACCTCGAATCCTCTGAGACTATTAGATCAGCAGTCACTGAACATTCATCATTCCCTAGGCTGAAGGCAAACTTTCAAGACAGCATTAATAGGGCAAAAACAGGCTACACGATCTGTGCTACGTGCCATCAGTTCAACCAAAGGGCTCGTGACTGCTGGCTAAATAAGTCAAATCACTGCCTGCTTATGGATGCATGTCACAGCTTCTTCTGCTGTTCAGTTATTTGCCTACTCCACAAGATGAGGTGTACAAGCTTTACTGATTAAAGGACACTGTACAGATGCAATCGGTTGTACACATAAAAATGCAATGTTCCCATGCTACCTTTTAAAATGTTAAGCACCTGTTATTAATGTATTTTATGTTTGACAAGACGCTGGAATATTTATGAAGACGCTGGAATATTTATCTAGAGAATTAATGAACTTCAAAAAAAAAATCACTTCGTGCCAGGGACGACTTACCAAACTACAAACGCAGGTTGTATCAAATTTAATAATGCTACACTTTACATCAAAATTCTACAGTGAGAAAAAAACTACTTCAATTGCACAAAGTAGTCACACTAAGGTTGCAGAAACATGATCCTAACTTTTGCTGTCTGTCTCATAACTCCAATCCTGGATTTCCATGCGAGTGTGCTGTGCAGCATAAACATTTGGGACTCAAGGTTTCAAGGTCAGTTTATTGTCACATATACCAATTAAGGTACAGTGAAATCTGAGTTGCCATACTAAGTGAAAAGCAACTGACACACAACCACATAAAGGTTAACATAAACATCCATCATAGTGGATTCCATATTCTTCACTGTGATGGAAGGCAATAAAGTTCAATCTTCTTCCTCTTTGTTCTCCTGCGGTCAGGGCAGTCAAACCATCTGCAGTCGGGGCGATCAAAACCTCCGCAGCCGACGGTCGAAGCCCCCGTCGGGGCGATCGAAATTCCTGCGCCGGGGCAATTGAAACTCTCTCCCGAATCAACCTCTTCTTACCAGAGACCGCAAGCTTCACGATGTCCACAGGCCCCGCGGTTGGAGCTTCGATCCCCGGCAAAGGGATCGCATGCTCCACGATGTTAAAGTCCCCCAGACTCCCGCGGCATAGAGCGCCCGTCGTCTCCAGGAAAGGCCACCAACTCCACGATGTTAGGCCGCAGTGGGGATGGAGATATGATACAGGAAAAAGAATCACGTCCCCGCCGAGGTAAGAGATTGAAAAAAAGTTTCCCCACCCCCCACATAAAACGAACCAAGGAACACTAAACATACTTTTTAACACATGCTAAAAATAACAAGAAGAAGAGAGGACAGACAGACTGTTGGCGAGGCAGCCACTGCTGGTGGCGCCACCCAGTGAGAGTTATATCTGGCAATTCACCATCATTGGAGTCCAACTGTAAGGGCTAGAGTACTTTTCTTGGCTTCTCAAGGATTGCATTGAGGGAAACAGTCAATTGAATATTGTGTCGGTTTAAACCTCGCTCAGGATTGCAATATTCAATTTCAATGAGGATCACAGAGTAAATATCGGCGATAAAAGAGATGCCCAATTATCCTTTATTAAATTATTTATTCGATATTAAATCAGGTTCAAATCTCTTTTTTTTTTACACTTAGTTTTAGACAAAATCCAGCTTTTTCAGTTACATGTCGTCAAGAGATGTTTCCTGCCCAGAAACAATTAAATCCAAATAAATCTAAACTAGTGGTAGTCATTGGACAGACTGGTTCAATCTTTGCCTCAAATACAATCTGAACAAAAACTTTCTGGTAGCAGCCCCATTTCAAACTGCACTACGACTCTACCTTTTTCAGCAAGTCATGCCACGGATCCACCTTCCCCAAATTTTGGTTGGAAATCTGGGTTGGAGCACCAAAAACTCACCTAGTCATTGCACATTTAAGCGGTTGCATTGTTTACATATGATACGTTCACCATTTTGGTTCAACTCCTGATGACAAATGTAAAGATTCACTCCTTCTCACAAGGGTAACCTTTAGTTTTGCCACATGGACTAACAATCCACAAGATTACACCCACTTTTGATGCAATTTCTCAAATAGGCCTCAAGTTCAAAAGATTATCAGCCTTGAACATACTCAGAGCATTTACAGCCCTCTGGAGGTAGAACGAATATTTTCAGGGAGTCAAGGAATTTCTCTTCATCTTAGACCCAAACAGCCAATACCTTACCCTAAAACTATATCCCAGTCTCTGCAAAACAAGGAAACATCCTCTTAACATCCATCATGTCAATCTTGATAAGAATCTTTGATGCCATGAGGTCAACCCTCATTGTTCCAATCTGAAGCATATGTCATTTCTTCCTCTCTCATGAAACTTATGATTGATAAAGGCAACAACTTTTGCATAGTGGATTTATACCAATTTACAATTTGAAACAATTTATGAAAACCTTCCTGTCTACACATAAACAAAGGTAGAAGTGTTAAATGTTCCCATCCAATTTTACATTCCTCCTCATTAGCTCTTCCATTTTCATCTATCCATGACAAATAAATCAAATAGGAAAACAAGGCTCAAAAGTGAAAATTCCATACAGTACAAAGCAGAAGAGCTGTACTGGTGAGAGTAATGCCGGTCGTGATTGCAACTGTTCTGAGAGAGGGGCAAAGGGCTGTTTTCACATTCCTTAAAAAAAATGCTTCTGGCAAAAACAATGAGATATAACATCAGAAACTAAATAAGCTCTATTAATTCTCGGCTTTTAAACAAAGTTGATTGTTTCATCTCTCTGGAATTTGACATAAGTAGTAGGAAATTAAAAGTAGATACTCAAATTACAAGTCATTTAATAGATACAGTGAATCTATTTTATTTGCTACTAACACTGAATTGCATGTTATAAGAAATGCTAGCATTGAAGCAGACTTACCCTGGAGGATTCATACGTTGGGCTTGGCTGGTCAGCTGATCCCCAAGAATTAGTACCTGTTCTTTCTTCCATTACTATCAAAAGAAAATACAGCGTTACTTAGACTGAAGATAGCGCTCAAAAAAGGCGTTTGCATCATTTGTGTTTCTTAAATTACTTTCTTGAAAACTTGAGGTAAATTTAACATAATAATAAATTCCTCAAACATTATCTAAATATCGACAAACCCAATAGCATCCTGCCAAATTAGTTCTTAGGAAATTCTTAGAACTATGTATTGTTGATCGACAAAAATGTAATTTCATTTCCACTCTTTAACTGAAGGTGCTCACTGTGATAGGATACGAGCACAAGGAAATGAGACAAATTTTCCATTTTAGACCAGTGCCAATTATTTTAAGATTCTTCAAAAGCAACAGGTTGCCTCAGTTCTTTTTAACCAAACATCTTGGACCTATCCTCAAAAAATACATTTGCTTCACAAATTATTTTCCACCCTGAACCACCAAATGAGGTGCCAATTGGTATAAAATTATAGGCATGTTTGTACTTGGAAATATTTTTGATACTGCCCCGACTTGTATAATGAAGATGCTCAAGCTGGTAAAGAAAACATATCCATTTGGATTAGATTCAAATCAAGATTTCAGAACTGAAAGTCCTTGATAGATCACAGTGGAGACACAAGAGACTGTAGATGCTGAGGGGGAAAAAAGTGCTGGAGGAATTCAGCAGCTCAGGCAGCATTTGTGGAGGGAAATGGCGAATGAGATGACTTTCTGGATCCGATACTTTCACAAGATACCAGCACTCTGATTTTTTTGCACATTGATACAAGTAATAGTCCAGTACAATATCTCTTAACAATCAACTTTAAACGGGTATAATGCAAACTAAAACTGGTCTTTAGTGAAAAACAATATTTGACCCTGGAAAAAAATTATACAACTGTTTCTGCAATTTTAACATGCTTTAATCTTCTTTTGTAAAGACCGTTTTATAGATCTACAGAATAGAGCTTTCCACAACTTGACTGTATCTTGTCTTCCACACCTTTCAGTAAAAATTCCATCAGATTTCTAGACCCAACTACCAGTTTATTTTTGATTTGTTTCTACCAACTGCATATACACTTCCAATAATTAGTGGATCAGCAGCATTAACATTTCACTTCTCCAACCAATTACCATGACCAATATTAATATACTACAATGTTTTTTCATTAAGAAATTGGTCTAAAATAGACCAAAACACAAACAATTATAATGTACAGTAAATACAACACATGTAGCTTGTAGACTAGACATGGATTGAAACTTTTGCACATCTCTACTCTTGAACCAATCATTATTTAGATAATATACATTTTTAATATTGTCCATGAGACCAATGAACTTTCACATTTTCTACTTAATCTCTGCACATTATCTTAAACTACATCCTCCCCTGCAGTTTTATGTCCTCTTCAGAACTACTTTCATGTCCATCAGCAAATGTATCACACCTCTGGATGTTCAAATGATTTAATTATACAATGCCACTGAACAAATAAAACTAAGTCTGCACAAAACAGGAGCTCCATACTTGAACGGGATTTTTTTTCCCTTCCAATCACATTGTGAAAAAGTGAAATTTGGATATTCCACTGTGATATTTGGCTATGTATTAGCAACCTCTTAAATGTTAACTTCAATGGCAATAAGATTTTTCACCACAAATTCCATCATCTGGGATACAATAGTTCATTGTGTGCATGCATGCTGAGCATGAATGCAAACAATTGGTCAAGGAGAAGATAATTTACAGTGCAACTATATATATATATATATATATATATATATATATATATATATATATATATATATATATAGTTGTATATATATATACACACACACTGTAAATATATATATTTCACAATATCTTTCCTTCTATATTTATGTTTACTCTTCGAGTTTTTAAAACCTGTAAATATACAAACATTAGGATGATGAAGAAATCATTTGGTTTTAATTCCAAGTTTTAACAATTGTAGGTCTTTCATACCATATCCAAACAACTAATCATTAACAATTAAGTTCAAGATGAAAAACAATGGATCAAAACATTTATTTTCAAAGCAATGTTAAAATAAGGTGCAAGCTTGCCAGCTGATCCAATGATAGATTTTAACCAATAAAAACTAGATTTCCGATGTAGTAATAACAGGTGTACTTGTGCTTCTGCCAAGCCAGTGCCCAAGTTTCTAACTTCATTTCACCCATAATGATACTCATAAGTATAGATTCTATCTTGCACCAAATAACATGAAAACATTTTCAAATCAAATGTTCCCAACTTCCATGAAGATGCAATGTTGAAATGGCAAATTGCCTAACTCCATTGAAATTGTTTGATCAAATGGTAATGTTGTTATTACATAATTTCTACCTTTATCATGTGAACAATCCATTTTATTTCATGAAATGCAATTTGAGATGTGCAAACTTCCATCAATAAAAATGTAATTTTGCTTCATCAAAAATTCTATCCTTAAAGAAATGCACTTTAGCGTTTAAATCTGTCTTATGTAGAAATATTCAACATTTTAATATTCAACCATGATTGCATTCACTCTGGATTCAGTCGCCATTGATGTTTCTAAATGCTGAATCCAACATGAAGGAGTTTTAGTTTGCGATTCCAAAAGGCGTCAATTAAGAACAATTAAGTCTGAAGAAGGGTCTCGACCCGAAACGTCACCGATTCCTTCTCTCCAGAGATGCTGCCTGTCCCGCTGAGTTACTCCAGCATTTTGTGTCTACCTTCAATTAAGAACATGTTTGGCTTTGAAGTTGATCCCCAATGCAGATTCTATTTCAATTTCTCATGGCCAATTATGTACAGTTAAGGATAGCTACTCATCAGTTAACAGACAGCAGAACAATTATTAAACAGCATTTCCATTCAAGATATGAAAGCCCAATTGAATGAAACTCAGCTAATATTTAACTTGGAATTTTATAATATTACTTGACCAAGTGGGGTCCCTGTCACACGGGAGGCCTGGACCCCCAACGCAACCCATTCCCCAACGCAATATTCCACCACTCACCCATAGCCCCCACGGGTGGCCTGGTCCCCCAACGCAACCCGCTCGCCAACGCAATATTCTACCACTCACCCATAGCCGACAACTGCGCAGGGGCTGCTCATTTCACCTTATGCACCCTCCCTAATTTTTAAACTTTTAAAAAATGCATTTGCACTTGCTAGCTAGCAGAACTCAGTGTACTGTGACATTAAAACAAATGCATTTGCACCTGCTAGGGCTAGCAGGACTCAGTGTACTTGGATAGCAACAATGTTGCGAGCAGGGCTACAATCCCATTGTGATGTCACAGCTGTAACATCACAGGGAAAAATCAGTTATTTTTTTCCAAGTCTCTTCAGATTTTTGAACATTTTGATTAATAACTCATGAAACGATGCATGAATGTTTCAGATAAGGCGATTTTTGACTTCACAGGATAAATCTCTACCGGAATATGTAAAAAAATTACCGTTAGAGCGTCGTTTTTTCGAGAAGATGTGATCGCTCCGAACAAATAAGTACACAAATACACACACACACACACATATCCAAGATCAGAGTTTTATAGTTATAAGGATGGTTACATTTGCTGTTCATATACAGTTCACTTCAAGGTTTGACCTAAATACATTAAGCAAAGCAATCTATGAGTAATAATTCTCTTGGAAGGAATAGGAAGTGGAGAGAAAATACCATTAGCTCTCACTGTTGTGCAAGCTGGCAGAACAGTGCATCCCAGCATTGTTCAACATGGAGAGAATGTCGCAACACCAGCTGCAAGGTAATCAGGATGACCAGTGTCAAACTGCGTGTGTGTGTGTATGCATGCGCGTTCACATGCGAGTGCATGTAAAGAGTAGAGAAGAAATTAGCACACATGCCAATCCAGATAAGCAACTGGAGACTGAGATAAATGCTGAAGTGTCTGCTAAGATATCAGATGTTAGCCCCTCATAGGGCTGGATGGATCAAATGGTGGCACAACCAGGTACAAGGGGAAGGTACCCTGACCTTCACACTATCAATGCCAAATGTCATCCTGCTCACTCTCTCGCCCTCACTATGGAATGACTGGGCACAGAAAGAAATGTTTCTCATAAAGCATGGAAGGTATCTGTTCTTCAACCGATTTCTTTCGCCCCAGAAACAGAGGCTTTAGAAAATTAGTTATTACCGAAATATTTCAGTTCCTTTTCTAATTTCTGCCCAGTCTACAATTTCACTCCAATTTTTTTACATTCAATCAGACCATAGGTCATGACAGAGAACCGGAGCGCACCCAATTTAAATCTTCAAGATGTTGCAATCAATTAATAAATAGTTAATTTATTTTCCTGGTAAGGGATCGGTGTAAATTTTAATGTGCATGTACAAGGCTCAGAGTACAACATTGAACGCAGAACTTTGAGTCTTAGATCATTTTCTGCCTCTGATTCAAGCCAACGCTCTTGACCAAGGAATGCAAGGAAGCAAATCTATAACAATAGGTTGTTGAATTACAGGAAAATTGCAACAATGCCAAATTAATCATTAAGCAGATATAAATAAATCAAGAGTGAATTCCAGGAGCTTTGAGCAATCATTTTAGTGACAATTCTTTATTGTTTCTTCTTTTATGACTCAATTATTTTATATAACCAGCAATAAATCACTCACTCAAATGTCAAAATGCATCAGGACAAAAGCACAAAATGTAGACTTGTGGGCAAAAGCTATAATTATGACTGCATCCAAGAGGTTTGCTTTAAGTTTGCCTTCAGGATATTAAGGCAAACATAAAATCTTTGGATAGTCAAAATCTGTGCTGAGAAGTTAATGTTGGTTGATAAGCAATCTTCAGAACCCATAAGCAATGCAATATTAACAAGTTACAGCCAGATAATGGACTCGCATGTCCACTTGAAACTCATGTCACTCATCACAATGGTAACACGAAACCCACATGTTGCTGGAAGCTTCAAACAGGTAGATCTTCTATAACTAGATAGTTGCTCTCTTACAAAATATTGCATATAAAAACAATTGTGTCCATAGGAAGGCGCGGAGGCGGGGGGGGGTTAGGGACTAGAGTTTCAGATTAACATTGTTATTTTTACTGCAGGATTTTCAATAAAAAGGTACTTTTAAGAGCTACGTCTGTTTTTCTAGTTAAAATAATAATGGCTGCATTGTTCGAGTTTCATTGCACAAATGTCATTAGAAGCAATTGCCTGTCAACTTCAATGACCACGAGTGTGATACAATTGTTTTATATCTGCAGTGAAACACTTTCGAGCAGAACTGCCAGTATTCAGCAGATCAGGCAGCATCTGTAAAAAGACAGACTGCAATACTGGCAGTTTCTGTCCACAGATGCTTCCTGGCCCGCTGAGAGTAGGTATGTTACAAAACTTACCTTCAGTCGCGCTGTAATTCTGCCACTGGCCGTGTGCGCGATTTTGGCGCCTTTAAGGGGGGGGGCGGGGTTAAAACGCGGTTTCTCCTCCCTTGTCCTGGAAATATTTTGTTGGAGTACAAACCTTAGCTGACAAAATCGTTCCTACTGGCGTTTTGTGAATTTTTTATTTTTATTAAATCGTCAATGTCAGCGCTACAGTCATTTTAAAAGCAGCTCCTGAAGCGTCAACGCCGATAACGGGGACGGATTTCACACAATGGACAGGTAAACGAAAGTGCTTTCTTTAAATGTATAAAAGTGCTTCTTAAGAAGCCTTTAATTCACATTTTGTCATGCGACACGGTGATTTTATTCCCCGAATTAACGGCAGTATTTTTCATGCCAATACGGGGTTAAATTCACCGCAAATCAACGTTCCAAAAGATCGCGTTCCAGTAATCCTCACTGACAAGATGAATTAAATCCCCATTAATTTACAGGTATTAAACATTCAATTCCTTCCATTTGGCCTGTAAATTCATGAAAATTAGATTTAAAAATTATGTTATATTGTGAATTATTGTGTGAATGTTATTTGGACACTTAGGCTATTTAAAAATGTTAATCTATTCTTAAGAAATTGATAGATGTTTAGATCTAGTAATTGAATTTTGTAATTAGCTACAATTAGGTAACTAACTAATTATATGCTTTACTTTCATGTCTTCGAAGTAAGATTGTTTCATATTTGTTTCAGAATGCTTCAATCTATAATACCTGAAAATTTCTTTCAGTTACCATAATTTTTAAGAAAGTTATGGGCTTTTAACTGTCCTCGATCACAGCTTTTGTGTTAAGTCAATGGAAAAGCAATAGGGAACTAGATGCTAATTTCTGAGTATGATAATGGCCATAACTTTTTTAATACTGAAGATATGAAAGTGAATTAAGTGTCAAATTAAACTTCTTTTTATGCTTTATCTGATGGGATAAATTGCAGACTTTATTTTTTAAATCTCAAAATTTTGTAACATTGCTACTGAGAGTTTCTAACAGGTTATGTCACTAACAGTCAGGATGGATTTAATTTTTATTCAGATTCCCACCATGAAGATTTTTGCAATCAACCATGTTTTCTCAGCAACAACCTCCACCCCACTCCAAATTGTGAGGATCACAAGACCATCTGAAATATTCTCCCAATTCCCTTGAGATAGAAGTCATCCAATGCAAGAAATCAACTTGGGTTCAACAATAATCAACAATAAGGGTCAGAATCCAACATCCAACTAATCTCTAAACAAGCCGTCCCATTTTGGATTTTCCACAATTTATGGATGTAACATATCAGATACATCTTCTTAGACAGTATGATTGTAACGTTGACAAAATACTAGACTTCAGTCAAAAGCATCAAAATATCCAGTATCTCAAAGGGCATCTACTCCAACTTTAAAAATCCTGATGTGCATGTTAAAGGAAGGCACAATATTGACAGTTAAGAGCAATTTCAACATTAGATCAGGATGAGACAATCCTCTGGTAATGGTATGATAGGCAAGGAATAAAAGAGAGACCTACTCTTGAAAAATGCTTTGTTATTAAAACATCCAACTTCATCAGAATAATAAGCACAAAGCATCTTGGCAACACACCTGCTCCAAGCAATATCACCCTGTTTGATTATATCATCCAAGTGATCGCAAAGATGTCTACATAGCCCACTCCACTAAAGGTGAACTGCTGAACTGAACATTGCTCAATCTGCTCTATTAACCCGATCAACCTGGCAGCAAAACATCAGCAGCAACAAAACATTAGCATCAGCAGAAGTATTGTTACATATTCAATGTCAAAGCATTCAAAAGACCCCACAAAACTCTCTTTTCAGACCACACCTCATAGACAACCTGTCAATTCTCACCTATGAGAGCCACATGGTGTCCACAGCCAATGAAGTCAGCAATAATTGGCACGTTGAGCAAGAACCAGGCCAGGTTTGATGAGAATAGCCAGCAGATCAAGCAGTTAATTAGCTGCAACGTGTTCCTGGATTGAAAAGTCCCACTGATCCCCAAAAGGAAAAGCAACAGCAATACAAGTAACTGAAGCCAGATGCTCAGTAGAAAACTCAAACACCAAAGAACAGATGGTAGACAGAGACAGCACAGAAGGCTCATCAACTCAGATAGTCTTGGCTTGTGAGGACCATTAGCACTGGAAGAAGCTATCGACATTCATGTGCACCTCCTCTATCCTCATCTACTGCATCCGGTGCTCTAGATATGGCTTCCTTTATGTTGGCATGACGAAGCGTAGAAAAGGCAATTGTTTTGCTGAACACACACTTGATCCACCAAGGTCTACTGGATCTCCCGATTGTTAACCATTTTAGCTCCTCATCCCTCTCCCATAATGACCTTTCTGTCCTGGGCCACCTCTATTGCCAGAGCGTGGCCACACCCAAACTGGAGATATGAATACCTTCATAATTCCGCTTCTCCCCGTTGGATTGCAACCTTGTCGTGGTCAGGGAGCTTATGTGTCTCAGTGACCAATAGCTCAGAGCTATGCCAGCAGGAGATTCGTCTCCAGTTAGGGTCTCCCATGCTGGACAGGTCGGAGGGTAGAGGTGAGACGAAGAGCGATCCACTGGTCCTCCAGGTTGGAGGTTGAGCACAGGGCCAACAACCCTGTCTCGTAAAAACAAATATGTTACGGAAACAGCAACTGTAGGAATCAACACTAAGTGGAGGACCTTCGTTGCTGCCCTACATGCCAGGAGGCACAATAGGCAGTAAGTAAGTAGGTAGGTAAGTAATAATTCCGAGTGAGTAGGTTACAACCCAACAGTATGGGTATTGAATTCTCCAATTTTAGGTAACTAACCAAACCCCACCACCTTCTCGTATAGGAAAGAACTGCAGATTCGAAGGTAGACACAAAATGCTGGAGTAACTGGAGTAATGCTGGATGCCGGTAGCATCTCTGGAGAGAAGGAATGGTTGACGTTTTGGGTCAAGACCCTTCTTCAGACTGAACCGTCACCCATTCCTTCTATCCATAGATGCTGCCTGTCCTGCTGAGTTACTCCAGCATTTTGCGTCTACCCACCACCTTCTCCCAGTATTTGTCCCCTCCCACCAAATTCCTTCCTCTGGCTTCATGTTTTCATCTCTGGCCTTTGTCCAACCACCTGCCAATCAACTCCCCCTTCCCCACCCCCCCCCCCCTTCACCTGCATTCACCTATCAACCTTTCACTTGCCAGGCTTTGTCCTTGCCCCACCTCTCTATCAGCTTCCTTACCCCAACCACAATCAGTCCGAAGAAGGGTCCCAACCCAAAACATCACCTACCAATGCTATCCAGAGATGCTGTCTGACCCACTGAGTTACTCCAGCACTTTGTCTTTTTTTTCCTAGGTTAAAACATTTGTTTCCAGATAAAAAATAAATGGCTTTGGGGGCCAAAGTTCTTGCCACTAAAGTATCAAAACTTAAGAGCTTTAGTTATGTACCCACAATCTTACAGAGCACACTGGAAAGGATATCAATGTAAATCTCAAATATTCCATAACTGTAGCTATCTTTATGCAACAAGACAAAGAACACAATTACTATTGGATTACAAACACCTTCCTTTTGTCACTGTGCATATGAACAAGCTCCCTGAGAATCAGTTAAACAGCAATAAAACAGACCCTTCGGCCCAATTCTTCCATGGTGCCCACCTGAACGCATTTGCCTCTAAATCTTCAAAAGTTCAAAGTACATATATTCATTCAAAAGTAGATTCAAGGACGACAGATGGCGCAATGGGCTAAGTGTTCGGCTGGCAACCGGAAGGTAGCCGGTTCGAATCCCGCTTGGAGTGCATGCTGTCGTTGTGTCCTTGGGCAAGACACTTCACCCACATTTGCCTGCGTGTGAATGTGTGTGTGAATGTGTGTGAATGTGTGTGAGTGATTGGTGGTGGTCGGAGGGGCCGTAGGCGCAGATTAGCAGCCACGCTTCCGTCAGTCTGCCCCAGGGCAGCTGTGGCTACAGAAGTAGCTTACCACCACCGAGTGTGACTGAGGAGTGAATGAATAATGCGATGTAAAGCGCGTTGAGTATTAGAAAGGCGCTATATAAATCCAATCCATTATTATTATTATTATTCTTACAAATGGCAAAACCAGTTTCCCGTCTCTAAACTTTTAGGAATTGTTCTGATCAATCTTGTGCTTCTAGTGTCTTTCATTACAAATGTTGTGGAGGTATGGTACTGTAGAGTGATTATGTATTTTCCAATTTACGGACAAAAGTAGATTCATGGACATTTAAAAACAAAACCTATTCATTACCTGGGGAAGGCCTAAACCCAGTTATTTAGTGTTATTAGTGATTTATATAAGAAAACTACCCAATTGTGAACAAATGACGTGACTTCTTTACCCCATAGCACTGTAGGAGCATTCTCACCATGCTGACTACAACAGTTCAATATGATGGCTCATCTTGTCTTATCTTAAACTAGATTCAACCATTGCTAAATCCTATCAATGAGTTTAAAACAACGTTCAGCTTTGGCAAAGTAGTGTGCTAAATCATCACTTGGTTCAGCGAGTTAAATAAACAAATGTATTTTCGACAATTGTCAGTTTGAATTAAAAGCTTTGCACCACAAACACCAAATTCGTCATCTTTAAAGCAGGAAATGTTCCGGTGTTTATTAATAAACAATGCTGATCTTATTTGCATGCAGTGCACATCAGGCAAAGTGATTTGTTGATTTACACCATGCTGTATTTTTTCTGCATTGCCTTCTACTTGTTTTTGACAGAATCCAGAGATATTCAGCTAATCATCATTTAATATAATCTTAGAGTGAATAAGCAAGTGAAGTCTAGCCTTCACTTCAAGATTTTTTTTTTCTCATAATACATTTCGTGAATCACGAAACATCACAATAACTAAGCCGGAAGCAATTGCTAATCCTACAAAAATACTGCACTGATTTGCATGCACTCAATTTGCATTCTAATGTACTAGGCTATATTACAGGCCCATGAGAAAAATTGCATATTTTGTAAATGCACAATACCCGAGTCAGATACACGCAATCACAGAACTGCCAGAGTCTATACTTAATACACACTCCCCAAGAGCATATTTTTATTTATATAATTTTATGGAAGATGCTTCTCGACTTAAAAGTGGTTGACGTCATAACTATCATTCAAAATCAAAATAGTTTTGATACATCGTTTACATTATGCATCCTCGCACAAGGCTCAACTTCACATGCTTCCCCCACCAATTTAAATCTCAGTATTATTTAAGGAAGTTATTTAATTTGAAATTCAGAATATAGCACAATTTCATTTACCAAGTCCTGAATAATCAAAAAATAATCAAAAAATCTACAAGCAAAGACCGATTAGTACACCATACATGACATGCAGCTGAAGCAAACACTAGCAACATATAGGGAAGATAAACAAGTGCAATGAAAAAGGGAACAGAGAAATACAATATATAGATTTAATGGAGGAAAGATATTACAAGGCTCAAGCAGACAATCATTAGTGCCAAATGGTCTGCTTCTATTGCTCAAAACATTGACATCTTAAAACTATTTGAGAAACAGCCCCTTATTATCCCATTTAACAAAACACAACTAGTTGGAACATATTGGTAACACCTTGGCACAGCTGAATTTAGGCTCAGCTTTCAATAAAGCAGGAGGAAACAGAGGGACAAAAGAGCAGATTGCCCAAATGCCTGTTAGTGGAACCGCCAATACTGCCAACAATTACAAGTTTTTCTTTGCAGAGGATAGGAAATTGCCTTGGGCACTTGCATAAGGCCAACTCCCAAAGTATTTTCATCCATCCAGCAAAACCTCTGCTGAAATGTCAAACTCTCCAATGCACTCTGCATGCCCGCAGAATATTCTGCCCCTTGTTTGTCCACACGAACAGCCTACTCGATTGTTAATCTAGGGGAGCACAGCCGGCATACCTACTCTGCAGGAAACTCACCATGCCCAAAAACAATTCATAATACTTTACAGTGCTTGCTTGGTTGGGGTGGTGTCCAGAATTCCCAAGATAAGAAGAGATTTGGTTCCATCCTTGAACATGGTAGAGTGAGCCATCAAGGAAATAAGAGCATGACTGGATAAAACTAATTGGGCTACAAGTTCACCAGCCAGATTCTTTGATATGGACTACCAGTGTGAAACTTCAACTCTAATCTCCACTAGCACCCAACTTTTTAGTTCAAGCCTCTATCTTAGCAACATGACTGGGAAAGGTTTTAGATTGTGGATGAGCGCATAGCCTGCCAAAAAAACTAAATGTGCAGGTTGGGCAGGAGAAGAATTAATGAAGAACAGGTTGACTATCTACACTGAACATATATGAGAGGGGGACATAATTATACTATTCCACCCAGGATACTCCAAAAGTAAAATAATCCTAAATGCTTTTTTTTTTAAATTGGAAAAATTAAAAATTACGCTGAGTGAAAAGCTGTGGAATGTTCTAGGAAAAAAAATTCCCTTCCTGGTGAATAAAATCCAGCATTATCTGGTATAAAAATGAATCAACTACAAAACTGCAAATTCGCATGCAACTTTCTATTTCATTTGTTAATGCTACAAAGTCATTTTCCACTAAAATCCTGAAAAATTGTGATAACACAATAACAATTGTAGTTTTATGTGTAAGAAGGAACTGCAGATGCTGGTTTAAACCGAAGATAGACACAAAAAGCTGGAGTACCTCAGCGGGACATGCAGCATCTCTGGAGAGAAGGAATGGTGACGTTTCGGGTCAAGACTCTCCTTCCGACTGAATGTCATGGGAAGGGAAACGGGAGATATAGATGATGATGTAGAGAGATGTAGAACTATGAATTAAATATATGCAAAAAAGTAACAATGATAAAGGAAACAGGCCATTGTTAGCTGTTTGTTGGGTGAAAACAAGAAGCGGTGCGACTTGGGTGGGGGAGGGATAGAGAGAGAGAGAGGGAATGCTGGGGTTACTTGAAGTTGGAGAATTCAATATTCATACCAGTGGGCTGTAAGCTGCCTAAGCGAAATATGAGATGCTGTTCCTCCAATTTGCGTTTAGCATTAATCTGACAATGGAGGAGACCTAGGACAGAAAGATCAGTGTGGGAATGGGAAGGAGAATTAAAGTGTTTAGCAACCAGGAGATCAGGTAGGTCCAGGCAGACTGAATGAAGGTGTTCAGCGAAACAATCACCCAGTCTACGTTTGGTCTCGCCGATGTACGAGTGCACATCTTGAACAAAGGATACAGTAGATGAAGTTGAAGGAGGTGCAAGTGAACCTCTGCCTAACCTGAAAGGACTGTCTGGGTCCCTGGACAGAGTCGAGGGAGGTGGTATAGGGACAGCTGTTGCATTTCCTGCGGTTGCAGGGGAAGGTACCTGGGGACGGGGTTGTTTGGGTGGGAAGGGATGAGTTAACCAGGGAGTTGCGGAAGGAACGGTCTCTGCGGAAGGTGGAAAGTTGGTTAGAAACATAGAAAATAGGTGCAGGAGGCCATTCGGCCCTTCGATCGAGCACCGCCATTCATTGCGATCATGACTGATCGTCCCCAATCAATAACCCATGCCTGCCTTCTCCCCATATCCCTTGATTCCACTAGCCCCTAGAGCTCTATCTAACTCTCTCTTAAATCCATCCAGTGACTTGGCCTCCACTGCCCTCTGTGGCAGGGAATTCCACAAATTCACAACTCTCCGGGTGAAAAAGATTTTTCTCACCTCAGTCTTAAATGGCTTCCCCTTTATTCTAAGACTGTGGCCCCTGGTTCTGGACTTGCCCAACATTGGGAAAAATTTCCTGCATCTAGCTTGTCCAGTCCTTTTATAATTTTATATGTTTCTATAAGATCCCCCCTCATCCTTCTAAACTCCAGTGAATACAAGCCTAGTCCTTTCAATCTTTCCTCATATGACAATCCCGCCATCCCAGGGATCAATCTCATGAACCTACGCTGCACTGCCTCAATCACAAGGAAGTCCTTCCTCAAATTCGGAGACCAAACCTGGACACAATACTCCAGATGTGGTCTCACCAGAGCCCTATACAACTGCAGAAGAACTTCTTTACTCCTATACTGAAATCCTCTTGTTATGGAGGCCAACATTCCATTAGCTTTCTTCACTGCCTGCTGTACCTGCACGGTTGAGATGGGAACATGTGACTAGTGGTGGTATCCGTTGGATGTGACTAGTGGTGGTATCCGTTGGAATTATTATCTGTTGTATGCGACAGCTGAAGGGGTGAAACGCAAGGACTAGAGGGACTCTGTCTCTGTTGCCAGGGAGAACAAGGTCGGAGCTGCAGGGTACCGGGGAGACACATGCGAGTTGCATTTAATGCCTCAATCACCACCATAGTCATTCAATTCTTGAATTTATTTGCCTTAAAAATGGGTGCATTTGGAAAATATTTCACAAGGAAACAAAGCTTTAAATGCCAAAAAAGCAAACGCTCTTGTTATTCTGGCATTGAAACTCAACCACAAAATCTGCATTCCCAGTCAACAATTCTCAACTGAACACCAAAAACTAAATATTCTCCCCATTGACTCCAGGAGATTAGTTTGCAGGCAAGGTTTGCAGAGCACCAAGACTTTCTTTTGCATGAGATTAATATTTACCACCCCGAACCATGTGGACAAAGGTAGAGGCAGCAACCTACTTTTAAAACAAAACACATAGATGTGGAAAAGGTTGAACTTTTGCCAATTCGCTGAATAATTTCACACTTTAAAATTAAATTTCTCCCCCAGGGATCACCCAGAGGATCAAATTCATCATGTTGAATAATCTCATTAGCAAAAGAACCGATAGCTTAAAAGCCTTGTTAAGAGAGACCACAAACGATTTTGGGATTCAGTGGTAGTGGAACACCTGTGCGTTCCAACCAAAAAAGTGAAATATTTTAACAAATACATTTAAATATAAATACATGAAAGGATTTACTGCATTTAACATATATGGGTGATATGTATGCATTTGTAACAGAAGACCTTCACTGACAGAAGATTGGGATTCAAGGCAGTGGCTGGAAATTTATACTAAGTTAAATTGCAATTTTACTCAATGTTTACTCAATGTTTGAAGAATGAATCTGTCCAATATCTAATGACAGTTATTTCTTGGCATTAAGTAGCATTCCAAGTCCTCAAGCTTATACAAGGATCATGGTGAATGCAACAATTATCCCCGAGAGACTCCAACTTGAAAGTTGGGACAAAAGCTTTATTTCCCCCTAGCATCAGCAGTTGTTTTAACCTAGTTGATGGATGTATCTCAGTGTTGAAATCAAACTTTAAGCATGAAATATTGGTCCAAGTGTTTGTATCTTAAAAGTTAAAAAATACTAACCACAAACGAGTCTACAATGTAATTTTAGTAAAAAATAACTGGATGGATGAATATACACTCAAATTTTAAGTAGAGGACTTTACTCAGCGAGTAGAAAGATCGAAATGCAGACTCTTCCTTAAAATGCTCTCCTGTGCAAATCAGAGATCACACTCAGCACTCTGCAGAATCCTGAAGTCATCCAACTCATTGATACTTCTCAAGCAGCTGGAAACTAGCTCCCATTTTTCTGCTCTTCATCACTTGGGGGCATTGAGAAATTGCAACAGCCCAAACATCAACTAATATCAACCAAATCAGACAAGAGATCAAATTTCTGATCTATTTGTCTTCCTTTTCTTGCCACAAAAGGATTGTACATTTGCTCAAATGCCCACGAGAGAACAATCTAACTATGTCCATTACAACTGATGTGCAGGTCATTCAAGACAGTGAAATTACACAGAAATCTATAGACAGAACCCATCCTATACAACTTGCCTTTGTTTGTGCGTTACTTGAGCTTTCCACAAAACTTACTTCAACTAACCTTACTTAATGATCTTCATGTTCTCATTCAGCATTTTCGTGAAACCCATTTCCTCCATTTACTTCAATTATCCCATGGAGGGTCAGATTCCACAAAACAAATAAACTGAAGATACTAGTTAGAGATCCTGAAAAATGAGAATGTTACAATCTATTACTACATTACTAGCTTAGATAATTACATTTTCATGAATGTAATGACAACCCCCATCACTGAATTCAGCTGTGACACTGTCAATTCTAATTAAGGGCATACTGTCAAATTCAGAACCAAAAAAAATGCACATGCCTAAAACATGCACATCCTAAAAGTTGTACAGTTAACATGGCAAAACAAAATAAAACTGTTAGCTGGTTACTCTTGATGTCAAATTAGATGAGAATAGAACTGTATTCATAAAGACAAGGAAAATAATTCTCAGACCCATATACCGAATAGATGTGAGCATAACTAGTAAACTGGCATACTTTTAAAGTCTTGTTTAGAAACCCACGGAGATATTTAAGACTTTGGAGAATCAATTATCACAGGAAGCCAATGAGAGCTTCAACAGACCAGATTATGCTATGGCTTCAGGTTAACATTTAATTTAGCCTCTTGAATTCTTCACCAAGCCAAAAATAAAATCATTTATAGCGTCAATCCTTCTATATACAATTCTACGATAACAAAATTGAAGGAGCCATTAATCTAACGAAATGGGCTGTGATCTGAATTCCACATACTAAAAGCTAATCGGAATAAATCGGACCCTTCCAATTCACAGAAGTAATCAATGTGGAATGATATATTAGAAAGATCAGGTAAAAACAGATCCGAGTATGCCAAGAACATAGAGATACAAGTTACAAAATTAGATGCAACTAGATTTTTATTTAAAAGCACATTAGCAAGTCTTCCAGGCAAGTTTCTTTCTCACCAATTTTGTCACGTTGTTTCAGCAAATTGGCATTATTGGAAACCCAGATGAAATTGCCAAAGACTTGAGTTCTGTGACCGATATTTAGCTGTGCGAGTCGTTTTCAGACCGAGTAGTTATTAATGTTTAAGATTCAATCACAGATGTATAAATTGTAGTAATTGGTGATGAGGCTGTTGTACCAAATCAACAATTAACAAAGGAACTAATCAGCAAGTTCACACGAGCTATGAGATATAAACAGGGATAATAGACAAAAAAGGTGGTAAAATAAAATAAATCTGATGTGCAGATATCTATTCCATCAAAATAACAATTACATTAACTGCAAACGGATCAGAATACCAATGGCCTTCAAACCTGAATTACCAAAAATTATGATTGTGGAGAAAACTCCATAACATTGAAAAATTGGCCCAAACATTTCACCCCGGGGGGAGGGGGGGGGGGTGATGGGGCGGGTAAAAGAAGTGAAATACAGAAGTTATAGCAAACTTGAATTGCACAGCTGGTCTTTTTTTTTTAAAGCCATTTCCTTGCATTTTGTCCGAGTTTCAAAGCTATTGAAAGATTTATGGGATCGACTTACCATTGCCTTAAGGATAAATGTATCTTCTGCTTCTTGCTATTTGGGGTGGGGGAGGAAAGGATCCATCATAGTAATCATGGTGGGAGGATCTTAAGAAGAATTTCGAGAGAGTCTATTTCTGAATGAATATCTGAATGAACTTTTAAAAGCCAATTGACATTTATAATTTTACCCAATAGTCGAAAATAATGCTTCATTGCAGAAATATTGCATATTTATGATTGTAAGCCACTAATATTTAGTGGTGCAGCTAGAGAATCAATAAATTCCATTTATGTTAGTGCCAAAACATTAAAATTTAAAATAGAAAATTAATCAGAATAACTATTAAAAATGTCAAATTAATTTTGCTAAAATTGTGTTCTCCAAGAACACTGATTTAGCTGCCTCTTGCACAAATATTGGCATATTATTTACTCAAAACTTAGAATTCATAAAGCTGACTTGAAAACAGCATGAATTTACCAAACTTGCCTTTCAGACCCAAAATGTCAACTGGCAATTTTCCTTATGCTGTAGACTCAGCTTCTTTTTTCATGTAATAAAACCACTAAAGTAGCATCTTTCCTTAGTACAAAGTGCAAATGCATTAGCAAAGCCAAATTTAGAACCAAGTAAATCTTATACTGCTGCAGGGGACACTTATCCCTGTGCTCACAAATCAAGTGAGGAGCAAAGATCAGGTAAATCGGGTATAACGTGGGAAAATATGAAACTGTCCGCCTCGACAAGAAAAGCAGCAGTATTATCTCAATGGCAAGAGATTGCAGAAGATCTTTTTTTTTTAAGTCAACAAATTGAAAAGTGTCAATATGAAGGCCCAGCAAGTAATTAGAAAAGCCACAATGTTCTCATGTATTCAATTCCATGTGCAATAAATAAGTAAGAGGGCTTGCCTTACATCTTGGAAACTACGTCTGGAGTACTGTGTACATCATTGGTCTCATTGAGGGAAAAACATAATGAGCTGGAAGGACTTCAGAGAAAGCTTACCATACTAGTACCTGGAGTGGGCGAGTTGTCTAATGAGTAAAGCTTGGATAGGCTAAGTTTTGTTTCTGCTAGAGTTTTGAAGAGCAACAGCGAATGACCAAAACAAGAAGGTCATGTACATGTGGGGAGGACATTTCCTTCTCGGGAGAATCTAAAACCAGGGGATTGGTTTAAAAATGAGGACTTCCATTTAAAAGAGATTACATTTCTTCATAAGAGTTGAGCAAATTGCAGGGGCTAGTCTTTGAATATTGTTAAAGCGGAGATACTTGCAAACAAGGGTGTGTAAGATTACCATGACTAGACAAAAATTATGTTATGATCAGGTCAACCATGATCATATTAAAAACTCACTTTAGCTACTGAGAGTTCTGCTCAATGTATATTTGTGCCCCTTCCCTTAAAGGTGATCGAGTTTGCACTACCAAGTAGTATTGAGAGTTGTATAAATTTGCTATAGCTGTCGTTAATCAACAACCTTTCCACTCATTATAAACTAATCTGCAAGTAATATTTTTTTTAAATATGGGGAAACATTTGCAAGAAGGAACAGACACACCATTTAAGGCAGACATTAAACCATATTTAAAGTTGAATGCCTATTTCCAACATTAAATTAATCTTTTATATGCAATCAGACAAATCTTTCCACATAGAGTAACGTAAACGATTCTGCAGCTTCCCAAGGCATCCACTTCCTTTCAATAGATCACAATTGCTATGGAAACATGCTCCTCAGTGAGAATGATTGAAATGATCTATGACACACGAATGATGCCCAAACTCAAACATTTCAAAACCAGCCAGTCATTCAAAGAGACAGCAATTTTCAATTATATCTTCCAAAGAATTAAGGACACTTGTTAAAAAGGTCAGCTGGTCACCCAAAAATAAACAACTTCTAATTAAATAACACGCATTGGACATCTTAAAGGTGATGCAAAAGCCCAATAGGCAACTCCATGAGGTTACTAAACAAAAAAAAGCATTTAAATGGAAAGTTCTACTAAAAGCAACTTACAAAATAGCAAATTTAAGAATATTGAACCCACTTTGAACCAAGGCACAGATCCCTGCATTTGTTCAATTCTGTTCTTTCTCCATTTGCAATTGCCCAATTCATGGCACTTTTACAAAGCATGGTTACAGAACAATAATATTTCTCGATTTCCAGTGCTTGGCAGGAGTCAATAAGGGACATTACCTGTAACCAAGAGCAACCCTGAATAATGTATTCTATCAACTTGATAACTGCTTGCCATGATAAGCTCAAAAAGGGGAGGTGGCTTTCAGTAGTCTTGCACTAAATAAATACCTACCCATTGAAACCAAGTTAATGCAATTCAAGCTTAAATGCTATGAACACTGGCATGGGAGAAGACTATTGACATTAGACTGCTTATTCTACAGTGGATTTAAAGGCTTTTGCAGATGTAACATAGGGGAAAATCACCCCAGTGTTTCCAGGTTTTGCCCACTTACAATTTTCTGGCAACTGGTGGTCCGGCACCTCCTTTAATCCGAACAAAATTACAAGAACATACTTTGTCACCCCCCCCAAAAAAAAAGCAGTGCCTGGCTCGGTCGGAGCCAGCAGATCTATTCCCATCGCCAACTTCAGAGGCCAACTTTGCAGGCCGGTATCATGGCCCCTTGCAGGACCATTCCGGGACTGTTGGACCCCTCCCAAAGGCCATGATCTCTGATGGTACGATAAAATGGATAATCCAGAAAGGCTCTGGAACCAAGTTTGCTGGGAAAATCGGTGGTGGACCTGTACCTACAATAAGTAGTCCACGACTAGGAAGCAGAGCTGCCCAGTAAACCATCGTTTTGTGTTAGGTTGATGTTCAAATTACTCCTTTCCACAGTCAGGAAAAGGCAATGGTGGTGTACTGCTTACCAATCCTAGTATAAAGAAAACAGTTCTCCCTCTCTTGAACTTGGTTTGCCCAATTACCAATTTCTGAAAATGACAAAGGCACAAAAAGCTAGGGTAACTCAGCAGGTCAGACAGCATCTCTGAAGAAAAGGATGTCCTGAACAAATGAAAATGTGAAAATGAAGGTGAAAATTACAGATGCAAACTGTTCCATTCACTTTATGAAATCATGCAACTCAGTATCAAAATGAACTGAAGATAAAGTTCAGAACTAATGGAATTCTTCTTGGATTTGTATTAAACATCTTTCTTCTGATCGATAGAGAATAAAGTATATTACCATAAACCAACTCCACTCTATCAAAATTAAAACATGCCAAGAATATGTAACTACCAGGATTTCCTTCCACTCCATTCCCAATGAAAGATTTGTTCAGGCATCAAACCATACAGATTACAATTGGTGTGGAGATGAGGAAGTAGGAATTTAAAAATCATTCCGAGGTTTCCTTTGTTACAATCTTAGTACTTTCATTGGAAGCAACAAGGCTGCAGTCACTCCGTGGTGTACAAACATCAGGCACACAGAAATTATAAATAGGGATACAAAGCGCCTATAGTATAATATGACAATAAAGCATAAAGTATCATTCTATAGGTGCCAGTTAACTGTTAAAATCAATGGACAATATTGGAAAATAATATATCCAGCAAAGAAAAACTCTTTCACCCTTTCTCTCAACTAAATGTGCTTTATGTACCTCAATATTGGAATTTTAAGCTTACAGAGGAGTAAATAAAAACCACATTGCGTGAAAGAATGCCACTATTCATTTTACCATTAACTACCTCTATTGCTTCAACTACATCAAATCTATCAAAAGTAACAAGTCTTCAAGGGTAAATATTAACTGTTCAAGTCTGTTATCATTGACAACAACATTGTCAAAATCTACAATGCCGTTAAGTATGTCTTCCTACTGAAAATATTAAGCGACCTAATCCAGAATCCTGTAACCCATTGCCAAAATAAACAACATTCTGGTCAATGGCTATGATTGAAATTCTGACCTAAACTGCTATGAGGAATGCCATTGCAGATCCGTAAACATCTAAAATGCACCAAATACTAAATTCGGAATGCTCCATAGTCTTCAGTTCCCTTTGCAAGCAATGACTGGAAATACATTTTCTGGCTTTAGGGAACAAAACCGTATTTGCAAAAATATGTTGCACAACCTAGTTTAAAACTAAACACCATATAAAATGCATTCCTGTGAGCATTTATGCATCATGCTCTTTCCCAACTTTAAGATAATTAATGGCACCTCAAGATTTATGGTACCACAAATATCTAGAATCCTTATTGGTTTATTATTGTCACACATACCGAGATAAAACAAAGTTTTGCATTGTATGTGCTATCCAGGCGGATCAAACACAAGTGTGATCATACCATACACAGTACAACAGATAATACTAAAAGATAAATATAATGTTAAAGCCACAAAGAAAGTACAGATAATATAAATGCAAGGGCCACAACGAGGTTGATTAGGAATTCATCCTTAGCATGAGCGGTCTGTTCAAAATTCTGACAATAGCAGGAGCAGAAGCTGTTCTTGGATCTGGTACGTTGCTTTCAGTCTTTTGCATCGCCTGCCTAACATAAGGGGGAGGGAGGAGTGACAAGGGTGTAAGTGGTCCTTGATTACGCTGGTTGCTTTCCATAGGCAACTTGATGTGTAGATGGAGTCACTGGGGAAGGGGAAAGGGCTATTTGAAGCAGAATTTGGCCACACATTTGTGAATGCACATGGAATACAGTAAAGGGCTGAGGACCTAGCTTGCGGGGCACAGGTGTTGAGAATTATCGTAGAGGATGCTTTGCAGCACAACCTTAAGGGCCTGTCCCACGTTCACGACCTAATTCACAACCTTTTTTACTCGTGGAGATTTTTCATCAGGCTAGAAAAACGCCCCGACCTACTTGATGCCACAAGTACCTACGACTAGCATCACGACTTGCTACGACCTACCTATGACCTCCTATGACCTCGTGACGACCATGCTGCGAGTATGAGTCAAGGGCAAACTCGGCAGAGGTCGTGAATTAGGTCGTGAAAGTGGGACAGGCCCTTTACTGATTGCGGCCTACAGGTGAGAAAGTCAAGGATTCAGTTACAGAAGCAGATGCTGAGGCCTAAGTCCAGGAATTTAGTTCAAATTTTGCTGAAGGCAGAGCTATAATCAATAAATAGGGTGTCTGATGAGGATGTTCTTGTTATCACTGGATTATTTTGCCAGTCAATTCCAAACTATGCACTCTGGACATCCACTTACTCGTACCATAAGAAATAGTATGTTTTGATTTGGTGCACTATAATTTGAAAGCATCTTCAGCGATCTACCCTCAGCTTTCTCACCCAAAAAACACCCAAGCTTCCCATCACCGCAAACGATTAAAAAAAAATTAATTAAAATGTTATACAAAAAACTTCAAAGTTCAAAGCTAAAGATGCTTAGCAAGGTATACTGTTAACTGCAGTCATCAAAAGTAACTAATTTTATTTTACAATGAATCGACAAAATATCTTTCACTCTTAAATTGCAAACTGTGAACAATGATCATGCAATCTTTTGCTACCATATGCACTAAATTTAATCTTGTTAAGATTTTTAATAAACTATTTTACTCACAAATGTTGTTAAATACTTATGGAATTAGACGCAACCGTGCACCAGTAAATACGCAAAATGCAAATATATCAGCCAATAAAAGGCTGTGACTGAGAACCTGCCCTCAAACCTTTTCGATTCCGTTATTCACACTTTCAAACCTCCTGATTTGTGTACAATTGAAAACTGTTATAAGCCTGTCCCACTTAGGCGATTTTTTAGGCCACTACAGGCGACTAGCTTGTCGGCGCATGTTCGCCGGTGGTCACCGGGAGTAGTCTCCTCAGTCGCGCAAAAAGTCATAACGTCTTTTTGGTCGCCGCAAAATTTTCCACAAGTTGAAAAATGTTCGCCGACAGTGAGTTTGATGCCAATGAGCGTAGCTTGACGTAAGTGCTGTCGTAGGTTGTCGCCAGGATGACGTAGGTTGGCGCCGGTTTTTCAGCGACCTGCTACGACAATGACGATCTCCAGCATTTGCCTAAAAAAAATGTTTTTTAATCGCCAAGTGGGACAGGCCCATTACATTTACAAAAAATCCAATTCCATGACAGAAAGCTCAACAATTTACAGGCATCAATGTTTTACATTCTTGTAGCCATCACTAAATTGAGAGGGAATTGGAGGGAATAAAAAATTGGGGGGGGGGGGGGGGGGGGGATTGACTCAAATGCCTAATACACTTGATGTGAAGTACGGAGACACCCTTTCTCCAACACCAATACACAAAACATACCATTTCTCGGTTGTTTTTTTACAAGTCACAACTATACCAATGAGATGGAATCCATGGAAAATATTTATATAATCTGAGCAATGTATAATTGTATAGTTGGAGAACTTAAATCTCATCCAAAAGAGATCAACTCCAACAGTGCAGCACTCTGATGGTACTACACCAATGTGTCCCTCTAAAAATTGTACATGCTGAAAATTTGAAATAAATAGAAAACGCTACAAAGATTCAGCAGATCTTAGCACATCTGAGGAGTTAACATTTCAAATGTCGCCTGACTGCTATTTGTTTCCAGCATTCTATTCTGTCAATTTGGATTTGTTTGCCAGTCTCCAAAATAAGTCCCGAACCCACAACCTGCTGCCTCACAAGAATTTACCAATGATACACAGCCAACAATGATATTGGCATGAGGACTTAAAAACAGAATATTGAAGCAAATAAATGGCATCCAAGTTTGTTGAGCAATAACTGGTCAAAGAAAACGACGTCAAGGTGTGCAAGTGAGACTGTGCATTCAAATGTTTACAAATAAACATCTTTTTACTCTTAATCTTCATTCAGTGAGACATGTCAACATGCCCTGGTTTTCTACGTGCCCTGATTATTAAGAACAATATATGAAAGATTAATAACCTGCACAAGACTCAAGAAACTTTGTAAAATCATCATTTATAAGACAATTTTGTAAAATCAACCAAAAATTCATTAACTTTAAACCAGCAGCCCCAGAACAGAAATGTATGATTACATTTAGATGACATGTGAATAAAGCAAAAAGCCATACATTTAAATGACTAATTAAATTGCTGTTTTACATTCACATATGTAACTAGTTTATTGAAAATCACTATTTTCTCCTTGATACTCAATATTTAATTCAATTAAATAAATGGAATATTACCATAGATTTATTTTTTTTCCTTAAAATTTAAGAAACATTAATCAAATCTATGGAAAAGAGGGCAAATTATTTCTTCAAATAAAAATTACAGTCAACAATTCCCTTCACTGATTATCAACGGTTGTGCAAGTATCCAAATGGTGCCATGAGACAATACAGTATAACGTTTCAAACTTGAATCAAAATGCGCAGTCAGAAACAAAAGATATATACAAAGTCAAAAATTAAAATTCTCCAATACCAATAAAATTATCGAACATTCAAAAAAGCAAAAAACTGCCGACAAAGATGCATATTCCATCGAAAATATAGTTTAACATATTTAAAGAGAGCAAACCATGTAGAAAAATTACTTATCCAAAACTGTTTCATTTTCCCATTTTACACTTAAAAGTATGCTTAAAAGCAATCATCTTTATTGACCCGACCATATAAACCTCTGACAACTTGTCACACATCTCTCAGTGAAAAACGACAAGATAACCAAAAATCTGGGGGGGGGGGGGGGAAGCTCAACATAGATAGAGAGCTTTTGGTCCTATTTGCAATTCTTTTTTAGTGTTATATTGTGAAATACAAGTCTACTCTCCGGCCTCTCTGACATTACCCAAGGAAACATTATTACAAAACGTACACATAATTAATAACCATTAGTATATGGGATAATTCAATTTTTGACAGAACAAATTCAGCTTAATCCTACATATGAAAATGTAATACCCATTTCAAAAACTTTTCAGTTTTAATTTCACAAACTGAACAGTATTTTATTTTCAATCCATGCTTCCTGAAACCGTAATAGCAGACCATATCACTTATCTCTGCACTAATCCTTAAAACCTCCAAAGATTTATGATTAACCCCCAAGAGGCTTAACATCTCCGCACTCATCTTCACTGTGGCTTAAGATGAAGACTTGGAAAAAAAAGACATTTAAAGTACCAGCATTCAGAACATGTCAGCACTAACAAACCTCCAAAAGACTGATACATCCATGACAATTAGAAAAATAGATGTCTCTTAATAAAACCATTTCAAAATACTTATTATAGACGGTATTTAAATCTTACCCGAGCCACCAAACTGACTGCTTGCAAGTGTAGTTGGTCCATTTTTTCCACTATTAACAGGAGGAGAAAACATCTAAAAAAAGACATTGAGATTAATATGTTTACTCTTATGGTTTAATACATCTAAACCCATTTAAAAAGATAATGCAATACACAAAATCTGCATTTGCGATTGAAACAAGGACTGTGATGTAATTACATTTTTTTAAATTAATACCAATTACAATATATTGCAAGGATTGCCTTTACAGATCATCAGGACCAGAAATTGCAAAACTGATGAGCGACTTCGAATAAAAACATAGTACTGGGCGATTTAAATAAAAATGTATTTGCCATTTCCACCAATCTAATACTGATCAGGTGAAAGCTGGAGCTAGTCAAAGCATCGACACACAACTTTAGGCAAGGAGAAAACATTCTAAAATAATTCAGTGCTAACCCAAAAATTAAACGTATCCCTGCAAAACTACTGGACTTGAAGTCTAGACATAATGTAAAACTTCAAGAGCTCCTTTGCGACTAAACTGGATCCTGGCAATACCACATGCTTTCACATGGTTTGTGTGATGGGCAAAACATGTTAAAGATAAAGTCTTCAAGCATCGTACCGCACTAAAATCCAGCAGATCGCTCAATTCCTTGTCCGTTCCTATAGCGGCCATCCGCTGCTGTGGATTCATCTTGAATTATTCTCACTAAACCTATGAACAAAACACAGGAACCCCACATTACTTAAAAACAATGCATTCAGTTGTATTTTTTTTTTTAAGCCAACAAATGCTCTAAAAGTTTGCAGGGAGGCGAGGAGCAGAAGAATGAAGAAAGATTTTAAATCCACGATTCCAACTCTCTAACAAATAAGACTCGAGGGAACTTCCTGTACAAGTAAAAGTCTGCATCAGACTCCTACCGCATAAAGTGCGTCCCTTCTCAACCACAAAAGTATAAGTTACTTTACCAGAAATGACAGGCAATCTGCTAACATTCCACATGACAAAGACTAGTTAACCTCGACTGGCAAACCCCATGTAAGTGTTTTTAAGAGGGTAAATCACCAGTATTAAGTTTTGTGTAGAGCAGCCTCCAGCAGTGTTTGCTCGGCGGGGGTGAAGGGGACCAACTCCTTCACAGATGCTCTCCCTCTTTCTGAGGGTTTAAGCGGCCGTCCCGCTCTCCCGGAGAGGGCACCGGGCACCGGGCGACGTTTCCAGCCGACGGTGCCTCTCCTCCTCCCGGCCCGGCCCGGCCCGGCCTCCCAGTTACCCCACTCTTGCCCTCCCGAGGCCCAGGCTGCCCCTGCCTTCGAACAACAAAACTCGCCTCCCTGCCGCCTCAACTTTATCCGTCCCCCTCCCCTCCCCCTCCTCTCCTCTCCTCTCCTCCCCACTCCGTCAAACATCCAACCTCCAGCGGCACCGCTCTCGGGTGAGGGCTTCGACTCCCCCACCCCACGATCGGCCACCGTGCCGGCCTCCACTAGCAGGGCTGGGCTGGGCTGGGCGGGCGGGTATCTTTGGGCGGGAGGGAGTGGGCGCGTGACGCCCCCTCAGCCCTCGCCCTCCGCAGCCGCCGATCCTTCAAGCGGACTTTTTTTTTTTGGGGGGGGGGGGGGGGGGAGTCAGAGGGCTGAGCCGCGTCACCACGCCGTGTGAAGACGCTGTATCCCTCCGAGCTGCTGCTTGTGCAAAGCAAAGAGGAATCGTGTACCTTCCTTGCCTGCCTTGGAAGCCCTTCGCTGCAGGAGACTGAATATGCAGTGTGCAATCTAATGCTTGCACTTGCATCTTGGTGGATGTTGAGATTACAAAAAAAAAAGAATGCTAATGAGTGCGAAGGATCCTTTGTTTGCGCGGTAGGCAGCGGTATGTTTTCCCCTGTATTTGATTGACGGCAGATTAGTTGATGGGGTCGAATTACACGCATGGCCAGTCAGATGTTATCTTCCTGTAGTACGGAGGCCAATATATATACACACACACACATATATTCATCCTGGAGGCAATGTTTACTGAATATATATGGCTTCGAAATAACTGGCATCAGTGGAAGAGAACAGAACCATATCAACAAATAGATGGCCGTGGTAATAATGTTACTTAAACCATGCAACTGTTCATGTTGATAAAGATAGGCTACACAGTTTTTAAACTTGGAATAATTTTAATTGTGCATTGTCTGGAATCGTGGCTTGTGTGAAACTATTTCATTGTCATAGACATTGGAAGATCAAAGCTATATCTGGACAAACGAAACAATCTTTGGAATTAATTAATGCCGTTAGAATGGAAATCGCTTTATCATATTAACAATAAATAACGCGTTGAATTATTCATACTTAGTTGGAATTAATGTTTATTTTTGTCATTTACATATGTTCGAACTCAACAAGATATCCAACAGTATGCTTTTCACTCAAGATTCCAGCATCTGCAGTCTCTTGTGTCAGCCGCAACACATCTTACTTTCAATTGAATGGGACATTCAAACATTATGGCGATATGAATGTAATTGTAATTAAGAATGTGGGATATCTAAATCTGATTTGGCCTAACAATAATCACACAAATACTGGAAAAGAGATTAAATGAATATAAACCCAAAAGAAAAAACTGGCGCCAGTTTTCTTGACACAAACCTGCGTTCAATCATGATTTTCGCGGTTTTATGCTCAGTTTTAATCGTTTGCTTCTACAGTTTCTTTTTAATTGTCTGTTTGTTCGCCGCTGGACTCGGCAATCCCCACGCGATTGAAAGGTAGCGGAAGGGGAGGCGATCAATCGAACTGAAGTTAGAAAGATTTATGGAGGGCCATCAAATCTAACACAGAAAGCAACATGTGACATTTGTCGAACCCGCACCATTTAGTTGACCCACTGAAGAGGATTACATTGGTCTTTGCGCGTTGCTCTCAACTGGGTTCAGATACACTAAATTTGTATTGAAATCCTGCTGGCAAACAAAAAAAACGGAAGTTCGGGCACCATCCAGCCTTTCCCAAGATCCCCTGTTCTTTCATCCCACAAAATCGGTTCGGGGTGGAGGCAGAGTAGCGGCTGCTGCAGCTCCGAGCTCTCAGACGCCAGCGCCGCATCCCCAGGTCACCGCCGCTGGGAACCTTGGACACAAAGCACGCGGTTCCAGCGGCAAGACAGGGTTAACAAGCCACCCGCTCCGCCCCTCATCTGTTGAAAGAAGCCATAGCCCCATAGCTGTTCGTGGGGAATTCTTTCACACTAAAAGGCAAAGTAATATAAATAAAAACAAACTATCATGAACATTTAAAAAATAACAGTTCCCATGCACATTAATTCCCTCCGTTTCTAGCTCCGACTCTTTATCGGTTAAGTTTACCCAGCAACTTTAATATCCCGACATTTCATCCACTGAAATGCTAAATGCAACTATTTTAAGGTGTTTAAGAAGGAACTGCAGATGCTGGAAAATCGAAGGTAGACAAAAATGCTGGAGTAACTCCATAGATGCTGGAGAGGCAGCATCTATGGAGCGAAGGAAATAGGCAACGTTTCGGGCCGAAACCCTCTTCAGACAGTCTGAAGAAGGGTTTCGGCCCGAAACGTTGCCTATTTTAAGGTGTTCTATTGGTGAGAGATAATGTCCGTTTCAACAGGAATGGCCTTCCGGTAAACTGAACGGCACTGCATAGTTTGCTGTGGTCTCAGTTTACAGACGAAAGACACGGGACTGCCGAATTGTGAATACTGTCAGGATGAGGATCAATTGCAGCTGTAACTCCGTATAATTATTGTCAATTACATGGCACAACGTAGCTCGTTAATCTAAAATATCACATCACATCTCTCAAGAAAATAATCTGATAATTTGCTTCATTGGCCGTGAAGCCTTTGAGATACCCGAAAGTCGTGGGAGGTGCTTTTTTTCATGTATGAAAATGCTTTATATGATAGGGAATATCAGTGTGCAAATAAATTTGATAAGTACTGTTCAATTTTGATTATCTTCTAACTAGTTTAAACTATAACTAATTGAAAAGTACTTAAATATGACAGTAAATATCTACATTAATCTGGCAGTTTGCAATTCTTGCCAGTAGACAATTTCTAGATTGGAGGCACAAGAAACTTGTAGATGCTGGAATCTTGAGTAAAACACAGTGTTGGAGGAATTCAGCAGATCGGGCAGCATCCATGGAGGGAATAAGTAGACAACGTTTCGGGTCTGGTCCCATTCAGACAATCTTTAAATATTGTGTAGAGGAGATGAAAGTATATCAATAACGTGTTTGCATTCAATCCATATTAATGTTTGATTTCTACTTCAATCTGAACAACGGTCTTTAAACGACAGGAAAATCGTAAACCACTCTGCTATATAATTTGCTCTAAGGCGGCCGAGAAATGTTTATTATAATCATCAGAAAAAGAGAACCCACCAAAGATAGCGTTAAAGGGCAGTCCATTCGTCTCTATGAACCTGTTTAAGTAATGTTTCTGGGAAACTTTGTAATGTTCCTTTAAAATGCAGATGGACAAATTGGAGCTTCGGATATGTCGCCAGAAATGATATTATTCTCTCAAGTCACAGAAGTCATACCGAGATTGTCTGCTGCCAAGTATAGGTTTTCATTTTCTGTCATTTATTCACCCACGGGTGTTTCATTCATTTAAAAAGAAAACAACCTAAGAATTGAACCTTCAAGTTTATTCTGTTGCTAATCAGATTTTATTATCCCAACAAGTTTGTCAAGAAATATGCACTTCGATAATGACTCCCACAAACTCACATCTGAAATTATTTCTGCGCACGCAACGAAGAATTTTAATTTCCTGGTATTTATTCAACATCTAATTTACTTATCTATCTGTTATCAATAAAACCCCAAATATAAAGCACGTACTTCCATATTAAAGCGATGAGAGTCTAAGTGTGTTGACGCGTCTTGGTGGCAATGTTTCGCGAATTGATCATGGCCTTTGCATTACATTGCCTGGGACGTAATTTCAGCTTTCAGAGGAAGTATCTCCCACAGTTTACGCTGACACAATATGCAGTCAATCTTACTCCGTGTATCCGAATATGATATCAGCGATACTGACAACCCGGTGAAGCAATCCTCATGTTTACAAGGTTGGTAGACTGAGTGTTCATTTACAGTTGCTTTTAGAGGCTCTGTTGGTCTAATTAATGAAACGGGAATCCGCGTTGAAATTCTACTCGTTTGCCGCAATTGTTTAACACCAGAAAGGCCACATACCAGGACAGTCCAGTTACACCCAGATTTAATTAGCGGATTGGAAATTGTTCCACGCTGGTGTATTTTAAAGACGGCAAGATCACGAGGTAAACAGGAATTATCGACATGTTTCATTTGTTATTGAATATAATGGTGACATCAGCAGATGTAAAACGATAACAAATTGTAGCTTTTTTCACGCTGCACCGTGGTTCAATTATGGTTTGAGCATATACATTTTGCTGACGTTAGTTTAAAAGAAAATCACGTTCGGACTGTTTCCGTGGAGTTCGGATATTGCATTAGAATGATAACATAGAATGACAGCAGTACATTACACGCACGGACCGGGCTGTTTAAAGTTGATGTCTGACATCCGCTGTGTTTACATAATAAAAACACAAACGCCTTCACAAACAGGAACATTGCAAATGAAAAGGAGAGCACGTACCTCGGTATTCAGGCTAATTGGTGCAGCATGAAGAGGAAGACTTTGTAAAGTTCTGCCAGTAAGACGATTCCTGCCAGCAGCAGCATCTAGTGTCACTGTATTGACAGCCGAACAAAGGTGCTCCCGGCTCAGAGAGGGCGAGGAGAAAGGAGTGATCTGCAGGGATTCCCGTGCAAAATTCCACACTGAAAATGGCTGATAAAGTGAAACTGTGATTTTCGGATGATTTAATATATATTTCTAATACAGAAGTCTATTTGAAAACCATATACCTCAGATGTTTCTCTTCTAACTAAACAACTCAAATAATTAGTCGGTGTTTATCCCAGCGGAGAGATGCGAAGGTTATTGTAGAAAGCTGGAATGATTTTGTACCACATATGATTTCATTGCAAAGTACGAGATCTGTGCTTCGTTTTATTACCTTTACAAGGTGGCTGCAGATTGGAGCATTTGTCCAGGTTAACTCCCTTAGAAATTCAATAAAACTTGCTCATATCTGTGCAAGACGGGTACTTCAGAATCGTTATCAGGTTTTCTTCTGTTCAATTGCCACAGATTTGAAATGATGCAATTAGCGTCACCTGTTGGCAGCGAGAAAGTGGAACGTGTTAAATCAGCCCAGTCTCGCATTGTTTTTGGCTTTGCTGCCAGGCGCTGAATCTTTTGGAATCAAAGCCGAATTCTTCAGCAATCCTCCAAAGAGTCTTAACTTCCGTTGATTTCCATTGAGCTTTTACGGTCTCTTGAACTTTAAAAAAAAGTATTTTAAAATATTTTCCGCTTGAATACAAACGCGGAAACAACCCGGACAGCGCTTCCAAGTTTGTCGACAGCAGCACCCGGTACAGTATCTGCATTCCCCAAAGGGACCTGCACTACGCTGTAGGACCACAGCTCTGAGCTGATTCTGGGATTAGCATTCACCGAGTGTGCTCACCGATGGAAGGACCCGTGTTCTGTGTGTTGACGAATACAAGAAAAATGAAACCAAACAAGTATCTTTCAAGTTTTGATACTGATGTGAATTTGAAGCGCCGGCGGTCATTGGTCCCAAGCGCAGCCATGAGGAACTCGGTCGTTGCAGCCACTTCCCAACCGGTTGCAGTTTTGCCACTGACTCATAAGGTTGTGGGTTTAAATCCTACCCCAGAGACTTTCACAAAGTTCTCGGTCGGCCCTTCACTGAAAGAGCGCTGTTGGAACTGTTGTTTCCCAGACAAGTTGTTACACTACGTGCCCTGTTTGTTTTCTCAGCTGGGCGCAAACATCCTATGTCACTGTTTCAAAGATCAGGAGGGTTGCCACTGGAGTACAAGACAATATACAAACTTGACCAACATTTCCAAAATATTCCCCTCCGTCAACATTTTTAGTCGCTATTTTGAGATTTCTCTGTGCGCAAGTTGACTGTCAGGGTTCATTCATTAAAATAGTGGCCACACTTCAAATGTAAAGCGCTTTAAGATGTGCGGAAAGGAACTGCAGATGCTGGTTTATACCGAAGACAGACACAAAGTGCTGGAGTAACTCGGCGGGTCAGGCAGCACCTCTGAAGAAAAAGGATGGGTGATGTTTTGGGTCGCGACCCTCCAGCAGTTTGAGATGCTCGGAAGGCTGCTTTAAAAAAAGTATTTCCGTTCAGCTAATAACTTTGAAATGATATAGTGTGCGCATAGAACATCTAACATAGAAATCGCAACCAACCGTCAATTTTTCTGCATACTCGCATCGTTTAAATATTCCAAACAGAGATTGGCTCTGTGCGAGCCAGGTGATTTGCATCAATGTTTACTGGTATAGTTGGAGCTTGATGGACGATGGTAATGATTGAGTCACAACCAGAAGACTGGATATGTGCAGTCCAGTCACATCTTAAGCGGATGTAAATGGTGAATAGGAATGAGACTGGATTGGGTGGGGGATTTTCATTCATGGATCTAAGAACCTTGCAGAGATACATAACATCAGGAGGGAGATAGATAACACAAATTATCACCGAATTTTCTCAGGATAGAGAAGTCTAAAAATAAAGGGCATGGGTTAATGGGGGAAAGATTTAGAGCAGGGGTGGAGAACCTTTTCATGCTGGAATGCCGCATCAAGTTAGCTGTAATCTAATAAGGCCGCATCCAAGAAACTTCAATCAGATATACTTCAAAATGTACATTATTTTGTTAAAATAGCCCTCATGACTTACTAATGTTTTAATTGTGGCCGTCAGTCGGGGAGGATTATTTCGTTGAATCTTCTTTTACTCTTGGGTATTTTAAATACGTTCATTTTAAGATTAAAATAAAAATAATAAAAGACGAACAAAAACATATTAATAAAAATGAAAGGATTTGTTCTACAAAATTTGGATTCATTCAAAAGGCCGCACTTAATGGCCTAGAAGGCCGCAGGATCCCCACCCCTGATTTAGAGGATTAGAGGAGCAATTTTTTCACAGAGAGGATGGTAAGTATGTGGAATGTGCTGTCAGAGGAAGTGGTGGAGAAAGGAACAATTACCAGGTTTGAAAGACTTTTGGAGAGGTACAAGGGCAGGTATGGTTTAGAGGCATAGGTGTCAAACACAGGCAAATGGGATTACCTCAGGTAGAGAAATTGGTTTGCATGGGCGAGGTGGGCCAAAAAGCCGGTTTCTTTGCTGTACCGCTCTAATGAGTTAAAGCAAAACTGCTGGTGGCTTTGCTGATCATCTACAATTCACCAGTACCAGCTCAACAACAACAACTATCATTTAAAGTATTCAAAGGCACCAGAATGGGATGTTGGACCATTCCAAACCATTTATTGAGTGCATTTTGGATGCTGAGGTACTGCACAGCTGAAGTGGATATAAATCCAGATGCAGATCGGAAATATCACTTACATGTGTTTCAGTCACATTTTTAGCACATTCATAGAATCATTAAAACATCTGGTTTGGAAGGAACCATTCAGGCTATGTTACATATCTGTCAAAATGGAAGTATTTAGATTACTCCCAATTTCAGTTTGTTGTCTATGACCTCGTAAGTTAAAGCTGTTTAAGTGATCATCCAACATCCACCACAAAGATTTTACTGTTGTTTAAAATATATCAGTGTAGTTCTTTCCAGGATGTTCTTTATACATTTTTGTAATAAAAATTCTGCCACAGACCAATGGGTATCCTGAGATGTCCTCAGTACCACTTATTTAACTATTAAAACTCATCAATAATGAAAGCTTTCTTCCACCGTTTTACTTGGTGGCTGAAAAGGATTACTCCAAGTATGATTACATCGAAGGCATCCATTTCCATGAAGGCAGATGGACCACTGCAGTAATAATACCAAACACATACAGCAAGCACAAGGCAAAATATTTTTTACATTGTCAATATTTTCTAAACCCAATCAAAATGTCAATGTGATCATGAGGTTCGTTTTACAAGTAAACACTTTCAGAAAAGATTGGTGCAAAATCAGGAATCTACGGATAGGAAATTCAGGGTGGAAAAATCGTGCAAGCAAGAATTCTGAGAGCATAAATCTCTTATGCAGAAAATAAAGATTTATTTATGGTCTCTGAGCAAGATTGTAAATATAATGCTGATTGTGCTGTTGGCACAGAACATGTCAAATGCTCTGTCAGTGACTGAAGATTATTTTGGATACTCTTCCTTTGTCATATTAATTACAAAACCCAAATGTTGCTGTACTTGGCGAAGTGTGGCCTGTGCCTCCCTCCTTTGCCACAGGGATCACCCGTGCCGTCTTCCAGTTCATCTGGGGGTCGAGGATGGATCGGGTGCGATAGGCCACAATGCACGTCGGCAGACAACGGAGGTAAAAGCGTGCCCAACAATGCTCTCATCCTGATGACCACCTTCGTGTGTGGCTGCATCAGATGGAGTGTAGAGCCAAGCCACGTGGGCACCAAGTGTCACTACCTGCTGAGGTTCTACCTGTCCCCGGTGTTCCGAAGGATGGGCCTGGCACGGACGCCACAAAATGTGCCAGTCAGCTGGACATTGCTGCACCATCTGTCGCTCGTGGAAAGGTTCTTCCGGACCAACACCTTTGACCACAAGTCCATCGGGCAGTGGTCAGCATGGAACATCCTGCAGGCACTGCAGGGAAATGACTCCATGGATCCTGTGGCATGGTTCCCAGAGCAGACTGCACAGCTTGTCTGGCGAAATGCCTCATCGCCAGAACTCACCAACAAGTACCAAGACCTGGCTTGGCTGGCAGTGAGGGGAGCCCTCCCCGTCAGATCCTTCCTGCACCGTCGGAACCTCACTACCAGCGCACACTGCCCTCGGGACGGCTGCTATGGAGAGGAGACGGTTGCCCACGTCTTTGCAGAGTGTGGATTTGCAAAGCGAGTCTGGAGACTTTTGCAAGGGTCCCTGTCACGATTTATTCCGAACAGCTCTGTCACAGAGGACTCTGTGATTTATGGACTGTTCCCAGGGACGCATTCAGAGACTGACATCGAATGCTGCTGGAAGGCCATCAACTTGGTGAAAGACGCTCCTTGGTCTGCCCGAGCTTTGTTGAACACCTAGCGGAGCAAGATATCTGTCCGGGAATGTTGCCGACTGGCCCGCTGCAGACTGCAGGAGTACGTGCTGAGGGACGCACTGAAGCTCGGTGCAGCCAACGCCAAGGCTCGGTGTGGGAGGACCACAGTCTAAGATCCTTCCGCTGCTGGATAAGGGGGGGCAGGGTGTGGTGGAGACACCCCTCAAAAATAAGGGAAGGGATTACACGCCAGTGGGCCACATGAGTGGCAAGGGTGGGGGATAAATTTGTGTAAACAGAATTGAATGTTTGTATAGCCTCCGAGAATGTTGGATGATTTTTTTGCATGGTTCCTGTATTGTATATATTTATTACTTGAATAAAACAAAAAAATGTTTAATTGTTCTGTTCATTGGATTAATAGGAACACACACATTTTTGTTTTTTTTGTTTTTTTTGTTTTTGTTTTTTTGTTTTTTGTTTATTTTATTAGAAGTTAATACAATACAAAACAATACAGTGGCACCTAATTTTAGGTGCCAACTATGTCATAACGTAATGCATTCTATGTACAACCTCTAGTTTTATGTTTTTGAAAAGGAGGTAAAAAATAAAAACAAAGAAAGAAAAAAAAAATAGAGAAAAGAAAGAGGAAAAATAAATAGTAGAAAATAGAAAAACGTGAAGTGTGTATATAAGAAAAGAAAAAATAGAAAGTAGAAATAGTAGAAAAAGACCCTTAAAAAAGAAATTTTCAAATCTTTGTTTGGAGATGTAAATCTATCCACGACCTGACCTGAAATCAGTAATCTTTACGGTACTGCTGCATCACATGATTCCAAAAAGTCAATGAAAGGTGACCAACTCCTTAAGAATTGGTCATATTTATCTATTAGGCGGAGTCTCATTTCTTCAAGGTGTGCTATGTCCGTCATATTCCTAATCCACATTTTAATAGTTGGTATAGCTGTATTTTTCCAAAATTTAAGTATCAATTTCTTTCCAATTATTAACCCATAATTAAAGAATACGTTTTGGTCTTTGTTTAAATTGATATCTTCTAATATTATTCCAAATATAATCCATTCCATATTAGGTTCTATTCTTGACTTGAAGAGCTTTGTAAATATATCAAATATATCGCTCCAAAATGTATTCAACTTTGTACATCCTACAAATGAATGTGTTATATTGGCATTTTGAAACAAACATTTATCGCATCTGGGAGAGACATTTGGGTAAAATTTATTCAACCTCGTTTTTGAATAATATAGTCTATGTAATAATTTAAATTGAATTAAATTATGTCTTGCATTAATGGAACAATTATGTGTATTCATCAGATACTTTTCCCATCTATCTTTCGGGATCTTTATCATTAGTTCATGTTCCCAATCTTCTCTTAGTGCCTCTGTTGAGGGTAATTCTCTATTTAATATACTATTATAAAAATATGATATTAGTTTTTCTGAATCTGCCTTAATATTCATTGCTTCTTCTAAAGGGTCTAAAAATATAGTTTAAATACATGCTAAATCCATATTCTAAATACATGCTAAAGAGTGGCTCTCGATCTCAGCTAGGCTGCTGTTCTGTTCTTCGAATTAGAAACAAAGAACTGCAGATGTTGGTTAATACACAAAAGTACATAAGGGAAGAAGGGTCTCGACCCAAAACGACACTTATCCATGTTCTCTAGATATGCTGTCTGTCCTGCTGAAGAACTACAGCACTTTGGGTCCTTTTGTTTTAAACTTTTGTTATACAAACCATTTCATAGGGCCTCAAAGGATATACAAACCATTTCATAGGGCCTCAAAGGTGAAGTCGAAGTGGATTTCACTATAAGACATCAAATACTGCTCTGCAAAGAGGCCTTATCATGAAAAGAGAAATTTACTTTAATGCAAGGTAGACAAAAATGCTGGAGAAACTCAGCGGGTGAGGCAGCATCTATGGAGAGAAGGAACAGGCGGCGTTTCGGGTCGAGACTCTTCTTCAGACTTTAATGCAACACCATTCACATCCATTTCAAGACACTTCTAATGTGTTTTTATGGCTAATCAAATACTTCTGGTGTTAGTCACTGTTGCAATGTTGGAGTAGGAATAATGAAGCATGTGGCCAAGCCAAAGAGGAAAGTGATGTAAACAATGAGGAATTAGTTGAGGAAATATAACAGACAAGAAGACTGATCCTTCCAGTCTGGACCAGATACCATGTATATTATTCTAAGGAATTGTATATTCATTCTCAACACAGTTAAGTACACAGACACTATAAAATAGACAAAATTAATTTAGTCTGATTTGCCATATTCTCTTCACTCGGGGGCTTATTCGTTTTAAAAGTGTGACGTTAAATCAGTACATTTTCTACACGATTTCTCTCATGAAAAGTCTAAATGTGTAGGCTCTCTTCTGAATTTCACTAACAGCTTGGTAATCTTAGGCATCCTTCTGGTCTACAACATAATGACCTAACAAAAAGTCACCCACATGCAATTGTGTTGTGCCTGCCTGGTTCTGCACACTTTCAGCAAACCAAAAGTTACTTGAGCAGGGATGAGCTGGATGTGCTTTACCTTGGGAGACAGATGATTCATTTTCACCAGGGACATGCCATTGCTCCTGGTTACTCTATTAACATGTTCACTGATCTGTCTAACAACAGAACTTTAGGCTGTGATCCGAGCCTAATGCCTCCGAAGAATAATGTGACCATTCATAAGAGACGCTCTCACTGATCTTCGGCCATGAAAGCTCTATTCCAGATGCCGAAGGATTTGTCCCAAATGCCACTGTCGACTGCAGTGTAGATTACTATTTACTTAGGAATGATTTTCTGATCCAGCTATTCTATGCATAACTTTTTTGTGCATTCCGCATAAACCCACTAGTTCTTAGAAAATAGGCAGGTAACGATTTCCATTTGCAAATGGACCCTTAATTAACATTGTAAAAAATTTATGGCTAAACTGGCATTGCCAGGAACAGCAAGTGGTAAATTAGTAAGTACAGGTTTGACTGTTTATTATTTGCAAGGTGAGAATAACTTAATGTAACTTAGTGTAATACACAAGCATGTCATTCACCAAATGAGTCTACTGAATAAAGAGATTGCTTGCTTTACAGTAGTTATCTATTGATTACTATACTGCATATTTGAAGAGGAGCTAGTTAGTGTCAAGGCAGCTATGCATGACATTAATTTTGCAATATTTTGTGGATTGTAAACCAACGCACAGAAAAAAGCAGCTTACGTCTCTGAAGTTCAATGAGAATTTTACAAAGAATAGAGGAATAATATAAATTTCACTTACAAGTTGTAGCAGGGTTTCTTTGCATGAATATAAAAATCCTCTTTGTATTAGTGTTTTCACACTTCTTGGGTTCTGGAAGTGCTTCATTTCTGCAGTAAGTATTTTTGGAAGTATTATGTAAGGTATTACGTTAAAAGACAACTTAAATATCTTTGGAGATGCCTGCTGTGTGAAATGCATTACGTTTGTTTTATGTGCTGTAACCAAGAGCTTAAAAGTAGAATGAAAAATCTGTTATTGCCAAAACACTATGGTCATTAGCCAATTCAGCCAATTGAAACTTTCCCCATAGATTTGGAACCAAATGTGCTTTAGTATCATTTTGAGTAAGAGAATTCTTCCTGGTATTTCATTTTATCCAAATTCACTTGTTCCTGTATAAATTCTGAATAAATTGAAATAATATCCTTGGCTTAGAAATGCCATTTAACATTTTAAATCTTAACTATAACCACTTTCTCCTAAACCACAAAGCGCCGGCATTTTTAACATGTCCTCCTGGCTCCTTCTCCTTTGGATTTGAATGTCTTATTGTATTTACATCCTTTTTGTTTCAAAGCTACCTGATAAAAAGAATGTACCGAATATGTTGTAAAGCCATAACGTTTCCTTTATACATAGATAGGCCTTTACATTTACATTTTTTCGAATATGCAAGGAAACCAGAGCACGCAGAAGAAATCCACACAGTCACAAGAAAAAACGTACAAACTCTACACAGACAGTGCCTGAGGTCAGGATTGAACCAGTATATGGAGGCACTATCTCAAGTGCTTAGGGACTAGGTGGGGGTTGATAATAAGGATTGCAGAGGTTACATATGGTCAAAGAGTCATAGAGCACGGAAACAGGCCATTTGGCCTAACTTGCCTAAGCCAACTAAGATGGCGACACCCACACGATTCTCCCCTGCCCAGATTTACCAATATACATCTATCCTATAATGAATCTGTTCAAATGTCTTTTAAATGTTGTTACAGCAGCTGCCTCAACCACCTTTTCTAGCAGCTCGTTCCATATACCCACCACCCTCTGTGTGAAAAAGTTGCCCCTCAGATTTCTATTGCATAGAAAATGGATGCAGGAGTAGACCATTCGGCCCTTCGAGCCAGCACCGCCATTCAATATGATCATGGCTGATCATCCAAAATTAGTACCCTGTTCCTGCTTTCTCCCCATATCCCTTGATTCCGTTAGCCCTAAGAGCTATATCTTACTCTCTCTTGAAAACATCCAGTGAATTGGCCTCCACTGCCTTCTGTGGCAGAGAATCTTTCTGCTCTCATCTTAACTTTCCCCTTTCATCTTAAAGAGAGTGAAATCGCACTCCAGCTCTGCTGCAGGGAACTCAGCAGCCCACTTCAGTGGATCAGACAACAGGAAAAGTTGATGGAATGCTTAATTTACTGGAAAGTCTGTCCTGCAGGAACAGGCAAGAGTCCGGCACCACATGGAATTAAGCATAGGTGTCGAAGCCCTTCATTGAAGGAAGGTGAGATAATGTCTTTCAGCTCATCCGTGCAACTCTCCATGCAATGGAACAAGCATCCACACATGTGAGTGTGCTGCAGCAAAAGAGGCTGCAGTAATGGGATCTTGGCCAGGGATCACCCTAGATAATATGCAAATTAGGAGCGGGAGGAGCATGCTCTACAATTCAATAACATTTTGGTGATTGGACCATAACCTCAACTTCAAATTTCCTCAAGTCGCCCATTCTATTTCTCTTTCCATACATGCTGCCTGACTTGCAGGGTGTTTCTAACATCTCCTATTTTTTGTATCACTGAATAAACCTTGTCTGCACTATTTCCAATTTGTTGATATCCTTTCACTAAAGAAAGAGACTAATGTCATGTATCCATCACCTGAGGTATCACGGCACCCACCAACATCTTTCCAATTGATCAGGAAGATGGTAATTGATTTTGCATTATTGAAGGGAGGGCAATGTGTTGGGAAGGGAGAGAAACATGAATGTTGGTGAATGCCAGATTGCACTTGAGGTTACTGACATCAGCATTGTTTTGCGTCTGTATGATCCGGGCAAATTGAGCTTTCTACCTTGTACCTTCCCTTATGTTCCTGTTCCCTCATTTCCCATTGCATTCTGTCTTCCTCAGTTTAATCTTCCTCCACCCACCCCTCCACTCCTCAACTGAGCTGCTGCAATAAGGGATGATCCTCAGAATGAACAGATTGAAGAGGTTACAGATGACCAGCACGAACCCATACAACTGCCCAACTGTGTCAGTCAAAGTTCCTTCAGAAATATAGCTTGTAGCTGCTTATTGTACAGTCTATGTTGTTCTTCGAGCATGGTGGCTTTTACTGGACAGCTGCCAAGCACATGAATGCGGTCTTAGAATGGAGATCTGAATCACATCGTCAGGGGATAACTCTTGTTCCCAATAGCCAGCCTTGAACTTGCTGCAGTGAGGTAAATATAAACCTAACAGAGCACTCTTACATGCTGCAGGAACCGAGACTGTTGCAAGGATAATCTGCGCCTGTGATCGCTTGCATGAACAAAATGTAAGGCAATGTGCATAGTGTCAGTGACACCCTGCACTAAGTCTGTGCTCACCCTTGAGGTTTCTCCATCTGTTTATTACTGGCAAGAGGGAATGAAATAAAGCTGTCTCTCTCTGTACAGAACGCCTCAGGGACATTCCTCAATTACCCAAATGCTGCAAACTGCATGAAGTTGCTTCTGTCACCAGCAGCCACCTGGAGGGAGAGAGAAACACAGAATTCAAGAGCCATGGTTACATTAATAGTCACAATTAACATGATTTTGTCCTGGGTACCCAAAAATGCTGGAGAAACTCAGCGGGTGCAGCAGCATCTATGGAGCGAAGGAAATAGGCAATGTTTCGGGCCGAAACCCTTCTTCAGACTCGATTTTGTCCTGTCCAGGGTTAGCTGTTGTGGCTGCAACATTTGGCATTGATCGTTACCATCCCTTTATTGAGGAGAAGGCATTGGTATTGGTGTCTGATTATCACATGTACTGAAATACATTGAAAAGATTAGTTTGTGCGCTATCCAGACAAATCATTCTGTACTTGAGTACAATCAAGCCACATACAGGTAGTGCAGAGAAGAGTGTTACAACTCAGTTCAGAATATATAGTGTTACAGCATTATAGTATTACAACTACAGAGAAAAAATTCAAAGGTACACAAAAATGCTGGAGAAACTCAGCGGGTGCAGCAGCATCTATGGAGCGAAGGAAATAGGTAACGTTTCGGGCCGAAACCCTTCTTCAGACTCAAATTCAAGTGAGTTAGGTCATAAGTCAAGTCTACACCATAACTTAAGGGAGGACCGTTCGATAGTCTGATAACAGTAGGTAAGAAGCTGTTCCTGAATCTGGTGGTATGTGCTTTTAAGCTTTCTATCTTCTAGCTGATGGGAGAGGGGTGGAGATGGAATGATCAGGGTAGAAAGGGTTCTGGATTATGCTGGCTGCTTTCCTGAGGCAGCTTGAAATGTAAGAGTCAGCTGGTCTGTGTGATGGGCTGGTCTACAGTGGCTTGCAAAAGTATTCATACCCCTTGAACTTTTCCACATTTTGTCACGTTACAACCACAAATGTAAATGTATTTTATTGGGATTTAATGTGATAGACCAACACAAAGTGGCGCATAATTGTGAAGTGGAAGGAAAATGATACATGGTTTTCAAATTTTTTACAAATAAAAAACTGAAAAGTGTCGCGTGCAAAAGTATTCAGCCCCCTTTACTCTGATACCCCTAAATAAAATCCAGTGCAACCAATTGTCTTCAGAAGTCACCTAATTAGTAAATAGAGTCCACTTGTGTGTAATCTAATCTCAGTATAAATACAGCTGTTCTGTGAAGGCCTCAGAGGTTTGTTAGAGAACATTAGTGAACAAAGAGCATCATGAAGCCCAAGGAACACACCAGACAGGTCAGGGATAAAGTTGTGGAGAAGTTTAAAGCAGGGTTAGGTTATAAAAAAATATCCCAAGCTTTGAACATCTCACGGAGCACTGTTCAATCCATCATCCGAAAATGGAAAGAGTATGGCACAACTGCAAACCTACCAAGACATGGCCGTCCACCTAAACTGACAGGCCGGGCAAGGAGAGCATTGATCAGAGAAGCAGCCAAGAGGCCCATGGTAACTCTGGAGGAGCTGCAGAGATCCACAGCTCAGGTGGGAGAATCTGTCCACAGGACAACTATTAGTCGTGCACTCCACAAATCGGGCCTTTATGGAAGAGTGGCAAGAAGAAAGCCATTGTTGAAAAAAAGCCATAAGAAGTCCCGTTTGCAGTTTGCCATAAGCCATGTGGGGGACACAGCAAACATGTGGAGGAAGGTGCTCTGGTCAGATGAGACCAAAATTGAAGTTTTTGGCCTAAATGCAAAACGTTATGTGTGGCGGAAACCTAACACTGCACATCACCCTGAACACACCATCCCCACTGTGAAACATGGTGGTGGCAGCATCATGCTGTGGGGATGCTTTTCTTCAGCAGGGACAGGGAAGCTGGTCAGAGTTGATGGGAAGATGGATGGAGCCAAATACAGGGCAATCTTGGAAGAAAACCTGTTAGAGTCTGCAAAAGACTTGAGACTGGGGCGGAGGTTCACCTTCCAGCAGGACAACGGCCCTAAACATACAGCCAGAGCTACAATGGAATGGTTTAGATCAAAGCATATTCATGTGTTAGAATGGCCCAGTCAAAGTCCAGACCTAAATCCAATTGAGAATCTCTGGCAAGACTTGAAAATTGCTGTTCACAGACGCTCTCCATCCAATCTGACTGAGCTTGAGCTATTTTGCAAAGAAGAATGGGCAAAAATTTCAGTCTCTAGATGTGCAAAGCTGGTAGAGACATACCCCAAAAGACTTGCAGCTGTAATTGCAGCAAAAGGTGGTGCTACAAAGTATTGACTCAGGGGGGCTGAATACTTTTGCACGCCACACTTTTCAGTTTTTTATTTGTAAAAAAATTTGAAAACCATGTATCATTTTCCTTCCACTTCACAATTATGCACCACTTTGTGTTGGTCTATCACATAAAATCCCAATAAAATACATTTACGTTTGTGGTTGTAACGTGACAAAAGGTGGAAACGTTCAAGGGATATGAAAACTTTTGCAAGCCACTGTATATCCACAACTCTCTGAAATTTCTCAAAGTCCTGGGCAGAGCAGATGCCAAACCCAGCTGTGATGCATCCTGCTAGGATGCTTTCCACAGTGCATCTGTAGAATTTGGTTGGGGTCGATGAAGACATGCCAAACATTCATAGTCTTCTGAGCAGTAGAAACGTTGGTGTGCTTTCTTGGACGAGGTTTTAATATGGTTGGTCCAGGACAAATTGACAAAGCATCTAAAGCAGTTGTCCATTCTGTAGATAAGGTATGAGAACGGTTCCTGATAATCTGTGGTGCATAAACTTTCTTTTGGGAGCTTCTCGTCTTCTCTATCTCGTCCTCTATTCCAGCAGTTTATCCTGTTACTTCCCAGCTGTGCTCAATTCTAGGGTGAAGATGCACTTGGCACTTCTGTCCTAACCGTGCTTCACCACAGTTCCTAAACAACCATAAAAGTCAATACCTCAACTTCTACAGATGTGCCATAGAAAGCATGCTGTCAGGTTGCATAACAGCTTGGTTTGGGAACAGCTCTGCCCGGGATAACAAGAAATTACAGAGAGTTGCAGATGTAGCCCAGTCCATCACACAGACCAGACATCCTGACTCCATCTGCACTTTACACTGTCTTTGGATAGCATGCAAAACAAAGCTCCTCACTGTACCCACATGTGACAATAATAACCTACCTACTCTGATGAATGAATAGGAAATGTGTAGGAAGGAACTGCAGATGCTGGTTTAAACCGAAGATAGACACAAAATGCTGAAATAACTCAGGGGGACACAAAATGCGTTCCCTTAATAAATGTTTCCAATAAAACAAAAGCCACAAAAACAAGTATTTAGCCCCTGCTCAAAACTAAACGTATTATACTTCCCAGCGATTTTTCTGATATGTGTGACTTGAAGCACATAAAAAGCTTGTGAAGATTAGTTATATAGTATAACCACACAAATTTCTGTTTATTCTTCCATAATTAGCACACCTACTGTGTCCCAGAATTATTAGAATTTTAGCTTTATTTTTTTTAACTTTTGATGCTTTGTTCACTTTCATCTATTTGTGCATCTCATTGGCATTGATTTCTCAGTCTCATGGAAAGAGTCTCAACATACAAATATTTGAGGGTATGTGCTCATGTTCTCCAGTCTGAATTCAGATGCATATGGCAGATGATGTACAACTGCAACAAAGAAAGGCAACGCAATACGTGGAGGGAATGAGGAAGACAGTGCCAGAATCATTCAAGAAAAGACTCATGATAGGAAGTGTCTTAACAGCATCCTTTGCCTTCTCTTCAGGCAGTGGTTCCATCCTTACTGTATCTTCCTGTGGAGGCTCAAAATTCCTCCATCTCCTCCAAACCTTCACAGCAAGTCATTTTACAGGGCTTGTGTAACTATCATGAGTTTAGCCAAATTATATTGTGGAATTCCCTTGCGGTAGAAGTTCGTCTGCCGTTGATAGTTAGTTGTACGTTCAACACCTACTCTGATGTATGAATAACACACTTAATAAATGTTTCCAATAAAATAAGGCCTACAAAAAAACAAGCTGTAGGTTGAAGTTAAACGTGTTCAAGACAAGATTTTTAAGCCTTCTTTCAACTCCCTCTAACGTAAACACCTGCATATTGTTGAGTTGAATGTTCATCCTCTGTGCTGAAAATAACATGTCTAGTCATCTATTTATTATTTTTATTTCTCTCTCCAGGTCTTCTACAAAAGGAAAATTTCCAAGAACCTCAGCAGGTGCACACACTCAATAATGTTTTTCTGAGCCATAATTCAAATGTTCTCCAGTTTGATCCTTGATTTGCGCTGAGTTACCTGAACCCAGCTGGTAGCAGTTGGCTATTATAATTGGCCAAGTCTGACCAAAGAGCAAACAATATAAAGGGAACATAAATTCTTTATTCCTTCTGTCCAACCCACCCTTCCCTATCTCCTCTCTGACATGCTACATGAAAGCTGTGATGATGAAATTGCTTCCTAACGTTCACCAGGAGAATATTCTGAGGTTGGTAAAACTGCGCTCCAGTACCTTCAAGGAGATAGTAAAGAGAGGCAGAGAAAAGCATTCGGTGCATTAACTGAGAAGTACTGCTGATTTCTTAATTTAATGTTCCTTAACAAAGACTTTGAAATTCATTGGTGCTGATGGAAGCATGCGAGTAAAACATTTTGGTTGTTGGGGTGTTGTTCAAATTTAACAGTGCCTGAGGCCCAATAAAGTAGCGTTATGAAACATAGCTTACTAAAGAATAGTCTTCCCATTGTCCACCTGCACCTGCCACACAAAAGAAATGGATAAATATGGTGCTGGAGCTGGACTTAAGGTACTATGGGCAAGGTGAAGGTGGAGAGGATTCAGTCAGCGATCAGAAGTGGAGGTTGAGGAGAGGATTTGCTGTTGGTGATTAGTACTCGTGGGACTTATGATGGGCACTTGGGCATGGTGAGGGGTCAATGAAGAGGTTGGCGAGTTGAGAATCTCTGATCACCAGTGAGATTGTTGGGAGATAGGAATCTGGGGTTCAGAAGATTCAGGCATAGGGGATGTAAAGTCCACGTCAGGAGCCAAGGAGAGTTCTAGAGCGGATGGGCTTCAAAATACTGTGTAAAGTCGATCATTTACAAACATACTTCATTCGTGAGATAGACAGGAGCCATCCATACACAAGAACATTCAATAAAATCAGGCTGGCCTCAGCTCCACTCTGTGCCAGATCTCCATAGCACTCAATCCTCCAATCTTTCAAACATGTATGTACTACCCACACTTTTATTTTCTTCTCATGATCCCAGCCTTCACAATCCTCCCTGGGAGAGAATTATAGAGATACACACCCTCTATGTGTAAAAAGTTCATATGTACCTCAGTTTGAAATAACCAAACTTCATCTTGAAACTATGTCCCATCATTTGAGACTCTCCTTCTTGAAACATCCCAACATCTGCTTTGTCATGTCTCCATAGGATCTTATCATGTTCATTCAGATCACCCCTCATTCTTCTAATCTCCAAATAAAACACACCTAACCTATTTAAGGCTCTTGAGAGGACAATCTACTCAATTTGCCTGACAAATCTCTTTTGGACTGCCCCCATTGTTGCTACTGTATATCCTTTCTTAGGTAATGGAACCAAAACTATGTGCATTTATATTTGTTTTCTTTCCAACAGCTTTTCTCAAGCTTCCTGTCCCTGAAAATGTTTGCCACATTAACCAACAATTAGTCACATGAAGCAATCCTTAGATTGATGACAACATTAAAAGAACATTTAATATGCAGAGGCCACAATACCTATGACACATATGTTACACTCCTCCTCGAATACATCCACTACAGGTCCATGGCAGGCACTATCTCCCTGGAACAACTGGATAACAAAGGCATCTACACCAGATTCCTATTTATTAACCATAGCTCAGCCTTCGGCTCCACCTTCACACTAACCTGAGAAAGGAACTAGAGACAAAGTTTCAAGATAAGGGGTTGATCATTTAAAACTGATACATGTGGACATTTCTCTTGCGGAGGGTAATTAATTGTTAAAATTCTCTACTGCCGAGAAGGATTTCTCACATAACACCACTATTGTCATGGCACCAACACTGCAACAGGTCTATGGGGATCTCGAGCACCTTTGGAACTGTGCGCTTGCCAAATTATCCACATCCTTAGGACAAATAGAAGAATATTCCAGCTGTTCATTTCCCCCCAGTAGATGCTGCCTGACCCACTGAGCTCTTCCAGCTGTTTGTTTTTTTGCAGAACATTCCTGTTGCTATAGCAAACCTGACTGGGTTAAGCTAATTTTATATATTAAGCACTTATTCTTAATCAGACAGCAACCAATGGTTGATTATTCCCAATACATTCAGGCATGACAATGCTTTGATTCTCATTTGCTTTTGTTTCAGAAGGGAAGTAGAGCTAATGATGGAAATTATAGGTCGGCGAACCTCAGGTCTGTGGTAGGGAAGCTATTGGAGAGGATTCTTTGGGATAGGACTTATTCACATTTGGAAGAGAATGGGATAATTAAGGACAGTCGACATATCTCTGTCTGCAGCATGTCCTGTTTCACTAAATAGATTGATTTTTTTTGAGGAGGTGATGATGGTGATTCATGAGGACAGGCAGTGGAATATTGTTAACTTGGATTTTGATTAAGCACTTGATCAAGTCCCTCAATGTAGGCTGATCCAGAAGATTAAGATGAATGGGATCCATGGTGACTTGGGAAGTGTGGATTCAGATCTGATTTAACTATAGAAGGCATGCAGAAGACAGTTCTATTCTATTTAAAATTTTAGTCCATCGTGGTTTGCTTTAAAATCAATTCGAGCAAGCGGCACAGAAATGTTAACAGAATTACCTTTTCCAGGAGAACCTTATCACTGAGGCGCTTCAGTTACAGACTCTTACAATTTGCATTGGTATTCGTTCTATTAATGTACCTGAGTTTTGCCTAATATCACAATTCCATGCACTTGTCCACACTGGGTCCCTGGTGGTAGTCATGAAACAGTCCAAATTGTACTCACCCTTGCAAACTACCAGCCCTCCATCCTCTGTGGCTGTGGCGACCCCAAAGGGCAAATATCTGTTGTAAAAACATAGAAAATAAGCGCAGGAGTAAGCCATTCGGCCCTTCAAGCCAGCACTGCCATTCAATATGATCATGGCTGATCATCCAAAATCAGTACCCCATTCCTGCTTTCCCCCCCATATCCCTTGATTCCGTGTGTAGGAAAGAACTGCAGATGCTGGTTTAAATCGAAGGTAGACACAAAATGGTGGAGTAACTCAGCGGGACAAGCACCATCTCTGCAGAGAAGGAATGGGTGACCCTTCGTCAGACTGCCTTGATTCCATTAGCCAGAAGAGCTATATCTAACTCTCTCTTGAAAACATCCAGTGAATTGGCTTCCACTGCCTTCTGTGGCAGAGAATTCCACAGATTCACAACTCTTTGGGTGACTCAATCTCAGTACTAAATGGCCTACCCCTTATTCTTAAACTACGACCCCTGGTTCAGGACTCCCCCGACATCGAGAACATTTTTCCTGCATCTAGCCTGTCCAATTGCTTAAGAATGCTGTATGTTTCTATAAGATACCCTCTCATCCTTCTAAATTCCAGTGAATAGAAGCCCAAAGCGATCCATCATGTGTCAGTCCCACCATCCTAGGAAGTATCCTGGTGAACCTACACTGCACTCCCTCAATAGCAAGCATGTCCTTTCTCAAATTAGGAGACCAAAACTGCACACAATACTCCAGGTGTGGTCTCACCAGGGCCCTGTACAACTGCAGTAGGACCTCTTTGCTCCTATACTCAAATCCCCTCGCCATGAAGGCCAACATGCCATTTGCTTTTTTCACTGTCTGCTGTACCTGCATGCTTACTATCAGTGACTGATGTACAAGGACACCCAGGTCGCATTGCACCTTCCCTTTTCCTAATCTGATACCATTCAGATAATAATTTGTCTTCTTGTTCTTGCCACCAAAGTGGATAACCTCACATTTATCCACATTATACTGCATCTGCCATGCATCTGCCCACTCACCCGACCTATCCAATACACCCTGCAGCCTCATAGCATCCTTCTCACAGCTCACACTGCCATACAGCTTTGTGCCATCCGCAGACTTGGAGATGTCACATTAAATTATTTTGTCTAAATCGTTGATATACAGTGCCCTCCATAATGTTTGGGACAAAGACCCATCATTTATTTATTTGCCTCTGTACTCCACAATTTGAGATTTGTAATAGAAAAAAATCACATGTGGTTAAAGTGCACATTGTCAGATTTTAATAAAGGCCATTTTTATACATTTTGGTTTCACCATGTAGAAATTACAGCAGTGTTTATACATAGACCCCCCCCCCCCTCCATTTCAGGCCACCATAATGTTTGGGACACAGCAATGTCATGGAAATGAAAGTAGTCATGTTTAATATTTTGTTGCATATCTTTTGCATGCAATGACTGCTTGAGGTCTGCAATTCATGGACATAAGCAGTTGCTGGGTGCCGCAAGGCTCTGTGCTGGGACCCCACTTCTCTGGTGATGCTCTGCCAGGCCTGTATTGCAGTCATCTTTAGCTTATGCTTGTTTTGGGGGCTAGTCCCCTTCAGTTTTCTCTTCAGCATATAAAAGGCATGCTGAATTGGGTTCAGATCAGGCGATTGACTTGGCCACTCAAGAATTGATCAATTTTTAGCTTTGCAAAACTCCTTGTTGCTTTAGCAGTATGTTTGGGATCATTGTCTTGCTGTAGAATGAACCGCCGGCCAATGAGTTTTGAGGCATTTGTTTGAACGTGCAGATAGGATGTGTCTATCCACTTCAGAATTCATCATGCTACTACCATCAGCAGTTGTATCATCAATGAAGATAAGTGAGCCAGTACCTTCAGTAGCCATACATGCCCAGGCCATAACTTCCCCACCACCATGTTTCACAGATGAGGTGGTATGCTTTGAATCTTGGGTAGTTCCTTCCCTCCTCCATACTTTGCTCTTGCCATCACTCTGATATAAGTTAATCTTTGTCTCATCTGTCCACAAGACCTTTTTTCCAAAACTGTGGTTGCTCTTTTAAGTACTTCTTGGCAAACTGTAACCTGGCCATCCTATTTTTGCAGCTAACCAGTGGTTTGCATCTTACAGTGTAGCCTCTATATTTTTGTTCATGAAGTCTTCTGCGGACAGTGGTCATTGTGAAATCCACACCTGACTCCTAAAGAGTGTTTCTGATCTGTCAGACGGGTGTTTGGGGATTTTTCTTTATTAGATTAGAGTTCTTCTGTCATCAGCTGTGGAAGTCTTCCTTGGCCTGCCAGTCCCTTTGTGATTAGGAAGCTCACCAGTGCTCTTTCCTCTTAATGATGCTACAAACAGTTGATTTTGGTAAGCGTAAGATTTGGCTGATGTCTCTAGCAGTTCTATTCTTGTTTCTCAGTCGCATAATGGCTTCTTTGAGTTTCATTGACACAACTTTGGTCCTCATGTTGATAAACAGCAATAAACATTTCCACAGGTGATGGAAAGACTGGAGTAAAGACTAGGTGCTGAGAACTGTATTGTACCAGCATTAAGGGGGCAAGTGTCCTGAAATGGGGGGGACTATGTATAAACACAGCTGTAATTTCCACATGGTGAAACCAAAATGTATAAAATAGCCTTTAATAAAAACTGACAATGTGCACTTTAACCACATGTGATTTTTTCTATTACAAATCTCAAATTGTGGAGTACAGAGGCAAATAAATAAATGATGGGTCTGTCCCAAACATTATGGAGAGCATTGTATATGGTAAATAACTGGGGTCCCAGCACAGAGCCTTGCGGCACCCCACTAGTCACTGCCTGCCATTCTGAAATGGACCCGTTAAATCCTACTCTTTGCTTCCTGTCAGCCAACCAGTTCTCTATCCATGTCAATACCCTACCCCCAATACCATGTGCTCACTAATCTCTTATGCGGGACCTTGTCAAAGGCTTTTTGAAAATCCAGATATACCACACCCATTGCCCCTCCCCGATCCATTGTACTTGTTTCCTCTTCAAAAAACTCCAGAAGATTAGACAGAGCTCTTAAAGATAGCAGAGTCAAGGGATATGGGGAGAAGGCAGGAACGGGGTACTGATTGTGGATGATCAGCCATGATCACATTGAATGGCGGTGCTGGCTCGATAGGCCGAATGGCCTACTCCTGCACCTATTGTCTATTGTCTATTAGTCAAGCATGATTTTCCCTTCATAAATCCTTGCTGACTGACTGATCCTGTCACTGCTTGTCACTGCTATTACATCTTTAATAATCAACTTAAACATCTTCCGATGTCAGGCTAACTGGTCTATAATTCCCTGTTTTCTTAAAAAGTGGGGTTACATTAGCTACCATTCACTCCACCATGATTTGACTTTGTTTTAAAATCATGGTCAATTTTACTTTTTTTTGTTTCAATGCCGATGTGCCACCCTTCCCTGACCATTTTTGCCTTAACCCAACAATTTATTTTAAATGGCCCATGCTCATTAGGTTTACAATCGTGTGTCCTGCTCCAAATTGAATAACAGGGCACTTTTCCACATTAAAATCCATTAAGTATTACTTTGCTCTTTTGTTTATAGCTGTTCCTTTTCCCATTATTAGACTTTCTTCCGCCAGTTTCCAAGCACTATCATTTGATGTCATTAACGATTTGTTTAAACATGTTACTGTACTGCGCTCTGTCATATATGATGTGTAAACAGAGAACGCTAGGAACAAACCCTGGTGCAACTGTTTACAGAGGAGGCCTCCATTTATCAGCACTCTCTACTTTCTAATTCAACACTAATTTGTTCTCAATTCTTTGCACCATTATCTACTTCAAATGCCTCAAGTATGGAGCTTGCATGTCACTGCTGTTTGACAGCATAGTGGTAGTCTCTTCACCTCTGTAATAATATTTGCATAATACTCAGATTAGAGTCAGCAAACACCTGGGATCATTATGTTCAGTGCAGCTTCTGGAGTTCAAGAGGTCACCGCATAAATTAGTTAAGCGCAGAACTGGTTCAATCCAGTTCTCAAGATACTGCATTAAAATTGCGTGTTCTGTGAAGCAGAAATAAGGAACCCACCGGGTAGAAACAGTGACAACATCACTACATGCCTCTCACATGCCTGCCTAATGTTTTACTATAATGTGCGAGTCTTCAGGCAGCACGTTCAAACAGCGGAGAACTCACTCAACAAACATTCTCTGGGTAATAAATGATGTCTAGAAGCACTGTACCAGAAAGTCGCACAGCCAGTGGGTTTGAATTACATTAGATGGAAGAGTGAAACTTAGGCGGTTTATTGTCATCAAGTTCTTGACTGATGTTCTTGTCTTGACTGCTCAGATCGTGTTTACCTTAAGATCATGTATAGTTGGTACAACAAGCTTAACCTAACTCTCCTTCCTCACATTTGATTCAGTCTAAACATGGTTATGGTCAAATGCTAGATTTGCATTGCAGATGCAGATCTGATAACAAAGGCATCCCTAATACATCGTTTCAGTAGTGCAATCTGCAGCATCAATGCAATTTACCAGACACCAACAAAGTGCCACATTTTAATCCTTGTTAATGGCATTGCAGGATTTTTCCATAAGTCATGTGAGGGTTAACAACAGCAAATTCCTGTTAATATAGTGCAGCAAGTGCCAGCAATAACATTTTTAGATGTGTTTGATGGTGTGAGGCCAAACTCAGTGCAGTACTGATAATTTACATTTTATTATTACAGAGATTTTAATTACAAGCTTTCATCCCAAAAGATCTGAGAGTGCCCAGATGTTGCCTGCCAATTCAGAAATCTGTACGTGTTAGTCTATGCATTTGATGCGATTAGGCACGTGCACTCTCTGTGCAGCACGTGACTTTTCCTTTATGCAGCTGCAACCATAATCCAAATCTGTGATGGAAGAAAGGATCCAGTGCAAAGCTGCCTGATGATCTTATTTCAGACTCATTCCGTAGTCCAAGATACAGGGCTTTTGATCATCTGTAGTCTGGATTGTAGTTGGGCTATGCTTCTTGAAGTTATTATAAATTCCATCACAGGCAACGGATGTTTTTGATTCTACATCCTGATTGCCCTTTCAACTGACCAGGCCATTTCAGAGGGCAAAACCCCCCACAAAGTGCTGGAGTACAACAGTGGGACAGGCAGCATCAATGGAGGATATGTATAGATGATGTTTTGGGTTGGGACCCAAACTTCTATGTTTCTATGACCCTTCTTTTTTTTAATCATGTTTCTCTGGGTGTCTACATTTTTAGCTAATTAAGTTATTACATCGGATGGAAGCTGCATACCAAATCTCGTTGTACCTTTGTGCAATGACAATAAAATATATTATTATTATTATTTGGAGTCTGAAGAAGGGTCCCAACCTGAAACATCACTTATCCATGTCCTCCAAAGATGCTGCCTGACCTGCTAAATTATTCCAGCACTTCATCTTTTTTTTTGTAAACCAACATCTGCAGTTCATTGTTTTTCCCTTCCAGAAGGCAGTTGGGATTGAACCACGTTTCTGGGTTTAGATTTGCAAATGTGTGATCGGCAAGAAAGCAGCCTTCCTTTCTTCCTTGAAGGGTTCAGTGAACCAGATGGGATTTTACAACAACCCAGTACTTCCAAAGCCACCATTATTTCTACTAACTTTACATTTCAAAATATATTTAATTACTTGAATTTAAATTTTCCAGCTGTTATTGTGGGATTTGTACTTCTGTTTCTGGACCAATAGTTCAGGCCTTTAGATCCAATCCAGTAATTTATCCATTATATTCCTGTATCCAGTGCAGCTGCACAAATGTAAGAAACAGTGCTGTGGACGACAGAAATAATTAATCCCTAGAAATGGGAGTTTTTTTAACCAATTTACTGCAAAAGGATATAGTATGGAAATGTGGTTTGATTTTATGAAAATAGCTGCACTTAAAGTACCTTCATTAAAAAATTATGCTTTTTAACATGCCAGATAAAGATTTCATTTGAAATGGCAAGATAGACTGTAAAACATTGTGCATAGTGATTTGTACAGAAACACAGTGACTGTGAGATTCAGCGCTCTGCAGATGATCTAATTTCTATGACTGCAATTGAAACAAGCAGAATTCCGTTATATATTTAAACTACATTTTTGTGCTTTCAGTAATTAACTTCCCAATGCATTTAATTCCAGCAATAACAAGAGGAGAACAGATAATGCAATCCTTGGTTCTGCTTTATTTTCCATGCAAAATTGGGAAATTAGAAAATAAAACTGAGTATGGACTTAAACTGATCAGATAACAATTTCAGTGTTGCATTTCTGCTGAGCTGTGCGAGGCAGGTGTGGTTGTTATATAATTGGCATCTGCAGCTCACCTGCCCAACACCAGACGGAACAGTGTTGACCTGGGCTCAATCAACTGGTGACGCATTACAAATACAAACTACATTGTGCTGGACAAGGCATCAATCCTGGGTCCATGCTATTATACAAATTGCATCACCAATTTTAAAAAAATAATTGTTTTGGATGTTTAAAAATAAATCTTGTGACTCACTTTCCTGGAAAGGTGGCTGATGCATTTAAGAAGCTTCTAGACAAATACGTAAATCCCTAGAAATGGGAATTTTTAAAACCAATTTACTGCAGAAGGAATACTTGAATTGCTAAGGCATGGTGGGCCATGCACTAAGATCAAGTAAAACGGATTAGCGTGAATGGGTGCTTGATGGACAGCCTGGGCATAGTGCACCAAAGGGCCTGTTTTTGTGTCGTATGACACTATTCAACATCATAACTTAATTTAGGATTATGATGATCATTAAAGCAAACCCCATTTTCGCTTCTGTTATCTTCAGATAATATGCCGACCACAGATAAAAAAGATCACTGATACCATGTTCAGCAGGGCAAACTCCCTGCAAAAAGAAGGCTGCTGAAGGGTCTTGACCCAAAACGGGTCTGAAGGGTCTTGACCCAAAATGTCGCCTACTCATTTTCTCCAGAGATGCTGCCTGACCCACTGAATTACTCCAACTTTTTGCAGCTATCTTTGGTGTAACGCAGCAACTGCAGTTCCTTCCTACACAATTTGTCAGCTCTTATCAATTGCTTCATTATCTAATCCCCAGAGATTCATAGAGGCCAAATAGAAACTTGTGGATTTGGTTAATTCTCTTTGCCCAGATTACTTGATGGAGAAACTGGTTATAGCTTCGAGAAGCCTTCAGTTACTACAGCAAGTTCTACAATCTGAACCTGAGCAGTAAACTAACCAGACCCATGCATCACTAGATAAAATCATTTGCACCTAGACTGAGTATTTCGCTCAGCCGAATATTGAGGTTGTTGGAATCATCATTGCTGCATTTCCTTGATCCTGCTGGCTGAAGAACCGAACTAGGAGGCGCATGAAAATATTATCTACAACTAAGACTAGATTGGCAGAATATTCCTTAGTTGCGAGGAATCAAGGACAACCTTATATCACTAGGGACCAGGGCAGGATGGGGACCTAGGTCTAGATTGGAACTTTCAATGAAGCTCAGCATCAGGTCGAAGTGGATCATCTCTCCTCACTTAAGAAATTGCTTTGTCAGTTTCCAAAGAAACTCTCTTACTAACCAATGGCTGCATTTGGAAACAAAAGCAACTGCAGTTGTCGCAAACTGGAGCAAAAGAACAGACTAAAGGCTAGAAAGTGATAGACATAGAACATAGACATAGAAAATAGGTGCAGGAGTAGGCCATTCGGCCCTTCGAGCCTGCACCGCCATTCATTGTGATAGATAGAGACAGATAAGGAGAGAGGAAGAAAAGGGCAGATGGAACCAGGTAGGAGGAGGAGAGCGTGAAGGACAGTGTAAGACTGCTGGGTCTTCACTCATTACCTTCCATCCTTCTGTTTGAATGGAGAAGTACACTTTTAAATGCATGCCAGAGAAAAGTAAGACAGCAAAATAAATGCAATGCGTTAAAAAAGCCATATTTTCTGTGTATGTATCAAGAAATGTAATTTTAATAAAAATTGACAAAATTTGTTTCTTTTGTAATTTGTGTTTATTTATTTCCTCCCTACATAAGTTCCATAAGAGCAGTATATGTATTTTGTATCTCAATTTTTTTGGGCAGAGTCATGGATTCCATAAGGGCAAATAGCCATATCCCAAATGCCTTAACATGGAGGGTTGCCAGCATATCTCTAAGCATTCTATCAAGGGTCCAATCGGACATGTAAACTCTATCTCCACTGGTGCTGCCTGATTCGCTCAGAACTTCCGGTATTTTCTTTCCGTTATTTCTGGATCTGAGTATCTGCAGAACTGTTTGCGATTGAGACAAGTGATGGGCAGGTTGAAGCCAGAAGATAAACCCCTGGATATGGAAGTGCCAGTGGAGCAGGACCTCAGCTGCCTCGCACCCTGATGGTCACTTTTCTTGCAATGTGGTCCCGGGAATCCCCCGCCACTAGAAGCTTAACTCATTGGAAAACCAGTTGCCACGCACACCAGCATAGGATCCGTCTCCCAGTGCCAGGGGTGTGTGGTGCTGACAAACAGGCTTTGACAGCCAGTACACTCCCAGTTGTTAAGATGGCTCTTCACATTGAATCTTTCATACTCAAACACTCAAACCATTCAGGAGCTATAAAACATAAAAATTATGCAAAAATCCAGGACGATTATCAACTCACACATAAAAACAATTAATAAACCCAATGAAATCAAAGAGAAAGCTTTGCTTGCCTTTCCTGTGGCATAGACTTCTCCCACTCTCTATGACCTGCTGGCAGCGACTCTGCCCATGCTGGGACAGGCAGAGTCTGACACTGACCTCCACACACCTCTCCTCCTCCCTTGTTCCATCAGCCCTTTTGTTCCTCTCTCCTTATCTATCTGTCAGGAGAAGCTGGCTGCCTTGTTGAAATCAAATGAAGATTTTTTTAAATCAGAAACTCACCAGGACAGCATCTATCTATGGAAAGAAAAACAGGAATTATTATTTCAGATTGAAGACTCATTGTCAAAACTGACACAGGTCACTTGGTGGACTCCAGCTGACATTCACCAGCACAGCACGGGTGTCCTGCAAGTGTGCTCGTCTAAGTGAAGAACATGTTATAGCTGCTGCTTGGGCATTGCCGAGATATGGGCAAATCTGCCCACTGGTCAATGCAGATATTGGTGGAAAATCAGACTCATTGTGTCTGTGGTGAGGTTATCGTGGGACATTTGAACCCAATCCAGGAGGGGAAGTATGAGCTCCTGATGAATATGTATGCCTTATTATTTGTAACCTCTGTCCATGACAATGTTAGCCAACTCACCAATGTTTGGGAAAGTGGATGTGTCCAATAACAATGTTAGTTTCAAATTCCAGGTTGGCCACTCATGGCATTTAATCTAAGTTGCAGCTGAATGCAATGCCATCAGAGAGCTATAAAACTACCCACAGATATGCAAGCCACTCATTCACACATGCAGAAATGCTGCAGAGCCACAGCCACGAGGAACTGCCAGAAAATGGAAACAAATGATGATAATACAATCTTTGCAAAATAAATGTATTTTGAGTCAAGTTTCTCACTTTTTCTTTCGAAGCCAATGATTATTGCAGAATTATATGTCATATTTGCAGTTACCTGAATATGCCAATGAACATTCTTCATATTTGTGTTTAGACAGTAACGTGTAGGCAGGCCCACACTAAGGAACTCATTCCCACCACGTGCCTATGCTAAAGCACTTGTCAACTGGGGTTCCGATGGAGCAGATATATTTGTCCCCCTCCCCATTAAACACAGGACACCGGGCTAGTTGAGGGACCCATTTCCAGTCTGATTGAGATCAGCCGGCTCTGCATGGACTGAAACCGCAGCCTATAATGGCTTTGTTACTAGTTAATATTACATATTGTTATCGTTGGCATGAATGCATGGAATTGTTTTCAAAAACACCGGGTGGCACCATAAGTGGCAGCCTCGCCAACAGCCTGTCTCGTCCGCTTCATCTTTTGTTGTTTTTATTCTGTATTATTTTTATGTTTTAGTGTACCTTTAGTTTTTGTGTTATGTGGGGGGTGTGGGGAAACTTTTTTTATCTCTTCCCTCGACGGAGATGCGACTTTTTACGTATCGTATCTCCATCCACACTGCGGCCTAACATCGTGGAGCTGGGGGTCCCTTTGTTAGGGATCGACTGCGGGAGCTCCAAACGCAGGAGCTTCGACCGCCCCGATCGTGGGAGCCTCGATGGCCCCGATGCGGGGGCTTAGATCGCTGACTGTGGGAGCTTCGATCGCCCCGACCACGGGAGAAAAGGAAGAAAGGTGGTAAAAGTTATTTGCCTTCCATCAGTGGGGAATGTGATGAAAAAGATGGAGTGCTGCCTGCACTGGTGAGGGCTCGGAGGGATTGCCGTGAGTGCAGTGATCTCGATGTTTGCATGGATATCGCGCCATGAGAATATCCTGGAGTCTGGTGCGAATGTGGACGGCTTTCTGACTGTTCGGGCGGACAGGGACTGCAGAGAGAGTGACAGCGGACAGTAGAACTCTGGTCACATCATGGTGAAGGAGCGTGTGTGTGGCCAGGACATTGAACTGATGGCTGTTGGTCTCCGCTTATGCTGTGTGCCCAAGGGATTCTCAGACGCCACAGTGGTGGCTGTTTATGTTTAATCTTTATGTCGTTTTGTATCTTGTTACTTCTTTGGTATGACTGTACAGTAAATCAAATTTCACTGTACCTCAGTACACATGACAATAAAGGACCATTGAACCATATCGATTAAGGTGTTCCTCAGTTAGGGAAACCCGTACTGCTATTTTGTACGATGCAAATGACGAAAGATAAGCAAAAGGTTTTGTCTAGAGGAACAATCTTACTGCTTGCTAAGCTGTGCAGCAGTTAATACCCTTTCTGTGTAACTATACACATTAGCAAGGATGTCCTGTTCATCATAATTTAGCATTTTAGAATGATTTAATATTTCTTCATTTCTGCATTGAATTATTTCTTAATTCATCCCACTTATACCCAGAAGTCTTGATCACTCTTACCATTTTAAAAATTATCCGTTTGTATCTCTGGCCCCTTCGCTTGCTCCCATGGTTTAATTTACAACAATATTCCAGGAAATTATTCCTTTTTTATTGAGACATTGGCCTCCAGAGTATAGTTTCTCAGATGTGCATATGGCTAGAAATATATGCAGGAGTGCCATGTAACTGGATGGCTGTGTAAAACTCTTTATGGCATCATAAGCTTGTGGAGTTTTGTTTTGCATGCATAATAACAGCTAAACATGCAAGTGTAGCCTGATCCTGACATGAAACCGTCGTTGATTAATTGTGCTGGTGTGCCTTAGACCCCTTTCCCCTAATGCATACTACAGCGACTATAGGTCTCCAAGAGATGGTTAACTTTCCATTTAAATAGTTTGAAAGGTTAGTCATGCACTTGGGAATATTCTTTAAATTCGTCTGTTGTATATAAACATTGTATGTGGAATTAATGCAAGCAGCTTTATCTTCTCTCATTTCTAACAGCCATGCACCAGTAACGCAAAACTTAGAAATCGGCATGATTTTGCATTGAAATAACAATTTTACTCTCATAGGCATAAGACAGCTCAGTAAAGGAAATGAAAAACCTTGTGCCTCAGGCTGGAGCCAAGGCAACATTTGAGACTAGAATGATAATTGTCTAATTTCTGGTGGCTTAAAGATGAGATTGACTGCACAAAATGGAACAGATTCTGTTCTTCTATCCATGCCTCGCATAATTTTATATGCTTCTAACAGGTTTAACCTCTAACAGTCTCCAACACTCCCGAGAAAACAATCCAAGTTTGTCCAACCTCTCCTCATAGTTAATACCTCTAATTCAGGCAGCTCAGAAGACTAACCACTCAGGTTGATGGGTGCAGAATTTGTATACCAGAATTCTACATGTAATAGATAAAATCCAAGTTGATGTCAGGCTGGGAGCAAGTCCAACGGCAAGGGTTAATGCCTGAACAGCTCTTGATTTATTTCCCTGGCTTCTACTCATTTGATTTATTTTTAAATATGAGACAAGGCGACAAAGAAAATAATTGATGTGTACTTAAGCTGCTGAATAAAGATCAAAGAACTAGATGAATCAATAAATGGTCCACCAGTTAATGTTGAATTTTGTGATAAATTCACATAATATAATTTAAGATTTATAAATTAAAATTTGAATTAATATCAATTAACACAATTTTGCACTAGGGCTATGCTATCTTTGTAGCATAGATGTACATGCTAAAACACCAATACCATATTTGATCACACACTTGTTTTATATGGTAATCATCAAATATTGCTTGATTACTTAAACAATGTCGGCTTTGCATCAGAATTGTAAAACTCAAATTTCTCCAACTATCTGGAAGCAAAGCACCTCCTTGAAATCTGGCTGAAAATTGATGGTACTTATCCACATAAGCCAATGAGTTTGAATGGTGGTGTCTGACAAAAGTTAAGAGCGGATTCATTTGTTATTTCAAGAGCATGGAATGGCTGGATTCAGTTGTGCACTCTGGAAAAAGTCCCACTGAGCATTTACACTCATTTCCAACCGCTCTTTACAACTCTATCACCCTCCCTCCAGATTCTCCTACTCCCATGCATACAAGGTAATTGACAGTGTCCAATTAACCTAGTTTGGAACATGGGAGGAAGCTGGAGCACCTGGAGATGAAGAAACAAGGAACTGCAGATGCTAGTTCACAAAAAATCAAAATGCTGGAATAACTCAGGGGAGTACTCCATCCCTTTATGTCTTTTTAAACACCTTGCGATGGGCTGTGTCCCCTGCATCTGGCAGCAGCATAGCTGTTCAAGCTGCTGCTGCATTGGTCCAGTGACCAGGATTTGATCTTGAACTTTGATGCTTATTGGCAAGATGGCATGGTGAGAGAATTTGTGGGGATAAACATTCGAGAGAAAGTAGGCGACAGATAAATAAGTGGGGGAATGGGACTGATGGGAATGCTCTGAGAGGCCAGCAGAGGCCAGATGGGCCAAAAAACCTTATTTATGATGTTTGAACTTTTCTTTTTAAATTATCATTATGTTATCCAGACTGCTCCCCAAATTTTTGATCATTTTTTAAACCATATAGCAGACAAATATGCGTCATTCAACAATCTTGCCTCTCGGCACCCAGGTTAAGATTCAGCAAGAGATCTGCAACATCATTGATTTCAGTAGGATTCTCAGCCAGTGAAGCAGGGGCAAAGCAAAGGTAATTAGCTTTAGTTTTCTTTTTAATTTAATGATTTTTCATTTATTTTTGTATTTAAATTAACTGAAAAATAACATATTTGAATTATTAATTTTTATTCTAATAATTTTCAAATGCTGTGAATGTCAAAAACATTTAAAAAAAGTTAAATTATAACTTTGAAAGCAGGCACCTACTTCCAACTTGGCCTTTGCTCGGGGTTTGTCTTGGACACTGTGATGGTGGGTCTGGCAGTGCATTGTCTGAGGCCTGATCACCAGCGGGCCCGGAAGCCAACAAGAAAGCTGTCTGTATCTGGCCCCAGCAGGAGACTGAAGCGTAGAGATTCCAGCTAGGTCAGTCTTTTGCCACTAAGCAGATTTTAAAGTCACATGTAGGAATACAGTAAACCATTGTTTTAACGGACCTCTTTATGGCTGATTTTGGTTATAGACAAAGGAACAACCACTGGCTGCCATCTACCCCAGGCTCGCGCTGCTTCCAGACGGAACCCACCACCTGAATCACCAGCCCCCACAGCTTCCTCACTTGCTTCCAGGCCACAACTGCCTCCATTACCTGCTTTCCGACCCCAACCATTGACTGCACTGATCAGAGCCTCTGCCCCAGCAGCCATGGCCATCAACTCACCTGGATTCCAGACCCAGTTCCGGACCGAGAGACTGAAGAAGGGTCTCGACTCGAAACGTCACCTATCCATGTTCTCCAGAGAACTGCTGAGTTACTCCAGCACTTTGTGTTTTTTATCTATTAACCAGCAACTGCAGTTGTTTGTTTCTACTATTTATACAATAACACCATACTCGGTTACAGTGAACAATCGGCAATAATAGACACCCTTCCACCCCCGGTATAACAAGGGTTTACTGTACACTGAAAAACTGAACTGTGGCAATGCATGTTCAGCCTCACCAAGATACCCTGTGTAAATGTTGATCATATAAATATAGCCACTGGTTAATTAGATAGATGACTAGAGCTTGAATCCACATAAGAAGCAAAGAGATGATATACACCATCTAAATAGTGTTTTATGGTTTGGAGCAGTGTAATTGGGATTCTATTATGGCTATATTAAGCCAGAAAGCCTAAAGCCAATGTGCAGATTGCTAACTCTTTACACTCTGCATTCAGCTTCCGCACTGCCGGGGAATATGGGAATGGAATTACTGTGGTTCAACTCACACTAAAGCATGAGACGAAGGTCCTTCAACCCACTGAATGTTATTTTTTTTTAAGATCACCAGACTTATCAAATTTCTATTAGAGATTCAATACTATCTGAGCAGGATTTTATTTTCAGGTCAGATATGAAGAATGGGATCTTTTGTCATGACACCATAGCAGTGCTTGCAAATGCTGGTTTACACCGAAGATAGACACAAAATGCTGGAGTAACTCAGGCAGCATATCTAGATAGACCGAATGGGTGACGTTTTGGGTCAAGAAACTTCTTCAGACTGAGTCAGGGGAGAGGGAGACACAGAGATATAGTAGGTTAAGGTGTGAAAACGAGACATCAAAGGTGACAAAGCTCAAGGAGAATGTAGAATAGATCATCGTTAGCTAGGAGAAGTCAACAACGAAGCATACAAAGATAAAATTTAATCAGGCCAGTCAGACTATTGGGAGAACTAGGATGGGGGAGGCTTAGAGAGAGGTTGTAAGCTGCCCAAGCGAAATATGAGGGGCTGTTCCAATTTACGTTGGAACAGTGTAACAGTAGAGGAGGCCCAGGACAGAAATCACCAACCTGAACAACTACCATCCGGTTGCCTTAACACCAATAACCATGAAGTGCTTTGAAAGGCTGGTCCTCTCACACATCAAATCCAGCATCCCTGCCTCACATCAATTCGCATACAGGGCAAATAGACCCACAGAGGATGCCATCTCTCTGGCTCTTCACACTGTCCTGACTCACCTGGAAAGACAGGGCACGTACGCGAGGATGCTTTTCATAGACTACAGCTCTGCCTTCAACACGGTCATCCCCACCAAGCTCACCACCAACTGGGCCTCAGCTCGTCGATATGCGACTGGATCCTGAATTTCCTGACGGAGCGACCGCAGGCAGTGAGACTGGGCCCGCACCTGTCCTCCACTATCACCCCGAGTAGCAGCACACCACAGGGCTGTGTACTGAGCCCCATGCTCTACTCCCTCTTCACACACGACTGTGTTCCTGCATTCGACACCAACACCATTGTCAAGTTTGCAGACGACATAACGGTGATCGGGCTGATCACCAACGATGATGAAACACACTACAGAGCGGAGGTGCAGAACGTGGCGGACTGGTGCTCAGCTAACAACCTGTCCCTAAACACCTCTAAGACCAAGGAGCTGATTATCAACTTCAGAAGGACACAAATGGGGAATATGCTCCAATCTTTATCAACGGGGACAGTGTGGAGTGTCCAGCTTTAGGTTTCTGGGCACACACATTTCAGAGGACCTCACATGGTCCACCAACACCGCTGCGCTGGTCAAGTAGGCACAGCAACAACTGGTCTTCCTGAGAACACTGAAAAAGACTGGTCTGCCCCAACAGCTGCTGACAACCTTCTACCGCTGCACCACAGAGAGCATCCTAACATATGGCATCTCTGTGTGGTATCTCAGCTGCACGGAGGCGGAGAGGAGAGCTCTTCAGCGGGTCGTCCACAGAGTGCAGAAGATAATTTGGACACCGCTACCTGCCTTGGAGTGCATCTACAATACACGGTGCCTCAGGAAGGCCATCAGCATTCATAAAGACTCCTCACACCCTTGCAGTAGTCTGTTCGAACTTCTACCATCCGGCAGACGTTACAAGGCCTTCTACGCCCGCACCTCCAGACTTAGGAACAGCTTCATCCCCAGAGCTATAGCTGCTCTGAACCGGCCCTGCTGAGTGCCCCCCCCCCCCCCCATGAACTGTCTCCCTCGGATGGTCACGTCGCACATCGACCCGGCAGACCCATTTGCACTTTATACTGCTTTAACTGGGGTTTTTTTTTAATCTTGTTTCTCTGGGTGTCTAAATTTTTAGCTAATTAAGTTATTACATCGGATGGAAGCTGCATTCCAAATCTCGAAGTACCTCTGTGAAATGACAATAAAAGATATTATATTTATTATTATTAAATGTCAGTGTGGGAATAAGAGGGGGAGTTAAAGTGTTTAGCAACTGGGAGATCATGTAGGTTAAGGCAGACTGAGCAGTGGTGTTCTGCGAAATGATCACTGAGCCTGCGTTTGGTCTCGCTGATATATAGTTCACACCTGGAACAGTAGATGAGGTTCAAGGAGGTGCAAGTGAACCTCTGCTTCACCTGAAAGGACTGTCAGGGTCCTTGGACGGAGTTGAGGGAGGAGGTATAGGGACAGGTATTGCATCTCCTGCGGTTACAGGGGAAAGTACCTGGGGAGGGGGTGGTTTGGGTGGGAGGGATGAGTTAACCAGGAAGTTGCGGAGGGAACGATATCTGCGGAAAGGGGTGGAGATATGGTTTGTAGTGGGATCCCGATGGTGGCAAAATGTCGGAGGATTATGTGCTGTATGCGACAGCTGATGGGGTGAAAGGTGAGGTCCAGGGGGACTCTGTCCCTGTTGTGACTGCGGGTAGGGGGAGCAAGAGTGGAACTGCGGGATACCGAGGAGACACTTGTGAGGGCCTCATCAATCATGGAAGAGGGAACCCCCGTTCCCCATTAGAAAAGGCCCATTCTTCAGGAGGAAAGGTTAATAAAGTAAATTGAAGGGATGTATAAAATGAGGGAGATAAGACACTACTGGAGTTGGCCGAATATCAAATAATGATGACACTAAGCACAGAAAGGTGATCGAGAACCTTGTAACTTGGTGCCAACAACAACCTTTCCTCAATGTCAGCAAGACAAAGGAGATTGTGACCGACTTCAGGAAGCAAAGCAGCACACATACCTTGATGGCACCAAAGTAGAACTGGTCAAAAGCTTCAATTTCAAACAAAAAATATCCAATCTGTGCCTCTCCAATAACATTCAAAAGACATTTGGACAGGTGCATGGATGGGAAAGATTTAGAGGGCTATGGATTTAACGCGAACAAATGAGATTAGCTCAAATGGGCTTCTTCACCAGCGTGGATCTGTTGGGCCGAAGGGCATGTTTCTATGCTGTATTTCTCTATAAATCTGTCAATCCATAAAATGATGGGGCCAAAGATACTGCACTTTCAAATACTAGTGTTGACGTTCTAGAACTGGCATGATTAGCGTCCAACAATTTACTTGGTGTCTTCATCACTGAAGAGGAATAGTTACACTAGGGAAGAGTAATAAACATTTCATATTAACTTTGAGAGTGTCAGTGCTGCAGTTAAGTATGAAGATAGTTCTTAAATTCAAACAAAGCCAACTACAGGACAAATTGAAGTATTCAGTTAAAAGACCTGACAGTAGATAAACAACAGTAAACATTTAAATAAATAATTCACAATTCTCAGTAAACAATTATTCTCTTCAGGATAAAAATCTGCTGGAAAAATTAAATTTAATGCAAGTGCTTGCAAGGTTTGCCAGTGATGTTGCGAGTTTTAAACGTTAAATTTAATCAAAAATCATCTCATTTCTATACATTAAAGTGAATGAATTACCTATTTGTACTAATTATCACACCAACATCACAGGGCGTATGCATCTGCTAAACTAAAGATACATTAGTGGTGGGTTATGGTCATCCTTCAATGTCCGACCTCTCATCTAACACAATTCTCCAGGGCAGGTTAAAATCCATTCCAGTTGAAAGGCAACTGACAGCCAAGTGAAGGAGTAACAACGCAAAACATAACTATAACTTGAAGCTGCTATGGTAATTCCATTTAAATTGTACCATTTCCCAAATGATTTTAACTGTGCTCTAATAAAAATACTTCCCAATATTAATTTTCCACATACTTTCCAACCTCACCCACTCAATAAATCCTCTGTTCCTTGTTCTCTGACCCTCAGAGTTAATCCAGCACTTTGTCTTTAAAAAAAAAAATGTTTCATTCTTCTCTGTGCACATAATCTTTCCAAAATCCATTGGATCATATTCCAGAACAAATACCACAATCACCTTTGGGCTGATGACACTATGTAAAATTTGCAGAACTGATTGAAGCACTTCACACTTTTAACATATTTATTGCTCAACTGTGAACTATTTAACATAATGATTATAGAAGGTGATTGTTCAAAGTGTTTATGACTGCTGACTCTTTCCATCTCTCATTCTGTAAGATCAGATCTCAAGGAAAGTGCACAATGGTAGCACCATGTTTTAACCGACAAAACGATGAATTCCAAAAATGATTAATCTAAAGAAAGTGAATAATGTTGTATTAATTGCTTTGCAAGGTTCAAAAAAGAAAAGTTGACAATCTATTTGCACTAACACGATCAAGGATTCAACTGTTTGAGAAAGCCTGTGCATTACATTTTCTAATCATTGTTAACAATGCAATTAAGAATTTCATGGAAGTGAATTAAATAAAACAACAATTGAATGCTGAAAACAAAATGAAAGTAGTGTAAGTATACCTTATAAAATCCAGATACCTTATAAAATCCAGATACATATACCTTATAAAATTCACAATACAATAAAAAACATACATGTTTTCACTCCGTGCTGACTGAAAAGAAATAATAGGTTGAGCAAGTTTCATTTTATTCTGAAATAATGCAGCTGACCAACTGATAAATTAAACTTAATGCAAACTTTAAAGATTTGAGACAACAGTTCACAAAGACAATTTATCACCAGGGCAATCACAAGTCAACAATAAACGTTAACTTGCAGAAGCCCACATTCCACAAAAGACAAAGTTATTACCTTTTTGACTGATTCAATTCTTTATTCTGTGAAACCTCAGGCATTTATTTATTTTGCTGGCAAAGACATAGAAACATAGAAAATAGGTGCAGGAGTAGGCCTTTCGGCCCTTCGAGCCTGCACCGCCATTCAATATGATCATGGCTGATCATCCAACTCAGTATCCTGTACCTGCTTTCTCTCCATACCCCCTGATCCCTTTAGCCACAAGGGCCACATCTAACTCCCTCTTAAATATAGCCAATGAATTGGCCTCAACTGCATTCTGTGGCAGAGAATTCCAGAGATTCACCACTCTCTGTGTAAAAAATGTTTTTCTCATCTCAGTCCTAAAAGATTTCCCCTTTATCCTTAAACTGTGACACCATGTTCTGGACTTCCCCAACATCGGGAACAATCTTCCTGCATCTAGCCTGTCCAACCCCTTAAGAGTTTTGTAAGTTTCTATAAGATCCCCCCTCAATCTTCTAAATTCTAGCGAGTACAAGCCGAGTAATAAAACACACAATCCAATGCAATGAGACAGATTTTAGACGTTATCGGATGAATAGTCATAATGTTATCTTCTTCTTTTCGTGTCCATCTTGTTACAAATGTTGACCTCGCTGTCATCATCCGTCCTGAAAAGGACGCAAGCTTCCGGCGACAATCAGTGGAAGCCATCACTTGTCGCAAGGTGGTAGCAGAATTAGTTCAGGATACTTCCAGTTTCCAGCCCCGCGACGAGGACGCTTCTGCTATGGGGCCATGTTATAAGATGTCGTATCTTAAAAATGTTGAATTATTTATGGCTCATAGAGAGTTTAGTCTATATTTCCAATTTTTGTATTGCCAGTATAATGGAAAAAAAATCATCTCTTTCAGGACACAGCAATAATCTTAAATTGTAAAACAATGATAGTCATTAAGAAAATTAGACATCAAATGCCATCAAAACTTTATAGCAAACTGACACTAGAAAATCCAGGTGTGTAATGCTTCCTCCCCCCCCCCCCCCCCCCCCAGGAGAACTTGATGGTATGCTTAACGTAATTAATGATTAATTCATAATATTGAAAATACTTGTTCTCTCCTGGTTCTTTCTCATTGTAACAAGTTTTTAAACCATAGATGGACTGGAAGAAACAAGTCTGACATAAATGAAGACAAAGCAAAAAATGGCCAAATCATAACAAGCCTGGAAGATTTTTTAAAAAGTGTTCACCAAGAGTGCAGAGGCATGCTTCAACTAATCCCAAAATACATCTTGTTGAGGAAGGGGTTCCTTTAGTATAGATCGGGACTTGACAGCAACAAAAGCCTAAAGGCAAAAACTGAGGAAAAGAATGGAAAGACTGAGGCGAATTAAGACACCAGAGCCTTATCGAGTCAAGCAGACCCTCAGGTCTTCATAACTGAAAACTCAGTAAAAGTAATAAGGGTCTTCACCGAAACGTCACCCAATCCTTATCTCCAGAGATGCTGCCGGACCCGTTGAGTTACTCCAGCATTTTGTGTCTACCTTCGATTTTAAGCCAGCCACTGCAGTTCTCAGTAAAATTAATTCATTTTACCTTAAGCTGTGAGGAAGTTATTCTGGTTTGTATTAATATCACTCTAGACGATGAGACTCACTCATACTACTTGAAATAGTTAAATAGTACTTTATTAGTCACACGTAACTTGAAACAGCGAAATTCTTTGTTTTGCCTGCAATCCAGTGAAATAAAAAAGGGTCTCATCCCAAAACGTCACCTTTTCTCCAGAGATGCTGCCTGACCCGCTGAGTTACCCCAGCATTTTATGTCTATCTTCAGTATCTGCAGTTTATTTTGGACAAATAATATCGTTTTACTGGATTTTAGGCAAAACAAAGAAATTCACTATTTCCAGGTACTTGTCACTAATAAAGTACCAGTCAACTATTTCAAGGCTCAAACGTAAGTACAAACATTGTGGTGTAAAAATAGTCGATTTCTTCACTCTCAGTTTGAAGAATGGTCTCGACCCGAAACAACATCACCTATTATTCCTTTTCTCCAGAGATGCTGCTCCAACTTTTTGTGTCTATCTTCTGTTGGATTTGGTTTCTGTTGCGTTGTCGCCATTTAGGCCGGGTAAAGAGGGCTATGAATGGATAAGGCCATGGTGACCAAAGATCCTACAGTGGAGATCTAGGATCTGCCTTCCTGCCCGCCCGCCCGCCGCAGGCTGGTACTGGCACACTTGCAGCAGTGCACGCTTCGCGGCGCCCTCCCGCCCGCCGCACAGGCTGCCTCCTACCCATGATCCTCCGCCGGCTCCTCGCCAGTTCCCCAGTGCGCACAAACGACGAAAAAAAACCCCACCATGGCGGCGGATTACTGTGGACCCCACCATCCGCTTTTAGCTGGGAGATAAAAGCAGGCGGTGAGTCAGCTTTTTCTTATTTTCAATGGCGAGGTGGGTCGGGGGGCAGCGGGAGACGCCGGTGGCCGTACGGCAGCCTTGGGCCTGTGGCGCAGGGGGCGGGCGGGCGGGCGGGCGGACTGACTGACGGACCACGGGCGCCATGTTTGGTGGTACTTCACCGAAACAACCGGACGGCGACATTAAAGGCCAGTCTCGCGCCATCGGCGGCTGACTCACACTTAATGAGGCCTCGTTGTGCAACTTCCCCCGTCCCCTCCTCCCGAGCGGCTTCTTCGTGAATACAACCTTTGCAGTTGTATTCACTTCAACTAACGGCTTCTTCGTGAATTTATTTTTGACGGTGATTATTGCTGTAGAGAAACACCGCGACGCCGGCAACAGAAAATAGAAATACATCCAGGGCGACCCTATCCAGGCAGGGCAGGGGAGGACAGGGCTGTCCGCGGCGGTTCGTCCATCGTTTCTCAACTTACCGGGCGCTAAAACACACACACACACACACTGTCCTATCCGAAAGTAACTTTCACCACACAAGAACAGCACATGTCTTGTTCTTAAGTCCCGCTGTGTTTATTGGAAGTATATCCCCCAAATATGGGTTAATATTGGAGAACGTAGAAATGTTACCCGTGCACGACGACTCCTGGAAACATGGGGTCATAAACCTTTAAAACATACCTTGTTCACATTAGGCCTGACAGTGTTTGACTTGCCTCGAATATGAATACTGTTGCTTTTTTTGTTTTGGTTTCTCAATTGCTTGTTTATTTTGATGACGTATGTGCCATCGATTCATGCGCTATCGGTTGTAACTGCGAGCATAGATTAGAACACTTGATTTAAAGGGATTTGGTTAATGTTGCATATTGCACGTGTTTTTAGTATATAAACATTGGCAACACTTAACTGGCTAATAATTATGAGGTTTCAACGAGACGTCACTATTGCAAATAGGAAAACACAGAGATAAGTGTTTATTTAGTTAGGCAAGGATAGTTATGAGTCCCACAAAATGCATAATAAAAAACAAACATCATTTGGTTTAAATATCTTACTAAAGGGCCCTCTATAATTGCACTAACATGTCTTTACTCACTTTTAATAAAGATGCAAATTAACAATTACTTGCTGATTTGAAGTAGGAATGGTTAAAATAAAGTTTTGTTGAAATTGTCCGGTTCCAATTCATAAATTCATGAAATCAAATTTGGTTAAGGCCGATTCTTCATGCTGCTAATTAATGGTTAATGCTAACAATACTATGCAATTCCAAATTAGTTATTGGGCTAACTTTTTGTGTTTTAAAGTTTTAACTTTCAGTTTCATATTCCTGTCTTAGAGTACACTTTGTGCCTATTTTATTTCAAGGCTTCATAAAATAAGGGAACGTTTTTGAAAAGAGCAGATGCTCTTAATTGTTGAAGGTGAAAATTGAAGTTATTGTGATTAGTTTGTACGTTTGAGCTACAGTGATTTATGTAGCTCGGGCTATAATCTTATATTTTTAAGGATTATACTGGTGATATATTTTTAAGGATTATACTGGTGCGCAGCCCTATCAAAACTTTGTGTAATTTTCTTTTACACATTAATAATTTTGGTGAATAATTTACTTATTTTAATTAATTTCAAATAAAAACTTGTCTTTAATGATATGTATTGAAAGGTATTACTTACATTGCAATAGAACTTTATATATATACCAGTACTCTTTTTGTTTTTAAAATGATGGTAAGAGTGCTCATTTTCCTGAATTTTGTTTTGGAGAATATTTTCAGGCACAAAGAAGGTGTCTATCTTTGGTTTAAACCAGCATCTGCAGTTTCTTTTTACACAAAGAAGGAAAGCTGTTAAGAGTTTGTTTTTCAAGTGTCTGTTCCATTTATGTTATAGCATGCTCCAGAAAATTTCTACCCTCAGGAAACTTCACGAGAAAAAATTGAAACAATAAAGTTACTTTTTTGATCTTATATAAAGAACCTTTAAAAATAGCATGTTAATGTAAACAACTGACATGAATATTTCTGACATTTATCTAATACTAGACCAAATTGGGCCCTGTTCCCCCAATGCAATATTGCACCACTCACCCGTTCCCCCAACGCAAACCCGTTTCCACCAATCACCCGTTCCCCCAATGCAACCCGTTCCTCCAACGCAATATCCACACCACTCACCCATAGCCCCAACTGCGCAGCGCGGCTGACGTTTTTAAAGTTTAAAATTTTTAAATGAAATCTCACGTTGGGTCAGCGTCGGCGCTCACCTCCCCCCATCCCACCCACCACAAGGAAATTTCTGGAATTTATTTTGTAAATGAAATCTCTCCCCAAGAATCTGATTAAAACAGGTTTTTAAAAAAATCTCACTACCTCCCTACCCCCTTGAGATGGAAGCTGCTGATCCTATTGTGATGTCATTGTGGGCTGGAAGTCTGTTCATGGGCAGGTTATGTAAATGAGATCCCATTGCGATGTCATAGCTCTAACTGCCACTGCTGAATTTTTCTCAAATTCTCCATCCCACCTTCCCGCAAGGAAAGTTCTGGATTTTTTTGTTGTAAATGAAACCTCTCCCCTATTCCACCCCCCCCCCCCCCACCACAATGAAAGCTCTCACGTTGGCGCTGACCCCCATCCCACCCCACCACAATGAAAGTTCTGGAAATGAAACCTCTCCCCTATTCCACCCCTCACAATGAAAACCCTCACCCCCCCATCCCCACCCCCCACAGGAGAGTTCTGGAAATGAAACCTCTCCTCTATTCTACCCCCCCCCCCCCCTGCCCCCACGTGGACATCTCACCCCCCCCAAGGAAAATTCTAGAATTTGTTCTATAAAGGAAAGCTCTCCCCAAGAATCTGATTAAAACAGATTTTAAAAAAAAATCTCACTACCTCCTTACCCCCCCCCCCATGAGGTGGAAGCTGCTGATCCCATTGTGCTGTCATTGTGGGCTGGAAGACTGTTCACGGACAGGTCCCATTGTGATGTCATGGCTCTAACTGCCACTGCTGAATCTTTCTCATACTGGATTTAGTAAAGGTAAAAATGTTAATAACTTGTAAAATATAACATCAATCTGAACAAATCTTGTTGAAAACATACAACAGGACAATTGTAAGGTGGTGCAAAAATGTTAGCGCCATAGTGTATCGTTTTGACATAATTTCAGGATCTCACGCAGACATCCAAACAAGATGAGAGTTTTAGCAATATACACTAGACCAAATGGAACCGTTGGGTCCCTGTCACACGGGAGGCCTGGTCCCCCAACGCAATATTCCACCACTCATCAATAGCCCCCACGGGATGCCTGGTCCCCCAACACAACCTGTTCCCCCAACGCAATATTCCACCACTCACCCATAGCCCCCACAGGAGGCCTGGTCCCCCAAAGCAACCCGTTTCCCCAACGCGATATTCCACCACTCACCCATAGCCCCCAACTGCGCAGGAGCTGCTCATTTTGCCTTATCCACCCTCCCTCATTCTTAAACTTTAAAAAAATGCAATTGCACTTGCTAGCCAGCAGAACTCAGTGTACTGTGACTTTAAGAAAAATGCACCTGCTAGAGCTAGCAAAACTCAGTGTACTTGGATAGCAACAATGTTGCGAGCAAGGCTACAATCCCATTGTGAAGTCATAGCTGTAAGCACAGGGAAGACATTTTTCTCAAATTGAGGTTTTGTAAATCTAAAAATGTCAATAACATGAAATATACCAGCAATCTGAACAAAACATAACATAAATAACCACAGGACAATGGTGATTAAGGTGGTGCAATCGCGTATTGTTTTAGCGTAATTTCAGGATCACATGGGATCACATAGATAGATGGAAACAAACAAGACAAGAGTTTTAGTAATATACTAGACCAAGTGGGACCTGTTGGGCCCCGTCCCCAACGTGGGGCGTGGGGGCGCGGTGTCACACGGGAGGGCTGGTCCCCGAGGGCTCCACCTTCCCTCTTCTCTCCCCTCACCTCCTCCCCTCCTCTACTCCTTCCTTCACCTCTCCCTCCCCCTCCTTTCCCCTACCCTCAGTCACTCCCTACCCTCAGTCACTCCCTCCCACCCTCCATAACCCCTCTCCTCTACCTACCCGCCTGAACCCGTTGGGGCCCCGTTTCCCCAACGCAATATTCCACCACTCACCCCGTTTCCCCCCAACGC
>JAXLNO010003706.1:0-66927 GCA_038087875.1 Malacoraja senta
GCTGCTTTCTTCCCATATGCCTCAATTCCATTAGTGCTAAGAACTATATTTAACTCTCTTGAACACATCCAGTGAATTGGCCTCCACTTCCTTCTGTGGCAGAGAATTCCAGATTTACAACTCTCTGGATGAAAAGTTTTTTCCTCATCTCAGTCCTATATGGCCATAGCATTCTTAAACTGTGACCCCTGTTTCTGGTCTTCCCCAACATTGGGAACATTTTTCCTGCAGCTATCCTCTTATCCTTCTCAATGCCAGTGAATATAAGCACAGTTGATCCATTATTTTATCATATGTCAGTCCCACCATCCCTGGAATTAACCTGGTGAACCTACGTTGCACCCTCTCAAAAGCAAGAATGTCCTTCCTCAAATTAGGTGATCAAAACTGCACACAATACTCCAGGTGTGGTCTCACCAGGTCCCTGTACAACAACAGTAGGACCTCTTTGCTCCTATACTCAAATCCTTCAGCTATGATGGCCAACATGCCATTTGCTTTCTTCACCGCCTGCTGTACCTGCATGCTTACTTTCTATGACTGATGTACAAGGACACCCAGGTCTCGTTGCACCTCCCGTTTTCCTAATCTGACACCATTCAGATAATAATCTACCTTCTTGTTCTTGCCCCCAAAGAGGATAATGTCACATTTATCCACATTATACTGCACCTGCCATTCATCTGCCCACTCACCCAACCTATACAAGTCACCCTGCAGCCTCATAGCATCCTCCTCGCACCTCACACTGCCACCCAGCTTTGTGTCTTCCGCAAACTTGGAGATGTTACATTCAATACATAGGTACATAGGTGATGTTTCGGGTCGGGATCCTTCCTCACAATGTTTGTAGTGAAGGAGGGAAGAAATCTGGAAGGGAGGAAGAACAGGGCAAAGAGTAGAAGGTAAGAGGTGAACACAGGCAAGGGCGGTTTTTGATAGGCAGATGGTTAGACAGAGGCCAGGGAAGGAAGTAAGAAGGCATGAGACGAAAGGTTTGAAGAGTTCTACTATGGTGTTGTGGTTGAGAGATGGAGGACAATTTGGAGACGGCAATTCTCAGTTTGCGAGAACAGTGGCTCAGTATTTAGACGGGACAGCAATCCCAGAAATTGGAAAGATTGCCATGCACTGGTGACCTAGCCGGGTTTGTGGGCAGATTGCAATTCCCCAGGTTCAAGGGTTAGAGGTCAATCCCTGGGGTTGTGGGAATTCCCTGGATCAGAGATGAGATCCGATCATTAGGCTTGGGGGAGACAAGTTGCAATCCGAGGGATTGGGGACTGCGGGGGAGATCCAAGGCACCGATTCCTGGGTTTCCGGAAATGACAATTCCTGAGATTTAGGGTTAGATTTGGGGAGATCTGGGATCAGAGATGGGGCATGTTCCAACTCCTGGGATCAGTGATGAGGTGGGATCCAATTCCTGGAATTAGAGATGGGCTATGGTCTAATCCCTGGCATCACCAATGGGGCAAACTCCAATCCCTGGGATCAGAGACAGGGTGGAGTCCATTCCCAGAGATTTGGATAAAACAGGCTCCAATCCCAGGGATCAGAGGACGGGTGGGGTCCAATCACTGGGATCAGAGACTGTGCTGTCTAATCCTTTGGTGCAATGGGAAGTGGGAATCACTGGGATCAGGGACAATCCATGGGATAAAAATTCCTGGAGTTGGAATAATAATTGACCGAGTGCAGGTGGCGGAATAATTGCATTTGAGGTGGGGGCATCCTTGGGTTAGATAGTGGAAATTCCTGGGGTTCAGATCGCACTGCCTGTATTGGAGCATTGGTTGAATCTGAGGTCATCCCTGGATTAGAGAGGATGGCAATTCCAGACATTAGAATAATCGCCCATGTGCCGGGGGAATCCCCCAGTCTGGGCTGGGAACATCTTGCAATTCTCAGCATTGGGAGGGAAATCATGAGATTGTGGATCAGAGTTGGGGGCAATCCTTGATTCAGGTAGGCTGCAAGTACCTGGGATTGGGATAATCGCCCATGTGTGGGTGGGGGGTAATTCCCTGGGTTGGATTAGGGGTATCTTGCAATGCTCAGCATTGGGATAGGGGACAATTGCTAATTTAGAAAGGATGGATATTTCTGGCGTTGGAATAATAATTGCCTGTGTGCAGGTGGGGATAATTCAATTCCCTGGGTTGGGGGTAGGGGCATCGTGCAATGCTCAGCATTGTGAGGGACATCTGCAGGATGGTACATCGAAATAAATCCCTGATTTTGGTGGATGAGAATTCCTGGGATTGGGATAATAATTGCCCTTGTGCAGGTAGGGTGGTAATTCTCCATGTTTGCAATGGGAGCATCTTGCAAGGCCCCGCATTCGGAGAGAAATCCCTGGGATGGGATTTAGATCGGATGGAAATTCCTGGCATTGGAATGATAACCACACATGTGGGGTTGAATTGAATTGAATTAGTCTTTATTAATGGGATACTTCCTGGGATAATTCCTCAGGTTTGGGGTAGGGACATCTTGCAATGTTCAACATTGGGATAGGGGGTCGGGATCAATCCCTGATTTAGACAGGAAACAAATTCATGGGATTGGGATTAAAAATACCAGTATATATGCGGGGAATAAGTCGCTGGGTTTGGGGTAGGGGGTGTTCCAATGCTCAGTATTGGGATGAAAATCCGCGGGACAGTAGATCGGGATCAATCCCTGAATTAGGTTGATGCAAATTCCTGGGATTGGGATAAAATTGCCCGTGTGTGGGCGGGGTTAATGAACAGGGACGGGGAGCGGTTGCAGTCCGGTGCTTGCGGTGCAGGATTGGGATGATCCCGTATTCCTGGGCACAGGGATGGGTTTCCCGCGTGTTTGGCAGCGTCTGACGCGCAGCCGCGGTGCCGGCGCTTTGTCGCCGCTCCGGGCCCGGGCCCAGATTGTCGCTGCCGGCGCACGGGCGCCGCTCTCACAGCACCAGCGCCACCTACCGTTCAACTGTGAGCGGCCCCACTCTCTCTCTCTCTCTCTCTCTCTCCGTCTCCGCCCCCAGCGCCCGACATCCGGGTCCGGGCCGCCGGCTCCCCGCCCGCTCGCGCTCCGGACCACCTGCACATGCGTACTGACACGGCACGGCCGGACACCATGCACATGCGCACTGACACGGTTGCACATCCTGGGCTGACCTGCACATGCGCACTACCACGGGAACCAGTCGGCGCCGGGCACTTTCTCCATCGCTTTGCATTGTGGGAGATCTGGCCGCCATTGCTGAAACCCGCGCCGAATCACTCCCTGAAGCAGGCAGCATCTCTGGATAGGAATTGGTTGACGTTTCGGGTCAAGACTTTTTAGACTCCCTCTCGTTTTAGTGTTTTTAGTTTAATTCCGCGCTGTATTTAATTAAAAAATACAGCGCGGAAACAGGACCTTCGGCCCACCGAGTCCACACCGACCACCCGTACACGAGTTCTATCCTATATACTAGGGACATAAATCGAGAGTCAAGAGTGTTGCCGTACTTGCAGCAGCACAACAGAATATGTAAACATAGTACTCTGTAAACAATGTTATAAACGAGAAAACAAATCTACATATATTTATATATGAATATATAACTATATAAATATATATATGTGTGTGTGTGTGTATGTATATATAATATATATATATATATACCCACCCACACACAGAATTTCCCTCCTGGGATTTATAAAATTATATCGTATAGTATCGTGTGTGTGTGTAGGAAGGAACTGCAGATGCTGGTTTACACCGAAGATAGACACAAAAAGCTGGAGTAACTCAACATGTCAAACATAATCTCTGGACAAAAGGAAAATATTATGTTTTGGGTTGGGTCTGATAAAGGGTCCTGCACACCTTTGGAATGTGGAAGGAAACAAGTTCAATGAAACCCGGAAATAACCCATGCGATCAAAGGGAAAAGGAGCAATCCATACAGACAGCACCCATATTCAGGATCGATTCCGGGTCTCTGGCACTTTTAGGCAGCAACTTTACGGCCAATGTACTGCCCCATAGTCTTGAAGTGAATTAAAACATAGCTGTTAAGGGGGACGTAGTGTGACTTAGAGATTTAGCACTGAAAATCGATAGTTCATTTTTTTTAGTAACCAAAGTTATCAACGTTTAATTTTTCGCGTGTTGGAAATCAAGATATAGTGGCACAGCCAGAGAACTGTGTTCGATCCTGTCCTCGGGCACTGTCTGTGTTGAATTTGCACATTCTCCCTGCAAGCGTGTGGGTTTCCTCCCACATCCTAAAGACGCATTGGCTTTGTAGGTTAATTTGTCTGTAAAATTGCCCCGCATATGTAGGGAATGGGGGAGGAAAGTGGGATAACATAGAACTAGTGTGAATGGGTGATCGATGGTCAGCGTAAACTTGTTGGGCCAAAAGGCCTATTTCCATGTTAAATATCTAATGGAATTATGCAAGAGACCAAAGTATGAAGATGTACTGGAAACCTAGAGGGCTGAAAGATTGGAGGAGGTGGCGTGAATGGCAAAATTCATGTTTCTTTTTAATCTACTCTGACGACCACAGGTTAGGTGCATAAATCGCAAACAGTTTTGCTGGTTTTACATTTCTTTCTGGCAGTGAATGCCACATGCAAAATGAAAAAAAAACAATAATACCCCCCAACCCCATCACCCAGTTCCTTTCCCCTCCTCCATCCACTCATCTCCCACCCTTCCCAATTCCAAGTCAACCATTTTTATCCCCAAATCCATGCTCATGCTAACCCTGGTTCTACACTTTATGCGCCATTTGCACCATTTGTTTTCTGTATTTATAACCAAAGATACTAGAGGATAATCTTTGTTTATAATCTCCAACTCCCGCCTCCGTCATTAATGCGGCCACCACGTGACGCGACACCATCTTGTCCGTGTGTGTGTCCGTTCCCCTCACCCCCCCTCCCCCCACCACCTGATGCACTCATTTCTCCCACCATCCCCCTCTTCTTTAACCCATGCTATCTATATAGAAACATTGAAAATAGTAGCAGGAGTAGGCCATTCAGCCCTTGCAGCCAAAAAAGCCATTCAATATCATGATGGCTGATCATCCAGAATCATAACCTTGTTCCTGCTTACTCCCCATATCCCTTGATTCTGTTAGCCCTAAGTGGTATATCTAACTCTCTTGAATACATCCGTTTTGATGGGATGTATTCAAGCTTCCAAGGGAGCTGTATTCCAGAAAAGAACCCAAACACGGTACAGTCCCCGGGACGAGAGACCATCGCCACTGACCATCGTATCCTGCCAAGCTCTCAATGATCCAACCACCTTGCACAGCCATGGTCCAGGTGACGTCAAATAACTCATATTTTATGATATTATTATTTGACGTGTTCTTGCTTTTAATATGCCTGCAAAGCTGCAGCAAGCAGGTATTTCACTTGTTCCACCACTGTTGCATATGACAATTAAACACACTTCACTCTTATCCAATGTGATGACCATCGGTCATCATTATTAACCATATTGTTACACACTTCATGCAAACTGACAGCAACAATTACTTTATCAGCTATAAGGGCAAACGTCATAGGGATTGAAGAAAGCTATATAAAAATTATATCTAAATTTTAAATCTAGGTGCAAACTCTGATCAAATCTCAGGCGTGACCCGAATATTTACATGCGAATGCTGATCTAATACATGTCCAACCATTTCACCAACTGAGATAAGGAACACAGGACAGAGAATGAGACACCAAATAATTAAACAACCTGAAAAGCCCAGAGATGCTCCAATGGTTCCAGGAACGGCAGATAGAGTGAATTTCCATTGTATGTAGTCTAACTGTGGCACTGAGTGATGGTTTCAAAGAAGACACAATAAACTGTGTTGAATAGTTTGAATTGTGAAAGGCATGGATAGAGTGGATGTGGAGAGGTTGTTTCCACTAGTGGGAGGGCCTTGGACCAGAGGCCATAGCATCAGAATAAAAGGACATACCAGTAAAAAGATGAGGAGGAATTTCTTTAGACAGAGGGTGGTGATTCTGTGGAATTCATTGCACAGATGGCGGCGGAGGCCATCAGTGTGTATTTTTAAGGAGGAGATTGACAGATTCTTCATTAGTAAGTGTGCCAGGTGTTATGGGGAGAAGGCAGGAGAATGGGTTTGAGAGGGTAAGATAGATTAGCCATGATTGAATGGCAGAGTAAACTTGATGGCCTAATTCTGCTCCTTGAACATATGAAACAGCAGATGCTGGAATCTTAAGCTAAAAACAAAGTGCTGGAGGAACTCAGCAGGTCATCCTACATGTGTGGCAGGATTGGACAGATGATGTTTTTGGTCGGGAACAAACCCAAAATGCTTCCTGTCCATTCCCTCCACACATGCTGCTTGACCCGCTGAGTTGCTGCAGTACTTTCATTCTTCACGGTTACGAATATAGGCTCAAGTTGTGGATAGAGGGATAGGATTGAAAGCTCCATCACATGATTGAGAAGCGACCCAACATCCAACTAGACCCGATTTTTATAGTAAACTTTAGAAAATGTTGATCCCAATTAAAACAAATCTGCTGCAAGTTGACGAAAGTATAAAACACATGTTAAGTGCCACCACCTTCTCCCTTGACAGAAATCTTTCACAGCCACTGTGTATTTCCAACATTTCCTATTTGTTTCCTGGACATTGCCAGGTCCCTGTGTCTCTGCAGTAGCCTAAGGGAAGACAAGAGGATGTACATAGTCAGACTGACCAGGGAACACATAGGTCTTTTTCCCAGCCTGCAAGGAATCAGCCGATTACAGTCAGTGCTCCCGCAGAGAAGACAGAACTGTGTTCAGTTATCCAATCCTGGCTCCTGTTTGCTGCTTAAAATTCCTACTGAATGGATGTCATGATCCCTGGAATGTCAGAACCCGATCCCAGTTCAGTTGAAGAACACCATTAAATTAAATTAAATTAAAAAAATATATATTATTGAACATGTTAAAAAAAAAATACAAACACAAATAAACTTATAAGCAATAAAAAAGAAAATAAAACATAAAGGAAAACATAAGTAACTCAAATAATACAAATAATATCGTTCATGTTCAAAAGGGGTAAGAAGAAGTTCGAAAACGTTTCTGGTCCTACCCCCTCTTATTTTCTATACATTTTCATGGAAAAACAAAATAATGGGAACAAATGGACCCAAAATCTGTTGAACAGTCCACAAACAAAAAATAACCAAACAGAAAAAGAAAATCACTGGTCCAGCTCATAACCATTCAATCTTTTGTTTCTGAAGAGTGTTTTTAGTTTGAATAGAGTCTTACATTTTTTCAGCTCATCATGGCAGTTATTCCAGAGACTAACACCCTTTGCTGTAACACAATGGAGTTTTGCATTAGTTCTTATTGCCGGTTTTTCGAATATATAGGTTCCTCTCAGGTTGTGTTTGCTTTCTCTCCGTTGGAACAACCCCTGGATATTACAAGGCAATTGCTGATTTGCTGCTTTGAACATAATTTGGATAATTTTATAATCTGTCAGATCTTGAAATTTTAATGTTTTTAGTCTGATAAATAATGCTTTTGTTGATTGTCTATAGGTGGTTTTATTTATAATTCGTATTGCTCTTTTTTGGAGGATGAAGATTGGATGTGTATTTGTTTTGTATGTGTTTCCGCATACCTCCACACAGTATATCATGTATGGGAGTATGAGGGAGCAGTACAACATATACAGGGAGGCTTGATTTAGTAGGTCTCTGGCTTTATTCAGTATTGCAATTGATTTGGATATTTTGGCTTTAATATAATTTATGTGAGATTTCCAAGTTAATTTGTTGTCAATTAATACTCCAAGAAATTTTATTTCAGATACTCTTTCTATTTCTGTGCCATTTATCATGAGCTTTTTCTCTGTGTTGGTTGATCGATTTCCAAATATTATGAATTTTGTTTTACTTAAATTCAATGTGAGTTTATTTTCGTCAAACCAGATCTTCATCCTGCTCAATTCCTTTTCCATACTATCCAGGAGCTGTTCCAAGTTGTCTCCACAGCAGAGTAAGTTAGTATCATCAGCGAAGAGAATAGTTTCAAGAGTTTTTGACACTTCACATATATTATTGATATACAAAATGAATAATAATGGCCCTAACACTGAGCCCTGAGGCACCCCACACGTAACCTGCAGTAATTGTGATTTATGGTTTTGTATTTCGACATTATTGTTCCCGGTTCTGTAGGTAGCTGAATAGCCATGATAATGCGATGTCTCTAATGCCATATCTTTGTAGTTTCTTTATTAATAACTCGTGGTCTACGGTGTCAAATGCTTTTTTAAAGTTTTAAAAAATCCCTACTGCATACTCTTTATTTTCTATTGCCTTGGTAATTTTTTCTATAAATTCAATAATTGCAAATGAAGTTGTTCTGTTAGCTCTAAAACCATATTGTTGTTCGTACAGTATGTTATGTTTGGTGATAAATTCATCCAGTTTTATGTAAAATATTTTTTCCAGTATTTTGGAGAACTGTGGAAGCAATGAAATGGGTCTGTAATTTGAAAGTACATGTTTGTCTCCAGTTTTATATATTGGTATGACTTTTGCTGTTTTCATTTTGTTGGGAAATACACCGGTTTGAAGGGACTGATTACAAATGTGAGTCAGAGGTCTTGCTATGCATTCTATAATGTTTTTAACTGTAAACATGTCAATATCATGACAGTCTGTGGATTTCTTACTCTTGAGTTTTTTTACAGTGTCAATAATTTATTTTTCTTCAGTCCTTCTTTAAATCACTTTTAAAATCATTAAAATCACTTCAAGGATAAAGTGTTGAAATTCATCGACCGCGACACTCCGCAAATTAATTCAGCTTCAAAGCTCAATCAGAGGCCGACCGACTGTTCACTATCAATGGCAAGCGGTGTCTGGCAATCTTCATTGGATGCATCTATGCATACACACGCACATAACGCACACAGGGCCGACCGACAGTTCATTATCAAAGATGATCAGTGTATGGCAGTGTTCATTGAATGCATCTGCACACACACACACACACACACCTTCACTCACACTCACACGTACATGTACACACAAATGCATAACACACAGGGCCGACCGACAATTCACTATCAATGCTGATCAGTGTATGGCAGTGTTCATTGGATGCAATTACACACATGTTCACTTGCACAAGTACATACGTGTACACACACATGCATAACGCACACAGGGCTGACTATACACGACATACATGCGGTCACGCACATATGTTGGATGCATCCATACACATACACACAAGTGCACACACACACGTAACATAGAAACATAGAAACATAGAAATTAGGCGCAGGAGTAGGCTCGAAGGGCCGAATGGCCTACTCCTGCACCTAATTTCTATGTTTCTATGTTTCTATGTTACGTGTGTGTGTGCACTTGTGTGTATGTGTATGGATGCATCCAACATGTGCGTGACCGCATGTATGTCGTGTATAGTCAGCCCTGTGTGCGTTATGCATGTGTGTGTACACGTATGTACGTGTGCGAGTGAACATGTGTGTAATTGCATCCAATGAACACTGCCATACACTGATCAGCATTGATAGTGAATTGTCGGTCGGCCCTGTGTGTTATGCATTTGTGTGTACATGTACTTGTGAGTGTGAGTGAAGCTGTGTGTGTGTGTGTGTGCAGATGCATTCAATGAACACTGCCATACACTGATCGATGAATTTCAACACTTTATCCTTGAAGTGATTTTAATGATTTTAATGATTTTAAAAGTCATCCAACTCAGTATCCCGTACCTGCCTTCTCTCCATACCCTCTGATCCCTTTAGCCACAAGGGCCACATCTAACTCCCTCTTAAATATAGCCAATGAACTGGCCTCGACTACCCTCTGTGGCAGAGAGTTCCAGAGATTCACCACTCTGTGTGAAAAAAGTTCTTCTCATCTCGGTTTTAAAGGATTTCCCCCTTATCCTTAAGCTGTGACCCCTTGTCCTGGACTTCTCCAACATCGGGAGCAATCTTCCTGCATCTAGCCTGTCCAACCCCTTAAGAATTTTGTAAGTTTCTATAAGATCCCCTCTCAATCTCCTAAATTCTAGAGAGTATAAACCAAGTCTATCCAGTCTTTCTTCATAAGACAGTCCTGACATCCCAGGAATCAGTCTGGTGAACCTTCTCTGCACTCCCTCTATGGCAATAATGTGTAACATACACACACACGCAACACACAGGGCAGAGTGACAGTTCGTTATCAATGGTGATCGATATATGGCAGTGTTCATTGGGTGCATCTGTACACACTCAGACACACAAGCGTAACACACACGTGGGTATGAAGAGAAAGCAACTTAGATCCTGATTCCTGGGATTGCGGTGAATCACTGACTGGGCACGGCTCCCACTGTCTGTCGATCAGTCAGATCTGAAATCAGTTCTTGCGCACATCTTCAACTTGCCTCGGTGGCTGGAGACGACGATTCTTGCTGTGTTACACCAGTCACTGAAAACAAAGGAACACAACGAGTGAGTGATGTTGGAGGGGGCACAACAATGTAAGCCGAGAGGGAAACAGACAGTAATAAATTATTGGGGGACGCACATAGTAATGTGTCCAGAGTACACCAGGGAGTAAAGGTTGTCATGGTGCAAAACGGTCAAACAATATTTGAGGAAACATACAGTAATAAATCATGATAAAGGGCTCGGTAAGTCCTGCTGAGTTACTCCAGCATTTTGTGTCTATCTTCGGTCAATAAGTATCAGAGGGCCTGTCTATCAGTGCAAAGGGAATCTTCTGAAAGATAAAATGGTGAGAGGGGCAAAGTTTCAAGGAGATGTGCGAGGCAAGTTTTTTTTCTCATTTTCATTTTACACGGAAGATGCTGAGTGTCTGGAACAGGCAAGGGTGGTGAATCTGTGGAATTCGTGGCCACAGAAGGTTGTGGAGGCAAAATCAGTGGATATATTTAAGGCAGAGATAGATAGATTCTTGATTAGTGCGGGTGTCAGAGGTTATGGGGGAATTCAATATGCAGATAGACTGGGAATATCAGGTTGGTACTGGACCCCAAGAAAGGGAGTTTGCAGGGTGCCTCCGAGATGGATTCTTAGAGCAGCCTGTACTGGAGCCTACCAGGGAGAAAGCAATTCTGGATTTAGTGTTGTGTAATGAACCGGATTTGATAAGGGAACTCAAGGTAAAGGAGCCATTAAGAGGTGTGACCATAATATGATAAGTTTTAATCTGCAATTTGAGAGGGAGAAGGTTAAATCAGAGTGTTGCAGTGTGAACAAAAGGGACTATGAAGGTATGAAGGAGGCGATGGCCAAAGTTGACTGGAAAGGGACCCTAGCACGGATGACAGTGGAACAGCAATGGCGGGAATTTCTGGGAATAATCCAGAAGATGCAGGATCATTTCATTCCAAAGAGGAAGAAAGATTCTAAGAGGAGTAAGAGGTGGCCGTGACTGACAAGGGAAGTCAGGGACAGTATAAAAATAAAAGAGAAGACGTATAACATTGGAAAGATAAGCGGGAAGCCAGAGGATTGGGAAACTTTTAAAGAACAACAGAAGGCAACTAAAAAGGCAATACGGGGAGAAAAGAGAAGTACGAAGGTAAACTAGCCAAGAATATAAAGGAGGTTAGGAAAAGCTTCTTTAGGTATGTGAAGAGTAAATGATTAGTTAAGACAAATGTGGGTCCTTTGAAGACAGAAACAGGTGAATTTATTATGGGGAACAAGGAAATGGCAGATGAGTTGAACAGGTACTTTGGTCTGTCTTCGCTAAGGAAGGAGAGGATGAGGCAATGTTTCGGGTTGGGACGCTTCAGACTGATTGAGGTAGAGGGAGGGGAGAAGGCTGAAAGAGAGGTGGGGCTGGGACAAAGCCTGGCAAGTGTTAACTGGATTGACACAAGCTGCTGGAGTAACTCAGCGGGTCAGGCAACATTTCTGAATAGGAATAGGTGACATTTAGGGTCGACACCTTTCTTCAAACTGAGAGACAGGAGAGAGGGCAACTTTTCTCCGCCCCCCCCGCAGACCAACAACAGTGACTCCACCGTCCCTCGCCTCTCCATTGCCCACCAGCAGGCCGGGTTTGATGGGCACAGATAAGGCCAGAGATGAAAATCCAAAAGGCTAGGAGAGGAGAAGCATGAATGGTAAAGTCAGGGAAGGTATATAGTTGGAAGGGGACAGGATGGAATGGGGAAGGAGTGGGGTGCGGGAATGTGGGAGAAATGGGTCCACATCCAGGTGGGCAAGAGAGGTGTGTATTTGTCTCACCCCATGACACAACATTCATGGGGACACACCATCCCCTCCATGACACACTGGTAACCCTGAGGAGCACCTTCAGCAACAGACTGGTTCCACTAAGATGCAGTACAGAACGCCACAGGAGATCCTTCTTCCCTTTGGCTATCAATCTGTACAACTCCTCCCCCTTCTGTGGGGTAGACTGACTCCCCTCCCCAATATTTGCATATCACCAATCCTTTCCACTCATCACTTTAATTTCATGTATCTTGTGTTTTATGACTGTTGGCAGATCAATTTCCCTCCTGGGATCAATAAAAGTTCTATCGTATCGCATCATCCAGATTGCTTCCCCCTACAACAATTAGTATGAAGGGACCCGACCCGAAACGACACCTATCCTCGCCCTCCAGAGATGCTGCCTGATCCGCTGAGTTACTCCAGCACTTAGTGTCCACTTTCTACAGTACTTCCCTGTAAGTGGCAACATATGTGGATAGAGTGGTCAAGCAGGCATACGGTATGCTTGCTTTCATAGGTCATGGGTGCATTGACTATAACAGTCAGGAAGTCATGATGCATCTTTATAGGACTTTGGTTTAGGCTGCATTTGGAGTATTGCATCCAGTTCTGGTTGCCCCATTATAGGAAGTATTTGGAAGCTTTGGAGAGAGACTAGGAGGTTTGCCAGAATATTTTGCCTGGATTAGGAGGCATTAGCTACAGGGAGAAGTTGGAAATACTTGGATTGTTTCCTCTGGAATGCCAGAGGTTGCGGAGAGACCTAATAGAGGTTTGTAAAATGATGAAAGGCATAGATGGGGTGGAGAGTCAGGCTCCTTCTCCCAGAATTTAAAAAAATCAAATACTAGAGGGCATTACATTAAAGTGAAAAGGGTAGAGTTTAAAGGAGATGTGCGGCGCAAGTTTCCTTTTACACAGAGGGCGGTGAGTGCCTGGAACGTGCTGCCATGGGTGGAAGTTGAAGCAGATACAATTGAGGCATTTGAAAGACTTTTAGATAGGCACATGGATATGCATGAAATTAGGAGATATGGATTATATGCAGGTAGATAAGCGATGGTCTTGGCATCATGTTCATTGTGTGCTGAAGGGCCTGTTCTTGTGCTGTACTGCTCCATCATTTGTGTGTATCTTTGCTTCACTCTCTCTCTGAGACTGTGTCGCTACAAACCATTGATTTCGGTGACTTGCACCTGGCCACCTCTGGCCCAGATGTCGGTGATGGCCGTCATGACTGCCAGGCACCTGCCAAAGTCTTCGGCCGGACACCGGGTGGCGAGGGAGGGAGAGTTTGCGAGCTACCTGAAGGCCTGGCGGTATCGCTCCTGCTGCACCTTGTCCCGCTCCCTCGGTGACGCGGGCGGGAGCTGACCGCCGAGGAAGTGCTCCTGCGTCCAGCGCCCGGCGCAGAGCGAGGGCTCGAAGAGGTCGGAGCCCAGCCGCCGCCGGAGAGCCAGGACGTGCCGGCAGGGGAGCCTCATGGAGGTGCGGAAGGAGCACTGGCAGCTGGCCTGGTCCGTCACGAGGACCCGGCGCCGACACACGGGCCAGGCCCTCTCGGCCTCCACACTGAGGAAGGAGACCCACTCCGCTTCCTCCAGCTCCCTCCGCACCCGGCGGAAGGCAAAGTCGGTGAGCAGCTCCCGGTAGAAAGACTCGGTGGAGTTGTCCTGCGGCCCTGCAGGAGGCGCTCTCTGCAACACCCGCTGGTCACACGCGGCCCGCATCGTGTCCACGGCCTTCAGGAGGTCCCGGCTGAAGGAGGTCACGTCGGAGAAGTCCTCGACCGCGGCCGCCAGCCTCTGGCTCAGCACCTGCACCCGCTGAAGGGTGCTGGTGAGGTAGCTCTCGTTCTCGTGCTTGAAGCCCTCCACCCACTGGCGGCGGGACCCGTGCCACGTCTTGTGGAAGTAGTCGACGGCGCTTTCCGCGTTGGAGGCTCCTGGCGGGAAGAAAGGGAAGAGGAGACAAGGTTAGGAACCTCCTGGTGCAGCACGATGGCGTAGCGGTAGAGTTGCTGCCTTACAGTGCCAGTCCCAGGATCCATCCTGACTACAGGCATTGTCTGTGTGGAGTTTGTACGTTCTCCCTGTGACCATGTGGGTTTCCTCCGGGTTCTCCGGTTTCCTCCCACGTTCCAAAGACGTGCAGGTTTGTACGTTAATTGGCCTCTGTAACGAGTGTAGCCTAGAACTAGTGTGAACGGGTGATCAATGGTCGGCGTGTACTCAGTGGGGCAAACGGCCTGTTTCCACGCTGTATCTCCAAAACTAAACTAAACTCTCACCTCAACAGTCCCCATCGGCTACAAGAAAAACTCCAACATTTCTTTCCTGAAGAAAAATAAAGTGGCCTCCTCAATGACCACTGAACAGTGGAGTCAAACAGCATGGAAATAGGCCACTCGGCCCAACTCGTCCTTGCTGCCCAAGATGCCCCATTTAATGCTGACCAAGATGCCCCATCTAATGCTGACCAAGATGCCCCATCTAATGCTGACCAAGATGCCCCATCTAATGCTGACCAAGATGCCCCATCTACAGAAAGGGAGAGGAGGGTAGAATGGAGGAGGGAGAGTGGGGCAGGGGTAGACTGGATTGTGCGGACCATGTTGAGGAATGAGTCACACCCTTATCTGACCCACGCCCTGACAGGAGGATGAATATTTGAGAAAATCCAACCTACCCCCGCCCCTCCCTCCCCCGCCCCGGTCCCACAACAGAATCATGATGCCAGAGCTTATTGATGCCCAATGGTGGAGTAGAGGGGGCAGGTGGAGAGTAGAGGGAAGGAGCGGAGGGGGGTGAAGGGGAGGAGGGGGAAGAGGGGAGGGGGGATGGGAGGGGGAAAGAGGAAAGAGGAGAGGAGAGGGGTGGAGGAGAGGAAGTGTGAAGCAGGGTAGGAGTGGGTGATGGAGGGGAGGAGTATGGAAACAGGGGAAAGGGGCGGAGGAGAGGAGGGGGAGGAGTGGGACGGAGGACGAGGAGAGGGAGACGGAGAAAGGAGGGGGAGAAGGAAAGAAGGGAAGGAGGAGCGGGTAAGAAAGAAGGAAAGAAAAGAGAGAGAGGGCAGAGTTGAGCAGATGGGACATGGGTAGACTGGATTGTGCAGAGGGATGAGAGTCACAACTTTAACGAACCAACACAATGTGACAGGAGGAGGAATATTTGGGAACCCCCATCCACCACCCGCCCGCTCCGCTCCGGTCCCACGAGGGAATGGCGGTGCCAGTGCTTACTGTTGCCCGGCGGTCAGGTGCAGCTTCTCAGCGGTCACATCGTCCTGGAAGACGCTCAGGGTGTGGGCGAGGCAGGCCAGCGGCTTGCAGTGGGGCAGCACGTCGGTCACCAGCTCCCCGTCACACACCTTGCCGCCGACCACCACCGCCCACGTTCCCTCCGCCGCCGGGTTCTTCTGCCTGAAGATGCGCAGAAGCTGCCGGACGGTCTCACGCTCCTCGCTCTGCAGAAACCACAGACTCGCCAGCTCACTCTCCCCGTTGCCGTCGATGGCCAGCAGCAGGTAGGTGGGCAGCCGCAGGCCCGCCCAGCTGTAGGTAGCACCCACCAGCAGCACCTTGGGGAACCTCTCGAAGGTCTGCTTCATGCGGCCATCCTGGTAGTAGATGGCCTGCAACACGTTGGCCTTGTTCACGACCATCACCACCGTGCCGTCTGCAAGCAAACGCAGACAAGAGTCAGAACAAGGGTCTGACCCGCTCTCACCCTGGCCACAAATTCTTTGAAGTAGAAACATTGAAAATAGGTGCAGGAGTAGGCCATGCAGGAGGGACTCAAATAGAGAAAGCTATTAGACAGTGTGTGAGGCAGGAGGCAGAGAAGGAAAGCACTCAGACCCAACATGTAGGGGGGAAAGAAGAAAACAATAATAAACAGAGAATAAGAGGTGGTGGGGTTCTTAAATGGGTGAGCAGAGGAACAGAGGGTGTAAAATGCGGGCGGAAGCAATAGGTGGCAAGGTGAAAAGTAAAAGTGGCAGGCAGACAAATCCAGGGCTAAAATCAAAAAGGGCCACTTTTCAACATAATTGTATAAGGGGTAAGAGCGTTGTAAAAACAAGCCTGAAGGCTTTGTGTCTCAATGCAAGGAGCATTCGTAATAAGGTGGATGAGTTCAACGTGCAGATAGCTATTAATGATTATGATATAGTTGGGATCACGGAGACATGGCTCCAGGGTGACCAAGGCTGGGAGCTGAACATCCAGGGATATTCAATATTCAGGAGGGATAGAGAGAAAGGAAAAGGAGGTGGGGTAGCGTTGCTGGTTAGAGAGGAGATTAACGCAGTGGAAAGGAAGGACATTAGCTTGGAGGATGTGGAATCGGTATGGGTAGAGCTGCGAAACACTAAGGGGCAGAAAACGCTGGTGGGTGTTGTGTACAGGCCACCTAGCAGTAGTAGTGAAGTTGGGGATGGCATCAAACAGGAAATTAGAAATGCGTGCAACAAAGGCAAAACAGTTATAATGGGTGACTTCAATCTACATATAGATTGGGTGAATCAAATTGGCAGGGGTGCTGAGGAAGAGGATTTCTTGGAATGTATGCGGGATAGTTATCTAAACCAACATGTAGAGGAACCAACGAGAGAGCAGGCTATTCTAGACTGGGTATTGAGTAATGAGGAAGGGTTAGTTAGCAGTCTTGTTGTGCGTGCCCCCTTGGGCAAGAGTGACCATAATATGGTTGAGTTCTTCATTAGGATGGAGAGTGACATTGTTAATTCAGAAACAACGGTTCTGAACTTAAAGAAAGGTAACTTTGAGGGTATGAGACGTGAATTGGCCAAGATTGACTGGCAATTAGTTCTAAAAGGGTTGACGGTGGATATGCAATGGAAGGCATTTAAAGACTGCATGGATGAACTACAAAAATTGTTCATCCCAGTTTGGCAAAAGAATAAATCAGGGAAGGTAGTGCATCCGTGGATAACAAGGGAAATCAGGGATAGTATCAAAGCAAAAGATGATGCGTACAAATTAGCCAGAAAAAGCAGCATACCAGAGGACTGGGAGAAATTCAGAGATCAGCAGAGGAGGACAAAGGGCTTAAATTAGGAAAGGGAAAATAGATTATGAAAGAAAACTGGCAGGGAACATAAAAACTGACTGCAAAAGTTTTTATAGATATGTGAAGAGAAAGAGATTAGTTAAAACAAATGTAGGTCCCTTGCAGTCAGAAACAGGTGAATTGATCATGGGGAACAAGGATATGGCGGACCAATTGAATAACTACTTTGGTTCCGTCTTCCCTAAGGAAGACATAAATAATCTGCCAGAAATAGCAGGGGACCGCGGGTCAAAGGAGATGGAGGAACTGAGTGAAATCCAGGTTAGTCGGGAAGTGGTGTTGGGTAAATTGAATGGATTAAAGGCCGATAAATCACCAGGGCCAGATAGGCTGCATCCCAGAGTACTTAAGGAAGTAGCTCCAGAAATAGTGGATGCATTAGTGATAATTTTTCAAAAACTCTTTAGATTCTGGAATAGTTCCTGAGGATTGGAGGGTAGCAAACGTAACCCCACTTTTTAAGAAGGGAGGGAGAGAGAAAACGGGGAATTACAGACCAGTTAGTCTAACATTGGTAGTGGGGAAACTGCTAGAGTCAGTTATTAAAGATGGGATAGCAGCACATTTGGAAAGTGGTGATATCATTGGACAAAGTCAGCATGGATTTACGAAAGGTAAATCATGTCTGACGAATCTTATAGAATTTTTCGAGGATGTAACTAGTAGAGTGGATAGGGGAGAACCAGTGGATGTGTTGTATCTGGACTTTCAGAAGGCTTTCGACAAGGTCCCACATAAGAGATTAGTATACAAACTTAAAGCTCACGGTATTGGGGGTTCAGTATTGATGTGGATAGAGAACTGGCTGGCAAACAGGAAGCAAAGAGTAGGAGTAAACGGGTCCTTTTCACAATGGCAGGCAGTGACTAGTGGGGTACCGCAAGGCTCAGTGCTGGGACCCCAGCTATTTACAATTTATATTAATGATCTGGATGAGGGAATTGAAGGCAACATCTCCAAGTTTGCGGATGACACTAAGCTGGGGGGCAGTGTTAGCTGTGAGGAGGATGCTAGGAGACTGCAAGGTGACTTGGATAGGCTGGGTGAGTGGGCAAATGTTTGGCAGATGCAGTATAATGTGGATAAATGTGAGTTATCCACTTTGGTGGCAAAAACAGGAAAGCAGACTATTATCTAAATGGTGGCCGATTAGGAAAAGGGGAGATGCAGCGAGACCTGGGTGTCATGGTACACCAGTCATTGAAAGTAGGCATGCAGGTGCAGTAGGCAGTGAAGAAAGCGAATGGTATGTTAGCTTTCATAGCAAAAGGATTTGAGTATAGGAGCAGGGAGGTTCTACTGCAGTTGTACAGGGTCTTGGTGAGACCACACCTGGAGTATTGCGTACAGTTTTGGTCTCCAAATCTGAGGAAGGACATTATAGCCATAGAGGGAGTGCAGAGAAGGTTCACCAGACTGGTTCCTGGGATGTTAGGACTTTCATATGAAGAAAGACTGGATAGAATTGGCTTATACTCGCTAGAATTTAGGCGATGAGAGGGGATCTTATAGAAACGTACAAAATTCTTATGGGGTTGGACAGGCTAGATGTAGGAAGATTGTTCCCGATGTTGGGGAAGTTCAGGACAAGGGGTCACAGCTTAAGTTTAAGGGGGAAATCCTTTAAGACCGAGATGAGAAAAAACTTTTTCACACAGAGAGTGGTGAATCTCTGGAACTCTCTGCCACAGAGGGTAGTTGAGGCCAGTTCATTGGCTATATTTAAGAGGGAGTTAGATGTGGCCCTTGTGGCTAAAGGGATCAGGGGGTATGGAGAGAAGGCAGGTACGGGATACTGAGTTGGATGATCAGCCATGATCATATTGAAGGCGGTGCGGGCTCGATGGGCCGAATGGCCTACTCCTGCACCTATTTTCTATGTATCTATTCGGCCCTTCGAGCCAGCACCGCCATTCAATATGATCATGGCCCATCATCCAGAATCAGTACTCTGTTCTGGCTTTCTCCCCATATCCCTTGATTCCATCAGCCCTAAGACCTATATCTAACTCTCTCATGAAGTTTCTCCCCTCTGGGCACATCCAGACACAAAAACAGCTTCTTCCTACGTGCGGTAGCTCTACTTAACAGCCGCTCTACACCACTACATTCTGGTCTGTAAGTCAAACACTTATGAACTCTCCAAGTGCACTTTAGATATTTACATGTGCAATATATAGCAAAGCTGCCCCTTTTTACTCTTGCACTATATTTTTACATTGTTTAATTATAATGTTTTTTTTAATTGTCTGTTGTCTCGTGTTTTTACCACGTGCGAGCAAAGCACCGTCAAATTCCTTGTATGTGTAAATACTTGGCCGATAAATTGAGTGTGATTGTGAAATTGATTCTGAACAAAGCACTGGTAACACACAGTGACAGTGGTGAGGTACGTTTGCCTTCATCGGTCGGTCACTGAGTACAAGAGTCAGATAGTCAAGATGCAGCTCTATCAAACTCTGGAGAAACAAGGATCTGCAGATGCTGGTTCCTGACAAAAGACAAAGTGCGGGAGTAACTCAGCAGGTCAGGCAGTATTTCTGGAGTTTCCCTCTCCCCTGACTCTCGGTCTGGGGGAAGGGTCTTGACCTGAAACATCACCTATTCTTTTTCTCCAGAGATGCTGCCTGACCCACTGAGTTACTGCAGCATTTTGTGTCTATCTCCGGTGTAAACCAGCATCTGCAGTTCCTTCCTACACATGTCTGGAAAACATGGATATGTGATCTTTCAGGTCGGAACCTTTCTTCAAACTAATTGTGGCAGGTTGTGGTGGGGGCAGGACAAGAGTGGTGAAGAGAAGAGAGGTGGGGGCAGGACAAAGCCTAGCAAGTGACAGGTGGAGGAAGGAACTGCAGATGCAGCCTGGGTGGGATGAGTGGGGGTTACAGGAGAGAAGAATCATCTAAAGTGAGCGTGGCACGATCCAAGAGCGATCCAATGAGAAACCATTGGGGAAACAGCGGTAGAGTTGCTGCCTTACAGCGCAAGAGACCCGGGTTCCATCTTGACTATGGGTGCAGTCTGTATGGAGTTTGTACTTTCATGGGGTTTTTCGGGTGTTCTGGTTTGCTCCCACACTCCAAACGCAGGATTGGGGACTTGGAAATATAGCGGAGTCAGGGGAAATGGGGAGAAGGCAGGAACGGGGTACCGATTGTGAATGATCAGCCATGATCACAGTGAATGGCAGTGCTGGCTCGAAGGGCCGAATGGCCTACTCCTGCACCTATTGTCTATTGTTTATTGTCTATTGTAGGTTATTTGGCTTCAGCAAGTTGTAAAAAAAATTGGCCTTTGTGCGTGTAAGGTAGCGTACAGGATCATTGCTGGTTGGCACCAACTCAGTGGGACTAACGGCCAGTTTCCGCGCTGTATTTCTAAAGTGTAAAAGTCATTGACTATCCTAGGGTAGAGGAGGGAGTGATCTAGTGACAAGACAGTATACTATCGTGAGATGGGGGAAGGAGGATCCACACTCAATCCACAGCCATTTATTTGGAGTCTTGCAAGCAGTTTTGGCCTCATGTCTAAGGAAGGATGTGCTGGCGGTAGAGAGGGTCCAGAAGAGGTTTACGAGAATGATACCAGGGATGTCTGGGATAACATCTGATGAGCGTTTGACCGCACTGGGCCTGTACTCGCTGGAGTTTCGAAGGATGAGGAGGGACCTCATTGAAACTTACCAGATAGTGAAATGCCTGGGTAGAGTGAATGGCTGATCTATCTTTCCCTCTCAACCCCATTCTCCTGCCCTCCCCGTACCTTTTGCCACCCTTACTAATCAAGAACCTGTCAATCTCTCCTTTATAGATAGCCACAGATTTGGCCTCCACAGCCATCTGTGGCAATGAATTCCACAGATTCACCACCCTCTGACTAATGAAATTCCTTCTCATCTCCTTTCCAAAGGTACGTCCTTTTATTCTGAGGCTGCGCCCTCTGGTCCATGACTCTCCCATTAATGAAAACATCCTCGCCACATTCACTTTATCCAAGCCTTTCACTATTCGGTAAGTTTCAATGAGGTCCCCCCCTCATCCTTCCAAACTCCAGCGAGTACAGGCCATGAGCCATCAAACGCTCATCATACGTTAACCCAATGAAGGGGTGATCCGCATTATTCCGGAATGAAGGAAGGATGCAGGATACCCCAGGACAAGAGAGGGAGTGGTGCAAACCTGGAGCAGCCCGTTAGCCCTGGGACAAGCGAGGAGACCTTCACCTGCCTTGATTCATGATTAGTACGGGTGTCAGAGGTTATGGGGAGAAGGCAGGAGAATGGGGTTAGGAGAGAGAGATAGATCAGCCATGATTGAATGGCGGAGTAGACATGATGGGCCGAATGGCCTAATTCTACTATTCCTTTTGACCTTACCCTTGACGGCCGCCAGTATGGGCACCATCTTCTCCAAGTCTGTTTTGTTGACCTTGAACTCGCCACATTCTCCATGCGTGCGGGGCTATGGGCATCCTCGTCAGCGAGCGCCTTGCCGGCAACCTCCCCCAGCTGCACCTTGACACCCGCTCCATTACTCCGCAGCGAGACGATGGAAGTGAGGTCCACGCGCAGCGCTTTAACACAGAGCCTTTGGTGCTGGAGCCTCTCCTCATCTTACTGTGGGGTATAAGCAAGGTCGTAGGGTCAGTTCAGTTTAGTTTAATGTCATCTGTACCAAGGTACAGTGAAAAGCTTTTGATGCGAGCTAACCAGTCAGAGGACAAAGGAATATAGGTGGAAGAGGGGGGGGGATGAGGAAAGGAAAAAAGGAGAGTTGATTGTAGGTTTATTGACTAAAATTGGTGAATTCTTTTTTTTTATTTTTTTTTTTTAATAATTTTTTTAATAGAAGTACGGTAGATTACAGTAATGTACAACACGTATATATTAATACATTTTTTGTACCGCTTCACTTTTTTAAACTTTAAGAAAGAAAAAGAAAGAAGTAAGAAAAGTGAAGAAAGTGCGCAAAGGTTGTGAAGTGCAAAAGAGTGTTGGGAAAAGAAAGCCCCTTAGAAAAGAAGTTAGAGAAGGAAGTAAAGTTAGAAAATAGACCCTAGAAAAGAAAGAGAAAGAAAGAAGGAACAATCGCTCTATTATAACTCTTATAACATACTTCATAGAGAAGGAACTACCAACCAAGTCTGTTTTTGTTTTACCTCCCATTACCAGGTCCAGATACCTTTTATTTATTTATTTGTTTTTCTAAATTACTGTTGCACCTCATGCTTGTAATAGGTCCAAAAACGTAGACCACGTCTTTTGAAATTGGTCTACTTTGCCTACTAGGAGGAATCTCATCTCTTCCAGATGTAATGTTTCCAACATATTTGATGTCCACATTTTTATTGTTGGTGTGGGCGCATTTTTCCAGAATTTAAGTATAAGCTTTTTTCCCATTATTAGCCCATAATTGAGTAAATTCTTCTGATACACGTTTAATTCAGGAATACCTTCCGATATTCCAAAAATAATCCATTCTGGTTTTGGTACCAGTTTTATTTTGATTAATTTTGAAAAAATATCAAATATTTCAAACCAGAATTTTTGGATTTTTGTACAAAAAACAAAAGAATGTGCTATGGTAGCTTCTTGACATATACATTTATCACAGATTGGTGAGACGTTAGGAAAGATTTTATTTAGTTTGGTTTTTGAATAATATAATCTATGTAATGTTTTAAATTGGATAAGCGTATGTCGTACGTTGATCGAGCATTTATGCACCTGTAATAAATGATTATCCCAACTCTCTTTTGAAATTTTTATACCTAGATCTTGTTCCCAATCTCTTCTAATTCCATCTGTTGTGGGTATTTCTATGTTTAAGATGATATTATATAAGTATGATATTAAATTAACTGATTCCGCCTTTGTCTTCATTGCTTCATCTAGTAAGTCGGAAGGCATATTATAATAATCTTTTGTGTGTGTTTTCAAATAGTCACAGATTTGTAGATATTTAAAATATTGATTATTTTTCAAATTATATTTCAGTTGTAGTTGTTGGAATGATAGTAATTTTTCTAATTCATACAGATCTTCGAGCGTTTTGATTCCCATTCTTTCCCATTGTATAAATGCTTTATCTATGATTGAAGGTTTAAACGATGGGTTATTGACTATTGGTATTAAGAGAGATAGGTTTCTTAATTTTAGATTCTGTTTTATTTGCTTCCATGTTCTAATAGTGCTATATATAATTGGATTTTTATTATAATTTTTATTATTCAAATTTATTGGAGAGAGAATAATCGCTCCTATATTATTCGGGGAGCAATCCCCTTTTTCCATTATAATCCAGTCCACCTGCTGGGCAGAATTGTCCAGCAGGTGGATCATATTTTTAATATTTACTGCCCAGTTATAATACATAAAGTTAGGGAGCGCTAGACCCCCCAACTCTTTTCGTTTGTTAAGGTGTGTTCTTTGTATTCTGTGGGATTTGTAATCCCATATAAAATTTGTAATGTCTGAGTCCAGTTTTTTGAAAAACTTTTTTGGGAGATATATAGGTATTGATTGAAATAGGTAAAGGATTTGTGGTAAGAAAATCATTTTTATAGCATTTATCCTACCTATTAAGGACATCGGAAGTGTTTTCCAAAATTTAATCAAATTATTTAATTTCTTAAGTAGGGGATTATAATTAGCTTTAAACATATCATGGTAATTTCTAGTGATCTCAATTCCTAAATATTTGAATTTTTCCATAGCTATTTTAAAAGGGAATTTCCTGAGATGTGTTGAGTCTTTTGGTTTAATCGACATAATTTCACTTTTGTTCCAATTTATTCTATATCCTGAAAAGGATCCAAAGTCCTCAATTAAGTTTAATATATTTGGTATACTAATTTGTGGTTTTGTGATGTACAGTAGTACATCATCAGCATATAGGGATAGTTTGTTGTTTGAATATTTTGTGTTATAACCGTGAATATTCGAGTGTGTTCTTATTTTTTCAGCAAGGGGTTCAATTACCAAAGCAAATAACAGCGGTGATAGTGAACATCCTTGTCTGTTGCCCCTAGATAATTCGAATTTTGAAGATAATATATTATTAGTTAGTATTCTAGCCGTAGGTTTGTTATATAGTAGTTTTATCCATGCAATAAAGTTTTCTCCCAAAAAATTGGTGAATTCAATGTCCATACTGTTGGGTTGTAAGCAACCCAAACGGAATACAGGTGTTGTTCCTCCATGTTGCAGTAACTCATTCATTTCTCATTCTACAGGAGGTCAAGAATGGGATGAGGATTGTGCCACCAGATATGTCGGGGCGGGCAGCACGGTGGCACAACTGGTAGAGCTGCGACCTCACAGTGGCACAGATCCGGGTTTGATCCTGACCCTGGGTGCCACCCACGTGGGGTTTGCACCTTCTCCCTGCGACTGCGTGGGTTTCCTCTGGGTGCTCCGGTTTCTTCCCACATCCCAAACACAACAACCGGTTTGGAGGTCAATTGTCCTCTGTAAATTGCCCCAAGCGGGTCAGGAGTGGATGAGAAAGTAGGATAACATAGAACTAGTGCTAACATGTGGTCGATGATCAGCGTGGACTAGGTAGGCCTATGTTCCCATCAGTAAACTAAGCTAAGATCCCGTATTAGAACACAGAACAGTACAGCACAGGAATGGGCCCTCCAGCCCACATTATCTGTGCCAAACATGATTCCAAGTTAAACTGATCTCATCTCCCTGTACAAGATCCATATCGCTCTAGTCCCTGAGCTTCCATGTGCCTTTCCCAAAGCCTCTTAAACACCACTATGGTATCTGCATTCACCACCATCTCTGGCAGTGCATTCCCCACCCCTCTCTGTGTAAAAACCTTGCCTCGCACATTAAACTTCCCCCCTCTCACCATATTGCTACACCCTCTAGTGTTGGACATTTCCACCCTGGGGAAAAGCCTCTGATTACCTTATGTATGCCTCACATAACTTTATATACTTCTATCCAGTCTTCCCTCAACCTCTGACGTTCCAGAGAAAATAACCCAAGTTTATCCAACCTCCCCCTGTAGCAGAAACATTCTAATCCAGGGAGCATTCTGGTAAACCTCCTCTGCACCCTCTCCAAAGCCTCCACATCTCTCCTGTAATGGGACGACAAGAACTACACGTAATACTTCAAATGCAGTCCAAGTAAAGCCCAATAGAGCTGCATCATGACTTGCTGACTCTTATAGTCAATACCCCATGCCACAGTAGACAAGCATACCGTACGCTTAACCCATACTGGTTAACATATGATGCAGGTTTGACGGCACCAGGCCTGTACTCGCTAGAGTTTAGAAGAATCAGGGGGGGACCTCATTGAAACGTACCGAGCAGTGAAAGGCTTGGATGGAGTGGATGTGGAGAGGATGTTTCGACTAGTGGGAGAGTGTTGGACTAAAGGCCATCGCCTCAGAATTAAAGGACATTCCTTTAGGAAGGACAGGAGGAGGAATTTATTTAATCAGAGGGTGGTGAATCGGTGGAATTCTTTGCCACAGAAGGCTGTGAAGGCCAAGTCAATGGATATTTTTATGGCAGAGATAGATGGATTGGTCATTGGTAGAGGTGTCAGGGGTTATTGGGAGAAGACTGGAGAATGGGGTTCGGAGGGTCATGCCATTAACTGTATACTCTCCCCTTACATTAAACCTCTCAAAGTGCATCATCTCACACTTGCTCTGGTTAAATTCCATCTGCCATTTCTCTGCCCCTTTCTGCAGTTGGTCTATTTTCTGCTATCTTCCGACAGCATTTCTTGCTGTCTGTAACTCCTAATTTTGGTGTCATTCGCAAACTTACTCACCAACCCATCTACATTTACGTCCAGGTCATATATATATAATACAAAATCTCTCTAAATGGCCCTAGCCCATTCCTGAATTTTAATCCCTGTGCAATTGACAATGCCTTTAGCAGCTATTTGGAACTTTCTCCATCTATGTGTCTCTCCTCCTCCACAACTACAATGGGGAAAAACATTCGGAACATCTTCCCCATCTAGTTTAGTCTAGTTTCTTGTCACGTGTACCAAAAAGCTTTTTTGTTGCGTGCTATCCATGATTACAATCAAGCCGTCCACAGAGGAACTGCAGAGGCTGGTTTAAACCGAAGATGGATACAAAAAGCTGGAGTAACTCAGCGGGTCAGGAAGCATCAATCTGAAGAAGGGTCTCGACCCAAAACTTCACCTATTCCTTTTCTGATCTGAAGAGGGGTCTCTCCCTAAAACGTCACGTATTCCTTTTCTCCAGGTCTGAAAAAGGGTCTTGACCCAAAATGTCACCTATTCCATTTCTCCAGAGATGCTGTCTAACCTGCTGAGTTCCTCCGGGTTTCTGTGTCTAAGCCATCCACAGTGTACAGATACAGGATAAAGGGAATAATGTTTAGCGTCAGATAAAGTCCAGTAAAGTTCAATTAAAGATAGTGCAGGGTTTCCATTCTATGCCTCTCATGAACAGATATACTTCTTTCAGATCACCCTCAGACACTCTTGCCTCCTTAAACCCCATTATAAGACATTGCTTGAAACCCACCATCTCCACCCAAGTTATAGGTCATCTCCAGAATCCCTGCTAAGGCAGTTCACATCAATTACTTTGATAATGTCCTTGAATGCTGGAGATATTTTTAGTGCGTTAGAAGAACTACGTAAATAAAACTTGTTACTGTTAGGGAAATGACTAGTGATATTGTGGAAGAAAACATTAATATCCTTTCTTACTTAATTTTGATTGGAATTGAACAAGGTAACGAAAGGGTGTTTGGATGTGACAATTGGCATCTCCCGTTGACCAGGTTGTTAGAGTTCAGAGGCTGGATTGATATCTCAGTGGGGGAGTGTGATATTATCCCATAGAATCACACCGGCTCTTCCACCTACATTGTCGTCAATGACCGTCAAGCACCCATCTTGTTATGTTCTATGTGTAGGGGCAGCACGATGGCGCAGCGGTAGAGTTGCTGCGTTACAGCACCAGAGACCGGGTTTCATCCTGACTACGGGCGCTGTCTGTACGGAGTTTGTACGTTCTCCCCGTGGGTTTACTTTGAGAGCTGCGGTTTCCTCCCACACTCTAAAGATGTGCAGGATTATAGGCTAATGGGCTTGGTAGAATTGAAAGTTGTCCCTAATGTGTGTGGAGTAGATTAGTGTTGATGTGCAGGGATTGTTGGTCGGCCTGGACTCGGTGGGCCGAAGGGCCTGTTTCCACGCTGTATGTCCAAACTAAACTGCAGATTCTAGTTTGTACCAAACATTATCACAAAAAGTTGGAGTAACTCAGCGGGTCAGACAACATCTCTGGAGACTTTTCTGGTCGAGACCTTTCTTCAGACCAGCCGGGAAGGAACCAAAACGTCACCTATTCCTTTTCTGCAGGTATGATGCTTGACCCACTGAGTTACTCCAGCTTGCTGTGTCTATCTTTGTTGCTATGTATTATGTTATCTTGAACCAATTCTGCACAAATCCCATTTCATTGCAGCCTACAGCTTTAAGTCCCACCGATATGCGTTGGTGCCTCAGGTAACATTCTCTCACGGTCAAAGAGACGGAGTTCTTATAAGCTTGGCACGGTGGAGCAGCGGTAGAATTGCTGCCTTACAGCTTGCAGCGCCGGAGACCCGGCTTTGATCCTGACTACAAGTGCTGTCTGTACGGAGTTTTCACGTTCTCCCCATGACCTGCATGGGTTTTCTCCGAGACCTTCGGTTTCCTTACACTCTAAAGATGTACAGATATGTAGGATAATTGGGTTAGTGTATGTGTGAATTGTCCCTAGTATGTGTAGGATAGTGTTAACGTGTGGGGATCGCTGGTCGGTGTGGACTCGGTGGGCCAAAGGGCCTGTTTCTGCACTGTATCTCTGAAGTAAAATATTCCATAGCTCAGCATCTACAGAAGTAGTATAATGCTCTCTGAAAATGTGTAGAGGTGGGACCACACACACTCACATACACACACACACACACACGACAATCTGAAGCAGCGGCAGATACAAAAACTCCACCTCGCTGGTGTGTTCCACCTGGCTGGTGTGTGTGTTCTGCTTTTACCTGCGGCACTGTGTGGTTATGCGATTCATTCATCTCTTTCACCACAAACTTGTCTCCATCTGCAGAAAGACGGACTTTAATGACACACGGACACTTCATCTTGTTGGTGCTGAAAAAGACAGTGGGAGGTAGTGTGTAAGCCAACTGGGTGAAGACCAGCAGTAGATAGACACAAAATGCTGGAGTAACTCAGCGGGTCCGGCATCATCTCTGGAGAAAAGGAATAGGTGACGCTTCAGATCGAGACCCTTCTTCAGTTTTGTTCAGTAAAAGGGCCTGTCCCACGAGCATGCGACCTGCATGCAGCAAGCGCGACCAAACCGGAAGCGGGGGCCGCGCGGTGGTCGAGTGAGTGACGTGAAATCCGAGCGAAGTCCGCGGGAAGTTCGCGCGTGACATACGGCGTCAAGACGCTGCGCACGCCCATCGAGGTGGTGCGCACGGCGTCGAGGCGGCTGCGGGCCGGCAGGCCGTTGCCGCGCGGAATTTTTGAACACGGTCAGTTTTTCGGAGCCCCGCGCGATGTCGGGACCAGCTCCGCACAACTCCATACGGCTCCGGCGATCGAAGTGGGACCGGCCCCGCGAGGCCGTACGGCTCAAGCGACCACGTTAGGTCGCACTTGCCGCATGGAGTCGCATGCTGGTGGGACAGGCCCTTTAGTTTATTGTCACGGGTCCCGAGGTACAGTGAAAAGCTTTTGTTGCATGCTAACCAGTCAGTGGGAAGACAATACTTGATTACAATTGAGCATTTACAGTGTATAGATACATGATAAGGGAATAACAAAGATAGTCCGAGGGTCACCAATGAGGAAGATGGCAGTTCAGGACTGCTCTCTAGTTGTGGTAGGATGATTCAGACCAGCAGTGTATGGCTATCTTTTACAATCAACACAGAATCCAACAGAAATATTAGATTTACATTGGCCATCGAGCAGTGTAAGTGGGAAGACAAGATGGTGTGCTGAATGAATGCCTTTGACTGATAATAAACTCCTTCACAAACTGGGGAGACTTGAACCAACAGCTGCAAAAAATGTGATTCATGCAGAATTGGTGTAAGATAACATAGTACATAACAAAGGAGATGGACACAAAATGCTGGAGTAACTCAGCGAGTCACGCAGCATCTCTGGAGAAAAGGAATAGGTGACATTTCGGGTTGGGACCCTTTATCAGACAGAGTCAGGGGAGAGGGAACTAGGGGATGAAGGGGTACTAAGAACAAATGAGTGAAAGTTATGAAAGAACAAATGAAAGCCAGCAGCGATGATAAAGGAAAGGTGGAGCCCACAATGGTCCATTGTTGGCCGTGGTGAAGATGATAACAAGTAGATGCAAACAGTGAAACTAAGCAAGACGACAGTGAAATTAATAGAACGATAAATCTAGAAATTAATAAACTAGAGGAAACTTCTAGTTTCCCTCTCCCTTGACTCTCAGTCTGAAGACGGGTGTCAACCCGAAACGTCACCTCCAGTGGTGGTAGATGGGGCAGGTACTATAGCATTTAAAAGACATTTGGAAAGGTACATGGATAGGGAAGGTTCTGAGGGACAAGCGCCAAACGCGGGCAGGTGGGACTGGTGTACATGGGCCATCTCGATGAACGTGGGCAAGTTGGGCCGAAGGGCCTATTCCTGTGTAGGATGACTCTACCACTCTAGACATTCCCAGCGAGTCGTGTATGTGCGGGGTGGAAGATTGCAACCTTCACGTGGTCCGCCCTGTTTCGGCGAATGCAATCAACCTGGCGTGCACAATCAAATAAGATCAAATAGAACAACTTTAGGCTGTGCACGCCATACGCAAGTAGAAGAAGTGTATGTGTGGGGAGGCATGAGCAAATATAGGTGTCGGGAGAGGGGGAGAGAGAGGGGGAGAGAGGGAGAGAGGGGGGGAGAGGGAGGGGGTGGGGGAGAGAGAGGGTGGGGGAGAGAGAGAGGGTGGGGGAGAGAGAGAGTGGGGAGAGAGAGACACACAGAGACAAAGATGAACAGAGTGCAACAGGGGAAAAAATGAACAGGGACAGAAAAAAAGAGACAGACAGACAGACAGAGGCAGCACTAGAGCTGCTGCCTCACAGCAACGGAGAATCAGGTTCGATTCTGACTACAGGTGCTGTCTATGCGGAGATTGTACGTCCTCCCTGTGACCACGTGGGGTTTTTCAAAGTGGTTTCCTTCTACATTCTAAACTCGTGCAAGTTTGTGGGTTAATTTGCTTTTGTAAATTGCCCCGAGTGTGTGGAGAGTGGATGAGAAAGTGGGATAACATAGAACTAGTGTGAATGGATGATTGATGGTCGGTGTGGACTCGGTGGGCCGAGAGGCCTCTTTCCATGCTGTAATTCTAAACAAAACTAACTACCCAGCTCAACTTATATAATTAAATTTAAAAGATTTTAAATCTTTAAATAAGAATGTAGGAAATAGGAGCAGGGGTATTCCATGTTCCATGTTATCCCACTTTGTCATCCACTCCCTACACATTCGGGACGATTTACAGAGGGCCAATTAACCAAAAAACCCGCACGTGTTTTGGATATTGGAGGAAACTGAAGCACACAGAAGAAACACAGCTGGTCACAGAGAGGACGTGCAAACTCCACACACGGAGCACACCGGAGGTCAGGATCGAACCGGGATCCCTGGCGTTGTGAGGCAGCGTCTCTACCAGCTGCGCCCCTGTGCTGCCCCTGCAAGTATTTCCTCGCCTCTGGATTGGCCGTTTGCCGAATCCTTTGGTCTTGAATAACTTGCCGCCGTGAATGCACGCGTAGCCGATCTCGGCAAACTTCAGCGCATTGTTCATCGGGCGCTTGGGTGCCTGTCGCCGCTGCGCCTCGATGGTCCGCGAGTGCCTGGTCCACATCTGCACGGAGTTGTCCCTCTGGTAGCGCCGGTACTCCCGGTGCAGCTCACTGTAGCTCGAGAACTCGGCACCCACTCGGAAACCCGTCACCTGGGTCATGGCTACACGTGCATCAGATGGATTTGGCAGACTGGAGAGCGGGCACTGAGAATAGACCACATGCAGAAGATGCAGGTCAGACAAGGTAGAACGGATCAGAACAGCTCATATCTAGAGTTCAAGAATGGCACCATGGCGCAACTGTAGAGTCACTGCCTCACAGCGCCAGAGACCCGGGATCGATCATTTACTAGGATGCTGTCTTTAAAATTTACTTTAGACTTCATAGATACAGCACGGAAACAGGCCCTTTAGCCCACCGAGTCCACCCCAACCAGCGATCACCCCGTATACTAGCACTATCCTACATGCTAGGACAATTTACAAATTTAGAGAAGCTAATTAACCTGCACGTCTTTGGAGTGTGGGAGGAAACCGAAGATTTCGGAGAAAGCTCATGGAGAGAATGTACAAACTCTGTACAGACAGCACCCGTAGTCGGGATCGAAACCGGGTCACTATCGCTGCAAGCGTTTTAAGGCAGCAACTCTACCACTGCGCCACTGGAATCTCCACGTCCCATCCACTATCTCATCCCGTCCAGATCTTATCCTTCTGAATGCTGGTAATAGCATCCGTTAGTTTTTCTTCCACTAACCTTTACCTCTCTGCACCGCTCAAGTCATAGAGTCATACAGCATGGAAATTGGCCCCTCATCCCAACTCGCCCATGGGACCAACATGTCCATGCCTAATCCCTGGGATATGGAGCAGAGGGGATTATACACCTGTGATGGGGGAGTCCAGGGATTGAGGACTTGGGGGAGGGGGGGTGGGATGGAAAATTCCAGATTTTGGACTGGGAGCAATTGCGAGGATCGGGGGCAGAAAGATATTTCCTGTTGATAGTCAACCATGAGTCAGCAGAGGGTAATTCAACGGGAAAAAAAGACTCAAAGTGCTGGAGTAACTCAGCGGGTCAGGCAGCATCTCTGGAGAAGCTGCTTTCTTCCCATATGCCTCAATTCCATTAGTGCTAAGAACTATATTTAACTCTCTTGAACACATCCAGTGAATTGGCCTCCACTTCCTTCTGTGGCAGAGAATTCCAGATTTACAACTCTCTGGATGAAAAGTTTTTTCCTCATCTCAGTCCTATATGGCCATAGCATTCTTAAACTGTGACCCCTGTTTCTGGTCTTCCCCAACATTGGGAACATTTTTCCTGCAGCTATCCTCTTATCCTTCTCAATGCCAGTGAATATAAGCACAGTTGATCCATTATTTTATCATATGTCAGTCCCACCATCCCTGGAATTAACCTGGTGAACCTACGTTGCACCCTCTCAAAAGCAAGAATGTCCTTCCTCAAATTAGGTGATCAAAACTGCACACAATACTCCAGGTGTGGTCTCACCAGGTCCCTGTACAACAACAGTAGGACCTCTTTGCTCCTATACTCAAATCCTTCAGCTATGATGGCCAACATGCCATTTGCTTTCTTCACCGCCTGCTGTACCTGCATGCTTACTTTCTATGACTGATGTACAAGGACACCCAGGTCTCGTTGCACCTCCCGTTTTCCTAATCTGACACCATTCAGATAATAATCTACCTTCTTGTTCTTGCCCCCAAAGAGGATAATGTCACATTTATCCACATTATACTGCACCTGCCATTCATCTGCCCACTCACCCAACCTATACAAGTCACCCTGCAGCCTCATAGCATCCTCCTCGCACCTCACACTGCCACCCAGCTTTGTGTCTTCCGCAAACTTGGAGATGTTACATTCAATACATAGGTACATAGGTGATGTTTCGGGTCGGGATCCTTCCTCACAATGTTTGTAGTGAAGGAGGGAAGAAATCTGGAAGGGAGGAAGAACAGGGCAAAGAGTAGAAGGTAAGAGGTGAACACAGGCAAGGGCGGTTTTTGATAGGCAGATGGTTAGACAGAGGCCAGGGAAGGAAGTAAGAAGGCATGAGACGAAAGGTTTGAAGAGTTCTACTATGGTGTTGTGGTTGAGAGATGGAGGACAATTTGGAGACGGCAATTCTCAGTTTGCGAGAACAGTGGCTCAGTATTTAGACGGGACAGCAATCCCAGAAATTGGAAAGATTGCCATGCACTGGTGACCTAGCCGGGTTTGTGGGCAGATTGCAATTCCCCAGGTTCAAGGGTTAGAGGTCAATCCCTGGGGTTGTGGGAATTCCCTGGATCAGAGATGAGATCCGATCATTAGGCTTGGGGGAGACAAGTTGCAATCCGAGGGATTGGGGACTGCGGGGGAGATCCAAGGCACCGATTCCTGGGTTTCCGGAAATGACAATTCCTGAGATTTAGGGTTAGATTTGGGGAGATCTGGGATCAGAGATGGGGCATGTTCCAACTCCTGGGATCAGTGATGAGGTGGGATCCAATTCCTGGAATTAGAGATGGGCTATGGTCTAATCCCTGGCATCACCAATGGGGCAAACTCCAATCCCTGGGATCAGAGACAGGGTGGAGTCCATTCCCAGAGATTTGGATAAAACAGGCTCCAATCCCAGGGATCAGAGGACGGGTGGGGTCCAATCACTGGGATCAGAGACTGTGCTGTCTAATCCTTTGGTGCAATGGGAAGTGGGAATCACTGGGATCAGGGACAATCCATGGGATAAAAATTCCTGGAGTTGGAATAATAATTGACCGAGTGCAGGTGGCGGAATAATTGCATTTGAGGTGGGGGCATCCTTGGGTTAGATAGTGGAAATTCCTGGGGTTCAGATCGCACTGCCTGTATTGGAGCATTGGTTGAATCTGAGGTCATCCCTGGATTAGAGAGGATGGCAATTCCAGACATTAGAATAATCGCCCATGTGCCGGGGGAATCCCCCAGTCTGGGCTGGGAACATCTTGCAATTCTCAGCATTGGGAGGGAAATCATGAGATTGTGGATCAGAGTTGGGGGCAATCCTTGATTCAGGTAGGCTGCAAGTACCTGGGATTGGGATAATCGCCCATGTGTGGGTGGGGGGTAATTCCCTGGGTTGGATTAGGGGTATCTTGCAATGCTCAGCATTGGGATAGGGGACAATTGCTAATTTAGAAAGGATGGATATTTCTGGCGTTGGAATAATAATTGCCTGTGTGCAGGTGGGGATAATTCAATTCCCTGGGTTGGGGGTAGGGGCATCGTGCAATGCTCAGCATTGTGAGGGACATCTGCAGGATGGTACATCGAAATAAATCCCTGATTTTGGTGGATGAGAATTCCTGGGATTGGGATAATAATTGCCCTTGTGCAGGTAGGGTGGTAATTCTCCATGTTTGCAATGGGAGCATCTTGCAAGGCCCCGCATTCGGAGAGAAATCCCTGGGATGGGATTTAGATCGGATGGAAATTCCTGGCATTGGAATGATAACCACACATGTGGGGTTGAATTGAATTGAATTAGTCTTTATTAATGGGATACTTCCTGGGATAATTCCTCAGGTTTGGGGTAGGGACATCTTGCAATGTTCAACATTGGGATAGGGGGTCGGGATCAATCCCTGATTTAGACAGGAAACAAATTCATGGGATTGGGATTAAAAATACCAGTATATATGCGGGGAATAAGTCGCTGGGTTTGGGGTAGGGGGTGTTCCAATGCTCAGTATTGGGATGAAAATCCGCGGGACAGTAGATCGGGATCAATCCCTGAATTAGGTTGATGCAAATTCCTGGGATTGGGATAAAATTGCCCGTGTGTGGGCGGGGTTAATGAACAGGGACGGGGAGCGGTTGCAGTCCGGTGCTTGCGGTGCAGGATTGGGATGATCCCGTATTCCTGGGCACAGGGATGGGTTTCCCGCGTGTTTGGCAGCGTCTGACGCGCAGCCGCGGTGCCGGCGCTTTGTCGCCGCTCCGGGCCCGGGCCCAGATTGTCGCTGCCGGCGCACGGGCGCCGCTCTCACAGCACCAGCGCCACCTACCGTTCAACTGTGAGCGGCCCCACTCTCTCTCTCTCTCTCTCTCTCTCCGTCTCCGCCCCCAGCGCCCGACATCCGGGTCCGGGCCGCCGGCTCCCCGCCCGCTCGCGCTCCGGACCACCTGCACATGCGTACTGACACGGCACGGCCGGACACCATGCACATGCGCACTGACACGGTTGCACATCCTGGGCTGACCTGCACATGCGCACTACCACGGGAACCAGTCGGCGCCGGGCACTTTCTCCATCGCTTTGCATTGTGGGAGATCTGGCCGCCATTGCTGAAACCCGCGCCGAATCACTCCCTGAAGCAGGCAGCATCTCTGGATAGGAATTGGTTGACGTTTCGGGTCAAGACTTTTTAGACTCCCTCTCGTTTTAGTGTTTTTAGTTTAATTCCGCGCTGTATTTAATTAAAAAATACAGCGCGGAAACAGGACCTTCGGCCCACCGAGTCCACACCGACCACCCGTACACGAGTTCTATCCTATATACTAGGGACATAAATCGAGAGTCAAGAGTGTTGCCGTACTTGCAGCAGCACAACAGAATATGTAAACATAGTACTCTGTAAACAATGTTATAAACGAGAAAACAAATCTACATATATTTATATATGAATATATAACTATATAAATATATATATGTGTGTGTGTGTGTATGTATATATAATATATATATATATATACCCACCCACACACAGAATTTCCCTCCTGGGATTTATAAAATTATATCGTATAGTATCGTGTGTGTGTGTAGGAAGGAACTGCAGATGCTGGTTTACACCGAAGATAGACACAAAAAGCTGGAGTAACTCAACATGTCAAACATAATCTCTGGACAAAAGGAAAATATTATGTTTTGGGTTGGGTCTGATAAAGGGTCCTGCACACCTTTGGAATGTGGAAGGAAACAAGTTCAATGAAACCCGGAAATAACCCATGCGATCAAAGGGAAAAGGAGCAATCCATACAGACAGCACCCATATTCAGGATCGATTCCGGGTCTCTGGCACTTTTAGGCAGCAACTTTACGGCCAATGTACTGCCCCATAGTCTTGAAGTGAATTAAAACATAGCTGTTAAGGGGGACGTAGTGTGACTTAGAGATTTAGCACTGAAAATCGATAGTTCATTTTTTTTAGTAACCAAAGTTATCAACGTTTAATTTTTCGCGTGTTGGAAATCAAGATATAGTGGCACAGCCAGAGAACTGTGTTCGATCCTGTCCTCGGGCACTGTCTGTGTTGAATTTGCACATTCTCCCTGCAAGCGTGTGGGTTTCCTCCCACATCCTAAAGACGCATTGGCTTTGTAGGTTAATTTGTCTGTAAAATTGCCCCGCATATGTAGGGAATGGGGGAGGAAAGTGGGATAACATAGAACTAGTGTGAATGGGTGATCGATGGTCAGCGTAAACTTGTTGGGCCAAAAGGCCTATTTCCATGTTAAATATCTAATGGAATTATGCAAGAGACCAAAGTATGAAGATGTACTGGAAACCTAGAGGGCTGAAAGATTGGAGGAGGTGGCGTGAATGGCAAAATTCATGTTTCTTTTTAATCTACTCTGACGACCACAGGTTAGGTGCATAAATCGCAAACAGTTTTGCTGGTTTTACATTTCTTTCTGGCAGTGAATGCCACATGCAAAATGAAAAAAAAACAATAATACCCCCCAACCCCATCACCCAGTTCCTTTCCCCTCCTCCATCCACTCATCTCCCACCCTTCCCAATTCCAAGTCAACCATTTTTATCCCCAAATCCATGCTCATGCTAACCCTGGTTCTACACTTTATGCGCCATTTGCACCATTTGTTTTCTGTATTTATAACCAAAGATACTAGAGGATAATCTTTGTTTATAATCTCCAACTCCCGCCTCCGTCATTAATGCGGCCACCACGTGACGCGACACCATCTTGTCCGTGTGTGTGTCCGTTCCCCTCACCCCCCCTCCCCCCACCACCTGATGCACTCATTTCTCCCACCATCCCCCTCTTCTTTAACCCATGCTATCTATATAGAAACATTGAAAATAGTAGCAGGAGTAGGCCATTCAGCCCTTGCAGCCAAAAAAGCCATTCAATATCATGATGGCTGATCATCCAGAATCATAACCTTGTTCCTGCTTACTCCCCATATCCCTTGATTCTGTTAGCCCTAAGTGGTATATCTAACTCTCTTGAATACATCCGTTTTGATGGGATGTATTCAAGCTTCCAAGGGAGCTGTATTCCAGAAAAGAACCCAAACACGGTACAGTCCCCGGGACGAGAGACCATCGCCACTGACCATCGTATCCTGCCAAGCTCTCAATGATCCAACCACCTTGCACAGCCATGGTCCAGGTGACGTCAAATAACTCATATTTTATGATATTATTATTTGACGTGTTCTTGCTTTTAATATGCCTGCAAAGCTGCAGCAAGCAGGTATTTCACTTGTTCCACCACTGTTGCATATGACAATTAAACACACTTCACTCTTATCCAATGTGATGACCATCGGTCATCATTATTAACCATATTGTTACACACTTCATGCAAACTGACAGCAACAATTACTTTATCAGCTATAAGGGCAAACGTCATAGGGATTGAAGAAAGCTATATAAAAATTATATCTAAATTTTAAATCTAGGTGCAAACTCTGATCAAATCTCAGGCGTGACCCGAATATTTACATGCGAATGCTGATCTAATACATGTCCAACCATTTCACCAACTGAGATAAGGAACACAGGACAGAGAATGAGACACCAAATAATTAAACAACCTGAAAAGCCCAGAGATGCTCCAATGGTTCCAGGAACGGCAGATAGAGTGAATTTCCATTGTATGTAGTCTAACTGTGGCACTGAGTGATGGTTTCAAAGAAGACACAATAAACTGTGTTGAATAGTTTGAATTGTGAAAGGCATGGATAGAGTGGATGTGGAGAGGTTGTTTCCACTAGTGGGAGGGCCTTGGACCAGAGGCCATAGCATCAGAATAAAAGGACATACCAGTAAAAAGATGAGGAGGAATTTCTTTAGACAGAGGGTGGTGATTCTGTGGAATTCATTGCACAGATGGCGGCGGAGGCCATCAGTGTGTATTTTTAAGGAGGAGATTGACAGATTCTTCATTAGTAAGTGTGCCAGGTGTTATGGGGAGAAGGCAGGAGAATGGGGTTTGAGAGGGTAAGATAGATTAGCCATGATTGAATGGCAGAGTAAACTTGATGGCCTAATTCTGCTCCTTGAACATATGAAACAGCAGATGCTGGAATCTTAAGCTAAAAACAAAGTGCTGGAGGAACTCAGCAGGTCATCCTACATGTGTGGCAGGATTGGACAGATGATGTTTTTGGTCGGGAACAAACCCAAAATGCTTCCTGTCCATTCCCTCCACACATGCTGCTTGACCCGCTGAGTTGCTGCAGTACTTTCATTCTTCACGGTTACGAATATAGGCTCAAGTTGTGGATAGAGGGATAGGATTGAAAGCTCCATCACATGATTGAGAAGCGACCCAACATCCAACTAGACCCGATTTTTATAGTAAACTTTAGAAAATGTTGATCCCAATTAAAACAAATCTGCTGCAAGTTGACGAAAGTATAAAACACATGTTAAGTGCCACCACCTTCTCCCTTGACAGAAATCTTTCACAGCCACTGTGTATTTCCAACATTTCCTATTTGTTTCCTGGACATTGCCAGGTCCCTGTGTCTCTGCAGTAGCCTAAGGGAAGACAAGAGGATGTACATAGTCAGACTGACCAGGGAACACATAGGTCTTTTTCCCAGCCTGCAAGGAATCAGCCGATTACAGTCAGTGCTCCCGCAGAGAAGACAGAACTGTGTTCAGTTATCCAATCCTGGCTCCTGTTTGCTGCTTAAAATTCCTACTGAATGGATGTCATGATCCCTGGAATGTCAGAACCCGATCCCAGTTCAGTTGAAGAACACCATTAAATTAAATTAAATTAAAAAAATATATATTATTGAACATGTTAAAAAAAAAATACAAACACAAATAAACTTATAAGCAATAAAAAAGAAAATAAAACATAAAGGAAAACATAAGTAACTCAAATAATACAAATAATATCGTTCATGTTCAAAAGGGGTAAGAAGAAGTTCGAAAACGTTTCTGGTCCTACCCCCTCTTATTTTCTATACATTTTCATGGAAAAACAAAATAATGGGAACAAATGGACCCAAAATCTGTTGAACAGTCCACAAACAAAAAATAACCAAACAGAAAAGAAAATCACTGGTCCAGCTCATAACCATTCAATCTTTTGTTTCTGAAGAGTGTTTTTAGTTTGAATAGAGTCTTACATTTTTTCAGCTCATCATGGCAGTTATTCCAGAGACTAACACCCTTTGCTGTAACACAATGGAGTTTTGCATTAGTTCTTATTGCCGGTTTTTCGAATATATAGGTTCCTCTCAGGTTGTGTTTGCTTTCTCTCCGTTGGAACAACCCCTGGATATTACAAGGCAATTGCTGATTTGCTGCTTTGAACATAATTTGGATAATTTTATAATCTGTCAGATCTTGAAATTTTAATGTTTTTAGTCTGATAAATAATGCTTTTGTTGATTGTCTATAGGTGGTTTTATTTATAATTCGTATTGCTCTTTTTTGGAGGATGAAGATTGGATGTGTATTTGTTTTGTATGTGTTTCCGCATACCTCCACACAGTATATCATGTATGGGAGTATGAGGGAGCAGTACAACATATACAGGGAGGCTTGATTTAGTAGGTCTCTGGCTTTATTCAGTATTGCAATTGATTTGGATATTTTGGCTTTAATATAATTTATGTGAGATTTCCAAGTTAATTTGTTGTCAATTAATACTCCAAGAAATTTTATTTCAGATACTCTTTCTATTTCTGTGCCATTTATCATGAGCTTTTTCTCTGTGTTGGTTGATCGATTTCCAAATATTATGAATTTTGTTTTACTTAAATTCAATGTGAGTTTATTTTCGTCAAACCAGATCTTCATCCTGCTCAATTCCTTTTCCATACTATCCAGGAGCTGTTCCAAGTTGTCTCCACAGCAGAGTAAGTTAGTATCATCAGCGAAGAGAATAGTTTCAAGAGTTTTTGACACTTCACATATATTATTGATATACAAAATGAATAATAATGGCCCTAACACTGAGCCCTGAGGCACCCCACACGTAACCTGCAGTAATTGTGATTTATGGTTTTGTATTTCGACATTATTGTTCCCGGTTCTGTAGGTAGCTGAATAGCCATGATAATGCGATGTCTCTAATGCCATATCTTTGTAGTTTCTTTATTAATAACTCGTGGTCTACGGTGTCAAATGCTTTTTTAAAGTTTTAAAAAATCCCTACTGCATACTCTTTATTTTCTATTGCCTTGGTAATTTTTTCTATAAATTCAATAATTGCAAATGAAGTTGTTCTGTTAGCTCTAAAACCATATTGTTGTTCGTACAGTATGTTATGTTTGGTGATAAATTCATCCAGTTTTATGTAAAATATTTTTTCCAGTATTTTGGAGAACTGTGGAAGCAATGAAATGGGTCTGTAATTTGAAAGTACATGTTTGTCTCCAGTTTTATATATTGGTATGACTTTTGCTGTTTTCATTTTGTTGGGAAATACACCGGTTTGAAGGGACTGATTACAAATGTGAGTCAGAGGTCTTGCTATGCATTCTATAATGTTTTTAACTGTAAACATGTCAATATCATGACAGTCTGTGGATTTCTTACTCTTGAGTTTTTTTACAGTGTCAATAATTTATTTTTCTTCAGTCCTTCTTTAAATCACTTTTAAAATCATTAAAATCACTTCAAGGATAAAGTGTTGAAATTCATCGACCGCGACACTCCGCAAATTAATTCAGCTTCAAAGCTCAATCAGAGGCCGACCGACTGTTCACTATCAATGGCAAGCGGTGTCTGGCAATCTTCATTGGATGCATCTATGCATACACACGCACATAACGCACACAGGGCCGACCGACAGTTCATTATCAAAGATGATCAGTGTATGGCAGTGTTCATTGAATGCATCTGCACACACACACACACACACACCTTCACTCACACTCACACGTACATGTACACACAAATGCATAACACACAGGGCCGACCGACAATTCACTATCAATGCTGATCAGTGTATGGCAGTGTTCATTGGATGCAATTACACACATGTTCACTTGCACAAGTACATACGTGTACACACACATGCATAACGCACACAGGGCTGACTATACACGACATACATGCGGTCACGCACATATGTTGGATGCATCCATACACATACACACAAGTGCACACACACACGTAACATAGAAACATAGAAACATAGAAATTAGGTGCAGGAGTAGGCTCGAAGGGCCGAATGGCCTACTCCTGCACCTAATTTCTATGTTTCTATGTTTCTATGTTACGTGTGTGTGTGCACTTGTGTGTATGTGTATGGATGCATCCAACATGTGCGTGACCGCATGTATGTCGTGTATAGTCAGCCCTGTGTGCGTTATGCATGTGTGTGTACACGTATGTACGTGTGCGAGTGAACATGTGTGTAATTGCATCCAATGAACACTGCCATACACTGATCAGCATTGATAGTGAATTGTCGGTCGGCCCTGTGTGTTATGCATTTGTGTGTACATGTACTTGTGAGTGTGAGTGAAGCTGTGTGTGTGTGTGTGTGCAGATGCATTCAATGAACACTGCCATACACTGATCGATGAATTTCAACACTTTATCCTTGAAGTGATTTTAATGATTTTAATGATTTTAAAAGTCATCCAACTCAGTATCCCGTACCTGCCTTCTCTCCATACCCTCTGATCCCTTTAGCCACAAGGGCCACATCTAACTCCCTCTTAAATATAGCCAATGAACTGGCCTCGACTACCCTCTGTGGCAGAGAGTTCCAGAGATTCACCACTCTGTGTGAAAAAAGTTCTTCTCATCTCGGTTTTAAAGGATTTCCCCCTTATCCTTAAGCTGTGACCCCTTGTCCTGGACTTCTCCAACATCGGGAGCAATCTTCCTGCATCTAGCCTGTCCAACCCCTTAAGAATTTTGTAAGTTTCTATAAGATCCCCTCTCAATCTCCTAAATTCTAGAGAGTATAAACCAAGTCTATCCAGTCTTTCTTCATAAGACAGTCCTGACATCCCAGGAATCAGTCTGGTGAACCTTCTCTGCACTCCCTCTATGGCAATAATGTGTAACATACACACACACGCAACACACAGGGCAGAGTGACAGTTCGTTATCAATGGTGATCGATATATGGCAGTGTTCATTGGGTGCATCTGTACACACTCAGACACACAAGCGTAACACACACGTGGGTATGAAGAGAAAGCAACTTAGATCCTGATTCCTGGGATTGCGGTGAATCACTGACTGGGCACGGCTCCCACTGTCTGTCGATCAGTCAGATCTGAAATCAGTTCTTGCGCACATCTTCAACTTGCCTCGGTGGCTGGAGACGACGATTCTTGCTGTGTTACACCAGTCACTGAAAACAAAGGAACACAACGAGTGAGTGATGTTGGAGGGGGCACAACAATGTAAGCCGAGAGGGAAACAGACAGTAATAAATTATTGGGGGACGCACATAGTAATGTGTCCAGAGTACACCAGGGAGTAAAGGTTGTCATGGTGCAAAACGGTCAAACAATATTTGAGGAAACATACAGTAATAAATCATGATAAAGGGCTCGGTAAGTCCTGCTGAGTTACTCCAGCATTTTGTGTCTATCTTCGGTCAATAAGTATCAGAGGGCCTGTCTATCAGTGCAAAGGGAATCTTCTGAAAGATAAAATGGTGAGAGGGGCAAAGTTTCAAGGAGATGTGCGAGGCAAGTTTTTTTTCTCATTTTCATTTTACACGGAAGATGCTGAGTGTCTGGAACAGGCAAGGGTGGTGAATCTGTGGAATTCTTGGCCACAGAAGGTTGTGGAGGCAAAATCAGTGGATATATTTAAGGCAGAGATAGATAGATTCTTGATTAGTGCGGGTGTCAGAGGTTATGGGGGAATTCAATATGCAGATAGACTGGGAATATCAGGTTGGTACTGGACCCCAAGAAAGGGAGTTTGCAGGGTGCCTCCGAGATGGATTCTTAGAGCAGCCTGTACTGGAGCCTACCAGGGAGAAAGCAATTCTGGATTTAGTGTTGTGTAATGAACCGGATTTGATAAGGGAACTCAAGGTAAAGGAGCCATTAAGAGGTGGTGACCATAATATGATAAGTTTTAATCTGCAATTTGAGAGGGAGAAGGTTAAATCAGAGTGTTGCAGTGTGAACAAAAGGGACTATGAAGGTATGAAGGAGGCGATGGCCAAAGTTGACTGGAAAGGGACCCTAGCACGGATGACAGTGGAACAGCAATGGCGGGAATTTCTGGGAATAATCCAGAAGATGCAGGATCATTTCATTCCAAAGAGGAAGAAAGATTCTAAGAGGAGTAAGAGGTGGCCGTGACTGACAAGGGAAGTCAGGGACAGTATAAAAATAAAAGAGAAGACGTATAACATTGGAAAGATAAGCGGGAAGCCAGAGGATTGGGAAACTTTTAAAGAACAACAGAAGGCAACTAAAAAGGCAATACGGGGAGAAAAGAGAAGTACGAAGGTAAACTAGCCAAGAATATAAAGGAGGTTAGGAAAAGCTTCTTTAGGTATGTGAAGAGTAAATGATTAGTTAAGACAAATGTGGGTCCTTTGAAGACAGAAACAGGTGAATTTATTATGGGGAACAAGGAAATGGCAGATGAGTTGAACAGGTACTTTGGTCTGTCTTCGCTAAGGAAGGAGAGGATGAGGCAATGTTTCGGGTTGGGACGCTTCAGACTGATTGAGGTAGAGGGAGGGGAGAAGGCTGAAAGAGAGGTGGGGCTGGGACAAAGCCTGGCAAGTGTTAACTGGATTGACACAAGCTGCTGGAGTAACTCAGCGGGTCAGGCAACATTTCTGAATAGGAATAGGTGACATTTAGGGTCGACACCTTTCTTCAAACTGAGAGACAGGAGAGAGGGCAACTTTTCTCCGCCCCCCCCGCAGACCAACAACAGTGACTCCACCGTCCCTCGCCTCTCCATTGCCCACCAGCAGGCCGGGTTTGATGGGCACAGATAAGGCCAGAGATGAAAATCCAAAAGGCTAGGAGAGGAGAAGCATGAATGGTAAAGTCAGGGGAAGGTATATAGTTGGAAGGGGACAGGATGGAATGGGGAAGGAGTGGGGTGCGGGAATGTGGGAGAAATGGGTCCACATCCAGGTGGGCAAGAGAGGTGTGTATTTGTCTCACCCCATGACACAACATTCATGGGGACACACCATCCCCTCCATGACACACTGGTAACCCTGAGGAGCACCTTCAGCAACAGACTGGTTCCACTAAGATGCAGTACAGAACGCCACAGGAGATCCTTCTTCCCTTTGGCTATCAATCTGTACAACTCCTCCCCCTTCTGTGGGGTAGACTGACTCCCCTCCCCAATATTTGCATATCACCAATCCTTTCCACTCATCACTTTAATTTCATGTATCTTGTGTTTTATGACTGTTGGCAGATCAATTTCCCTCCTGGGATCAATAAAAGTTCTATCGTATCGCATCATCCAGATTGCTTCCCCCTACAACAATTAGTATGAAGGGACCCGACCCGAAACGACACCTATCCTCGCCCTCCAGAGATGCTGCCTGATCCGCTGAGTTACTCCAGCACTTAGTGTCCACTTTCTACAGTACTTCCCTGTAAGTGGCAACATATGTGGATAGAGTGGTCAAGCAGGCATACGGTATGCTTGCTTTCATAGGTCATGGGTGCATTGACTATAACAGTCAGGAAGTCATGATGCATCTTTATAGGACTTTGGTTTAGGCTGCATTTGGAGTATTGCATCCAGTTCTGGTTGCCCCATTATAGGAAGTATTTGGAAGCTTTGGAGAGAGACTAGGAGGTTTGCCAGAATATTTTGCCTGGATTAGGAGGCATTAGCTACAGGGAGAAGTTGGAAATACTTGGATTGTTTCCTCTGGAATGCCAGAGGTTGCGGAGAGACCTAATAGAGGTTTGTAAAATGATGAAAGGCATAGATGGGGTGGAGAGTCAGGCTCCTTCTCCCAGAATTTAAAAAAATCAAATACTAGAGGGCATTACATTAAAGTGAAAAGGGTAGAGTTTAAAGGAGATGTGCGGCGCAAGTTTCCTTTTACACAGAGGGCGGTGAGTGCCTGGAACGTGCTGCCATGGGTGGAAGTTGAAGCAGATACAATTGAGGCATTTGAAAGACTTTTAGATAGGCACATGGATATGCATGAAATTAGGAGATATGGATTATATGCAGGTAGATAAGCGATGGTCTTGGCATCATGTTCATTGTGTGCTGAAGGGCCTGTTCTTGTGCTGTACTGCTCCATCATTTGTGTGTATCTTTGCTTCACTCTCTCTCTGAGACTGTGTCGCTACAAACCATTGATTTCGGTGACTTGCACCTGGCCACCTCTGGCCCAGATGTCGGTGATGGCCGTCATGACTGCCAGGCACCTGCCAAAGTCTTCGGCCGGACACCGGGTGGCGAGGGAGGAGAGTTTGCGAGCTACCTTGAAGGCCTGGCGGTATCGCTCCTGCTGCACCTTGTCCCGCTCCCTCGGTGACGCGGGCGGGAGCTGACCGCCGAGGAAGTGCTCCTGCGTCCAGCGCCCGGCGCAGAGCGAGGGCTCGAAGAGGTCGGAGCCCAGCCGCCGCCGGAGAGCCAGGACGTGCCGGCAGGGGAGCCTCATGGAGGTGCGGAAGGAGCACTGGCAGCTGGCCTGGTCCGTCACGAGGACCCGGCGCCGACACACGGGCCAGGCCCTCTCGGCCTCCACACTGAGGAAGGAGACCCACTCCGCTTCCTCCAGCTCCCTCCGCACCCGGCGGAAGGCAAAGTCGGTGAGCAGCTCCCGGTAGAAAGACTCGGTGGAGTTGTCCTGCGGCCCTGCAGGAGGCGCTCTCTGCAACACCCGCTGGTCACACGCGGCCCGCATCGTGTCCACGGCCTTCAGGAGGTCCCGGCTGAAGGAGGTCACGTCGGAGAAGTCCTCGACCGCGGCCGCCAGCCTCTGGCTCAGCACCTGCACCCGCTGAAGGGTGCTGGTGAGGTAGCTCTCGTTCTCGTGCTTGAAGCCCTCCACCCACTGGCGGCGGGACCCGTGCCACGTCTTGTGGAAGTAGTCGACGGCGCTTTCCGCGTTGGAGGCTCCTGGCGGGAAGAAAGGGAAGAGGAGACAAGGTTAGGAACCTCCTGGTGCAGCACGATGGCGTAGCGGTAGAGTTGCTGCCTTACAGTGCCAGTCCCAGGATCCATCCTGACTACAGGCATTGTCTGTGTGGAGTTTGTACGTTCTCCCTGTGACCATGTGGGTTTCCTCCGGGTTCTCCGGTTTCCTCCCACGTTCCAAAGACGTGCAGGTTTGTACGTTAATTGGCCTCTGTAACGAGTGTAGCCTAGAACTAGTGTGAACGGGTGATCAATGGTCGGCGTGTACTCAGTGGGGCAAACGGCCTGTTTCCACGCTGTATCTCCAAAACTAAACTAAACTCTCACCTCAACAGTCCCCATCGGCTACAAGAAAAACTCCAACATTTCTTTCCTGAAGAAAAATAAAGTGGCCTCCTCAATGACCACTGAACAGTGGAGTCAAACAGCATGGAAATAGGCCACTCGGCCCAACTCGTCCTTGCTGCCCAAGATGCCCCATTTAATGCTGACCAAGATGCCCCATCTAATGCTGACCAAGATGCCCCATCTAATGCTGACCAAGATGCCCCATCTAATGCTGACCAAGATGCCCCATCTACAGAAAGGGAGAGGAGGGTAGAATGGAGGAGGGAGAGTGGGGCAGGGGTAGACTGGATTGTGCGGACCATGTTGAGGAATGAGTCACACCCTTATCTGACCCACGCCCTGACAGGAGGATGAATATTTGAGAAAATCCAACCTACCCCCGCCCCTCCCTCCCCCGCCCCGGTCCCACAACAGAATCATGATGCCAGAGCTTATTGATGCCCAATGGTGGAGTAGAGGGGGCAGGTGGAGAGTAGAGGGAAGGAGCGGAGGGGGGTGAAGGGGAGGAGGGGGAAGAGGGGAGGGGGGATGGGAGGGGGAAAGAGGAAAGAGTTGAGGAGAGGGGTGGAGGAGAGGAAGTGTGAAGCAGGGTAGGAGTGGGTGATGGAGGGGAGGAGTATGGAAACAGGGGAAAGGGGCGGAGGAGAGGAGGGGGAGGAGTGGGACGGAGGACGAGGAGAGGGAGACGGAGAAAGGAGGGGGAGAAGGAAAGAAGGGAAGGAGGAGCGGGTAAGAAAGAAGGAAAGAAAAGAGAGAGAGGGCAGAGTTGAGCAGATGGGACATGGGTAGACTGGATTGTGCAGAGGGATGAGAGTCACAACTTTAACGAACCAACACAATGTGACAGGAGGAGGAATATTTGGGAACCCCCATCCACCACCCGCCCGCTCCGCTCCGGTCCCACGAGGGAATGGCGGTGCCAGTGCTTACTGTTGCCCGGCGGTCAGGTGCAGCTTCTCAGCGGTCACATCGTCCTGGAAGACGCTCAGGGTGTGGGCGAGGCAGGCCAGCGGCTTGCAGTGGGGCAGCACGTTGGTCACCAGCTCCCCGTCACACACCTTGCCGCCGACCACCACCGCCCGCGTTCCCTCCGCCGCCGGGTTCTTCTGCCTGAAGATGCGCAGAAGCTGCCGGACGGTCTCACGCTCCTCGCTCTGCAGAAACCACAGACTCGCCAGCTCACTCTCCCCGTTGCCGTCGATGGCCAGCAGCAGGTAGGTGGGCAGCCGCAGGCCCGCCCAGCTGTAGGTAGCACCCACCAGCAGCACCTTGGGGAACCTCTCGAAGGTCTGCTTCATGCGGCCATCCTGGTAGTAGATGGCCTGCAACACGTTGGCCTTGTTCACGACCATCACCACCGTGCCGTCTGCAAGCAAACGCAGACAAGAGTCAGAACAAGGGTCTGACCCGCTCTCACCCTGGCCACAAATTCTTTGAAGTAGAAACATTGAAAATAGGTGCAGGAGTAGGCCATGCAGGAGGGACTCAAATAGAGAAAGCTATTAGACAGTGTGTGAGGCAGGAGGCAGAGAAGGAAAGCACTCAGACCCAACATGTAGGGGGGAAAGAAGAAAACAATAATAAACAGAGAATAAGAGGTGGTGGGGTTCTTAAATGGGTGAGCAGAGAAACAGAGGGGTGTAAAATGCGGGCGGAAGCAATAGGTGGCAAGGTGAAAAGTAAAAGTGGCAGGCAGACAAATCCAGGGCTAAAATCAAAAAGGGCCACTTTTCAACATAATTGTATAAGGGGTAAGAGCGTTGTAAAAACAAGCCTGAAGGCTTTGTGTCTCAATGCAAGGAGCATTCGTAATAAGGTGGATGAGTTCAACGTGCAGATAGCTATTAATGATTATGATATAGTTGGGATCACGGAGACATGGCTCCAGGGTGACCAACGCTGGGAGCTGAACATCCAGGGATATTCAATATTCAGGAGGGATAGAGAGAAAGGAAAAGGAGGTGGGGTAGCGTTGCTGGTTAGAGAGGAGATTAACGCAGTGGAAAGGAAGGACATTAGCTTGGAGGATGTGGAATCGGTATGGGTAGAGCTGCGAAACACTAAGGGGCAGAAAACGCTGGTGGGTGTTGTGTACAGGCCACCTAGCAGTAGTAGTGAAGTTGGGGATGGCATCAAACAGGAAATTAGAAATGCGTGCAACAAAGGCAAAACAGTTATAATGGGTGACTTCAATCTACATATAGATTGGGTGAATCAAATTGGCAGGGGTGCTGAGGAAGAGGATTTCTTGGAATGTATGCGGGATAGTTATGTAAACCAACATGTAGAGGAACCAACGAGAGAGCAGGCTATTCTAGACTGGGTATTGAGTAATGAGGAAGGGTTAGTTAGCAGTCTTGTTGTGCGTGCCCCCTTGGGCAAGAGTGACCATAATATGGTTGAGTTCTTCATTAGGATGGAGAGTGACATTTTTAATTCAGAAACAACGGTTCTGAACTTAAAGAAAGGTAACTTTGAGGGTATGTGACGTGAATTGGCCAAGATTGACTGGCAATTAGTTCTAAAAGGGTTGACGGTGGATATGCAATGGAAGGCATTTAAAGACTGCATGGATGAACTACAAAAATTGTTCATCCCAGTTTGGCAAAAGAATAAATCAGGGAAGGTAGTGCATCCGTGGATAACAAGGGAAATCAGGGATAGTATCAAAACAAAAGATGATGCGTACAAATTAGCCAGAAAAAGCAGCATACCAGAGGACTGGGAGAAATTCAGAGACCAGCAGAGGAGGACAAAGGGCTTAATTAGGAAAGGGAAAATAGATTATGAAAGAAAACTGGCAGGGAACATAAAAACTGACTGCAAAAGTTTATATAGATATGTGAAGAGAAAGAGATTAGTTAAAACAAATGTAGGTCCCTTGCAGTCAGAAACAGGTGAATTGATCATGGGGAACAAGGATATGGCGGACCAATTGAATAACTACTTTGGTTCCGTCTTCCCTAAGGAAGACATAAATAATCTGCCAGAAATAGCAGGGGACCGCGGGTCAAAGGAGATGGAGGAACTGAGTGAAATCCAGGTTAGTCGGGAAGTGGTGTTGGGTAAATTGAATGGATTAAAGGCCGATAAATCACCAGTGCCAGATAGGCTGCATCCCAGAGTACTTAAGGAAGTAGCTCCAGAAATAGTGGATGCATTAGTGATAATTTTTCAAAACTCTTTAGATTCTGGAGTAGTTCCTGAGGATTGGAGGGTAGCAAACGTAACCCCACTTTTTAAGAAGGGAGGGAGAGAGAAAACGGGGAATTACAGACCAGTTAGTCTAACATCGGTAGTGGGGAAACTGCTAGAGTCAGTTATTAAAGATGGGATAGCAGCACATTTGGAAAGTGGTGATATCATTGGACAAAGTCAGCATGGATTTACGAAAGGTAAATCATGTCTGACGAATCTTATAGAATTTTTCGAGGATGTAACTAGTAGAGTGGATAGGGGAGAACCAGTGGATGTGTTGTATCTGGACTTTCAGAAGGCTTTCGACAAGGTCCCACATAAGAGATTAGTATACAAACTTAAAGCACACGGTATTGGGGGTTCAGTATTGATGTGGATAGAGAACTGGCTGGCAAACAGGAAGCAAAGAGTAGGAGTAAACGGGTCCTTTTCACAATGGCAGGCAGTGACTAGTGGGGTACCGCAAGGCTCAGTGCTGGGACCTCAGCTATTTACAATTTATATTAATGAACTGGATGAGGGAATTGAAGGCAACATCTCCAAGTTTGCGGATGACACTAAGCTGGGGGGCAGTGTTAGCTGTGAGGAGGATGCTAGGAGACTGCAAGGTGACTTGGATAGGCTGGGTGAGTGGGCAAATGTTTGGCAGATGCAGTATAATGTGGATAAATGTGAGGTTATCCACTTTGGTGGCAAAAACAGGAAAGCAGACTATTATCTAAATGGTGGCCGATTAGGAAAAGGGGAGATGCAGCGAGACCTGGGTGTCATGGTACACCAGTCATTGAAAGTAGGCATGCAGGTGCAGCAGGCAGTGAAGAAAGCGAATGGTATGTTAGCTTTCATAGCAAAAGGATTTGAGTATAGGAGCAGGGAGGTTCTACTGCAGTTGTACAGGGTCTTGGTGAGACCACACCTGGAGTATTGCGTACAGTTTTGGTCTCCAAATCTGAGGAAGGACATTATAGCCATAGAGGGAGTGCAGAGAAGGTTCACCAGACTGATTCCTGGGATGTCAGGACTTTCATATGAAGAAAGACTGGATAGAATTGGCTTATACTCGCTAGAATTTAGGAGATTGAGAGGGGATCTTATAGAAACGTACAAAATTCTTATGGGGTTGGACAGGCTAGATGTAGGAAGATTGTTCCCGATGTTGGGGAAGTCCAGGACAAGGGGTCACAGCTTAAGGATAAGGGGGAAATCCTTTAAGACCGAGATGAGAAAAAACTTTTTCACACAGAGAGTGGTGAATCTCTGGAACTCTCTGCCACAGAGGGTAGTTGAGGCCAGTTCATTGGCTATATTTAAGAGGGAGTTAGATGTGGCCCTTGTGGCTAAAGGGATCAGGGGGTATGGAGAGAAGGCAGGTACGGGATACTGAGTTGGATGATCAGCCATGATCATATTGAATGGCGGTGCGGGCTCGAAGGGCCGAATGGCCTACTCCTGCACCTATTTTCTATGTATCTATTCGGCCCTTCGAGCCAGCACCGCCATTCAATATGATCATGGCCCATCATCCAGAATCAGTACTCTGTTCTGGCTTTCTCCCCATATCCCTTGATTCCATCAGCCCTAAGACCTATATCTAACTCTCTCATGAAGTTCTCCCCTCTGGGCACATCCAGACACAAAAACAGCTTCTTCCTACATGCGGTAGCTCTACTTAACAGCCGCTCTACACCACTACATTCTGGTCTGTAAGTCAAACACTTATGAACTCTCCAAGTGCACTTTAGATATTTACATGTGCAATATATAGCAAAGCTGCCCCTTTTTACTCTTGCACTATATTTTTACATTGTTTAATTATAATGTTTTTTTAATTGTCTGTTGTCTCGTGTTTTTACCACGTGCGAGTAAAGCACCGTCAAATTCCTTGTGTGTGTACATACTTGGCCGATAAATTGAGTGTGATTGTGAAATTGATTCTGAACAAAGCACTGGTAACACACAGTGACAGTGGTGAGGTACGTTTGCCTTCATCGGTCGGTCACTGAGTACAAGAGTCAGATAGTCAAGATGCAGCTCTATCAAACTCTGGAGAAACAAGGATCTGCAGATGCTGGTTCCTGACAAAAGACAAAGTGCGAGAGTAACTCAGCAGGTCAGGCAGTATCTCTGGAGTTTCCCTCTCCCCTGACTCTCGGTCTGGGGAAGGGTCTTGACCTGAAACATCACCTATTCTTTTTCTCCAGAGATGCTGCCTGACCCACTGAGTTACTGCAGCATTTTGTGTCTATCTCCGGTGTAAACCAGCATCTGCAGTTCCTTCCTGCACATGTCTGGAAAACATGGATACGTGATGTTTCAGGTCGGGGCCCTTCTTCAAACTAATTGTGGCGTGTCGGGGGAGGAAGAAAGCTGGAAGAGAGGTGGGGGCAGGAAAAAACCTAGCAAGTGACAGGTGGAGGAAGGAACTGCAGATGCAGCCTGTGTGGGGTTACAGGAGGCAAGAGTCATTTAAAGAGAGTGTGGCACAATCCAAGAGCGATCCAATGAGAAACCATTGGGGACACTCCAAAGACTTGCAGGATTGTAGCTTACTTGGTTTCAGTAAGTTGTAATAAATAATTGTCCCTTGTGTGTGTAAGGTAACGTACAGGATCATCGCTGGTCAGCACCAACTCGGTGGGTCAAACGGCCAATTTCAGCACTGTATCTCTAAAGTCTAAAAGTCATTGACTATTCTAGGGTAGAGAAGGGAGCGATCTAGCACCTTATATTCTGAGGCTGCGCCCTCTGGTCCATGACTCTCCCACTGGTGGAAACATCCTCGCCACATCCACTTCATCCAGGACTTTTTACTATGCAGTAAGTGTCAATGAGATCCCCCCTCATCCTTCTAAACTCCAGCGAGTACAGGCCCATAGCCATCAAACGCTCATCATAGGTTAACCCAATAAAGGGGTGATCTGCATTATTCCGGAATGAAGGAAGGATGCAGGATACCCCAGGACAAGAGAGGGAGTGGTGCAAACCTGGAGCAGCCCGTTAGCCCTGGGACAAGCGAGGAGACCTTCACCTGCCTTGATTCATGATTAGTACGGGTGTCAGAGGTTATGGGGAGAAGGCAGGAGAATGGGGTTAGGAGAGATAGATAGATCAGCCATGATTGAATGACGGAGTAGACTTGATGGGCCGAATGGCCTAATTCTACTATTCCTGATGACCTTACCCGTGACGGCCGCCAGTGTAGGCACCATCTTCTCCAAGTCGGTTTTGTTGACCTTGAACTCGCCACATTTCTCCTTGCGTGCGGGGCTATGGGCATCCTCCTCAGCGAGCACCTTGCCGGCAACCTCCCCCAGCTTCACCTTGACACCCGCTCCATTACTCCGCAGCGAGACGATGGAAGTGGGGTCCACGCGCAGCGCTTTAACACAGAGCCTTTGGTGCTGGAGCCTCTCCTCCTCTTCCTGTGGGGTATAAGCAAGGTCGTAGGGTCAGTTCAGTTTAGTGTAATGTCACCTGTACCAAGGTACAGTGAGAAGCTTTTGATGCGAGCTAACCAGTCAGCAGGCAAAGGAATCTAGGTGGAAGAAGGGGGGGGGGGGGGGGAGGAAAGAAAAAGGAGGGTTGATTGTAGGTTTGTTGCCTAAAATTGGTGAATTCAATGTTCATACCGTTGGGTTGTAAGCAACCCAAAAGGAATACAGGTGCTGTTCCTCCATTTTGCAGTAACTCATTCATTTCTCATTTTATAGGAGGTCAGGAATGGGATGAGGATTGAGCCACCAGATATGTCGGGGCGGGCAGCACAGTGGCACAACTGGTAGAGCTGTGACCTCACAGTGGCACAGATCCGGGTTTGATCCTGACGTGGGGTTTGCACCTTCTCCCTGCGACTGCGTGGGTTTCCTCTGGGTGCTCCGGTTTCTTCCCACATCCCAAACACAAGAACCGGTTTGGAGGTCAATTGTCCTCTGTAAATTGCCTCAAGCGGGTCAGGAGTGGATGAGAAAGTAGGATAACATAGAACTAGTGCTAACATGTGGTCGATGATCAGCGTGGACTAGGTAGGCCTATGTTTCCATCAGTAAACTAAGCTAAGATCCTGTATTAGAACACAGAACAGTACAGCACAGGAATGGGCCCTCCAGCCCACATTATCTGTGCCAAACATGATTCCAAGTTAAACTGATCTCATCTCCCTGTGCATGATCCATATCGCTCTAGTCCCTGAACTTCCATGTGCCTATCCTAAAGCCTCTTAAACACCACTTTGGTATCTGCATCCACCACTATCTCTGGCAGTGCATTCCCCACCCCCACCCCTCTCTGTGTAAAAATCTTGCCTCGCACTTTAAACTTTCCCCCTCTCACCATATAGCTACACCCTCTAGTGTTGGACATTTTCACCCTGGGGAAAAGCCTCTGATTAACTTATGTATGCCTCTCATAACTTTATATACTTCTATCCAGTCTTCCCTCAACCTCTGACGTTCCAGAGAAAATAACCCAAGTTTATCCAACCTCCCCCTGTTGCTGAAACCTTCTAATCCAGGGAGCATTCTGGTAAACCTCCTCTGCACCCTGTCCAAAGCCTCCACATCTCTCCTGTAATGGGGCGACAAGAACTACACGTAATACTCCAAATGCAGTCTAACCAAAGTGCTAGAGAGCTGCATCATGACTTGCTGACTCTTATAGTCAATACCCCATAGCACAGTAGACAAGCATACCATACGCTTAACCCATACTGGTTAACATATGATGCGCGTTTGACGGCACCAGGCCTGTACTCGCTAGAGTTTAGAAGAATCAGGGGGGGGGCCTCATTGAAACGTATCGAGTAGTGAAAGGCTTGGATGGAGAGGATGTTTCCACTAGTGGGAGAGTGTCGGACTAAAGGCCATCGCCTCAGAATTAAAGGACTTTCCTTTTGGAAGGAGAGGAGGAGGAATTTCTTTAGTCACAGGGTGGTGAATCAGTGGAATTCTTTGCCACAGAAGGCTGTGGCGGCCGTCAATGGATATTTTGATGGCAGAGATCGATGGATTGTTGATTGGCAGAGGTGTCAGGGGTTATGGGGAGAAGGCTGGAGAATGGGGTTAGGAGGGAGAGAGATCATCCATGAATGAATGGCGGAATAGACAATAGGCTGAATGGCCTAATTCTGCTCCTATCTCTTATGACATCTTCTTAACTACCCTATCTACTTGTGATGCCTCCTTCAGTGAGCTATGGACTTGGACTGCAAGATCCCTCTGCATATCAATGCTGTTAAGGGTCATGCCATTAACTGTATACTCTCCTCTCAAAGTGCGTCACCTCACACTTGCTCGGGTTAAACTCCATCTGCCATTTCTCTGCCCCTTTCTGCAGCTGGTCTATGTTCTGCTATCTTCTGACAGCATTTCTCGCTGTCTGCAACTCCTAATTTGTGTCATTAGTAAACTTACTCACCAACCCATCTACATTTACGTCCAGGTCATATATATATAATACAAAATCTCTCTACCTCTGGCCCTAGCCCATTCCTGAATTTTAATCCCTTGCAATTGACTATTCCTTTAGCAGCTATATGGAACTTTCTCCATCTATGTGTCTCTCCACCTCCACAACTACCATGGGAAAAACATTTGGAACATCTTCCCCATCTAGTTTAGTCTAGTTGCTTGTCAGGTGTAACAAAAAGCTTTTTTGTTGCGTGCTATCCAGTCCGCGGAAAGACTATCCATGATTACAATCAAGCCGCCCACAGTCACAGACACAGTCGAAATGTGTAGGGAGGAACTGCAGATGCTGCTTTAAACCGAAGATAAATACAAAAAGCTGGAGTAACTCAGCGGGTCAGGAAGCATCAATCTGAAGAAGGCTCTCGACCCAAAACATCACCTATTCCTTTTCTGGTCTGAAGAGGGGTCTCGCCCCAAAACGTCATATATTCCTTTTCTCTAGGTCTGAAGAAGGGTGTTGACCCGAAATGTCTCCTATTCCTTTTCTCCAGAGATGCTGTCTGACCTGCTGAGTTCCTCCGGATTTTTGTATCTAAGCCGCCCACAGTGTACAGATGCAGGATAAAGGGAATAATGTTTAGCGTCAGATAAAGTCCAGTAAAGTCCAATTAAAGATAGTGCGAGGGTCTCCATTCTATGCCTCTCATGAACAGATATACCTCTTTCAGATCACCCTCAGACACTCTTGCCTCCTTAAACCCCATTATAAGACATTTCTTGAAACGCACCATCTCCACCCAAGTTATAGGTCATCTCCAGAATCCCTGCTAAGGCAGTTCACATCAATTACTTTGATAACGTCCCTGAATGCTGGAGATATTTTCAGTGCATTAGAAGAACTACGTAAATAAAACTTGTTACTGTAAGAGAAATTACTAGTGATATTGTGGAAGAAAACATTAATATCCTTTCTTACTTAATTTTGATTGGAATTGAACAAGGTAATGAAAGGGTGTTTGGATGACAATTGGCATCTCTCGTTGACCAGGTGTAGAAGAGGTTCGTGGGAATCGGCAAAGTACGATTAGACCTATTACCTCTTGTCTAAGAATGGGATGGTAAATGTAAACATGAGATAGTCGACGGAGATAAGGAAGCTCGTTTCTCTCTGCAGTGTGTCACCGTCGACCACCGTCAACCGCTAGTAGCGTAGATACGTTGCACTAAATGGGGGGCTTATGATTGGCTCAGAGAGGGGATGGTGGCACGGTCAGCCTGGAAGGTGAGATAGAATAATGTCAAGATGCCCGTGTATTGTGTTTGACTGGTATTAACCATCTGTTGTTGAATAAGATTGACATAAGCAAAAAAAGTACGTTATGACTAATGAAACAATTGGTACCCATGTCATAGATAGTATATTTTCGTGTAGTTGAATCTAAGAAAAACAAAAGTTGTTTACTGCACAGTATAACTGTCGGCTAATTCTGCTGTGAAGTCAGACAACTGGTGAGCAGTTAACTGCCGCCCCCTGTCCATGATATCATACAATAAAGTCTGTCGAAGCAAACCTGTGAAGTCTCCGCTTTTCATTTTCCTTTAATTTCCCTCTATCTTAATTTCTTCCACAGATATTGAGTGTTTCAGTCTGACTCTGTTAATGCTAAATTTGCCAGAGTTCAGAGGCTGGATTGATATCCCAGTGGGGGAGTGTGATATTATCCCATAGAATCACACCGGCTTTTCCACCTATGTGTAGGGGCAGCACGGTGGTGCAGCGGTAGATTGCAGCATCCTGACTACGGGTGCTGTCTGTACGGAGTTTGTACTTTCTCCCCATGGGTTTTCTTCGGGAGCTGTGGTTTTCTCCCACACTCTAAAGATGTTCAGGTTTAAAGGCTAATTGGCTGGGAAAAATCGAAAGTTGTCCCTAATGTGTGTAGCACGGCGTTGATGTGCAGGGATCGCTGGTCGGCCTGGACTCGGTGGGCCGAAGGGCAGGTTTCCACGCTGTGTGTGTAAACTAAACTGCAGATTGTAGTTTACACCAAAGTTAGACACATGAAGCTGAAGTAACTCGGCGGGTCAGACAATATCTCTGGAGAAAAGAAAAAGGTGAGATTTCGGATCGAGACCTTTCTTCAGACCAACTGGGAAGGATCCGAAACACACACACACACACACACACGTGTGTTCTGCTTTTACCTGCGGCACTGTGTGGTTATGCGATTCATTTATCACTTTCACCACAAACTTGTCTCCATCTGCAGAAAGACGGACTTTAATGACACAGGGACACTTCATCTTGTTGATTCTGAAAAAGACAGTGGGAGGTAGTGTGTAAGCCAACTGGGTTAAGACCAGCAGTCGATAGACACAAAATGCTGGAGTAACTCAGCGGGTCCGGCATCATCTCTGGAGAAAAGGAATAGGTGACGCTTCTGATAGAGACCCTTCTTCAGTTTTCTTCAGTCTGAAGAAGGGTTTAGACCCGAAATGTTACCTATTTTCTTTGTTCCATAGATGCTGCCTCACCAGCTGAGCTTCTCCAGCATTTTTGTCTTCATTCAGTTTTGTTTAGTTTAGTTTATTGTCACGTGTACCGAGGTACAGTGAAAAGCTTTTGTTGCATGCTAACCAGTCAGTGGGAAGACTATACATGATTACAATCGAGCCATTTACAGTGTATAGATACATGATAAGGGAATAACAAAGATAGTCCGAGGGTCACCAATGAGGAAGATGGCAGTTCAGGACTGCTCTCTGCTTGTGGTAGGATGATTCAGACCAGCAGTGTATGGCTATATCAGTGTATGGCTATACAATCATCACAGAATCCACCAGAAATATTAGATTTACATTGGCCATCGAGCAGTGTAAGTGGGAAGACAAGATGGTGTGCTGAATGAATGCCCTTTGACTGATAATAAACTCCTTCACAAACTGGGGGGACTTGAAGCAACAGCTGCGATAAAATGTGATTCATGCAGAATTGGTGTAAGATAACATAGTACATAACAAAGGAGATGGACACAAAATACTGGAGTAACTCAGCGAGTCACGCAGCATCTCTGGAGAAAAGGAATAGGTGACATTTCGGGTTGGGACCCTTTATCAGACTGAGAGTCAGGGGAGAGGGAACTAGGGGATGAAGGGGTACAAAGAACAAATGAATAAAAGGTATGTCACAAAGGTATGAAAAGGTATGACACAAAGTTGGAGCCCCCGGTGGGGCCTAGAGCCTGTCTTTCTTTTTTTAATTTTTTGTCTAGTTAAATGTAGTTGTCGTGTTTTTTTAATACTGTTTTTAACTGTGTATATGTGAGGGGTGGGGGAAACTTTTAAAATCTTGTCCCTGCACGGGAGACCCGACCTTTTCCCTGTCGGGTCTCCGTTGTCGTTGGGGCCTAGCACCGTGGAGCAGCCTCCAACTGGAATGACCTGGGGGCTCCAGTCGCGGAGCCTGCGGACTCACCATCGTGGAGCTGGCCGGCCTCGGAGCGTTGGGAGCGATGGTGGCTCGCTGCCGCGGCCCGACTCCGGAGCTCGGAGGCTCCAGCTGCAGGCCGGTGGACTGTGACATCGGGAGCTCGCGGGTCCGGGTGGGAGACCGCTTTTCGGAGCTCCCGCAACGCAACTTCTCCAGCCCGTGTCGCGGGGTTGGAACGACCCGGAGCGGGGCCGTACATCGCCTGGCACGGCTTTAATGGCCACGGGACATTCCAACGCCCGCCGGGCTCCAACTCTGTGACATTTAGACCTGGAGCGGGGCCGTACATCGCCGTGGGACTTAAATGGCCGTGGGACTTACCAACGCCCGCCTGGGGCTACAACATCGGGAGAAAAATGGTGCAGGGGAGAGAAAAGACTTTGCCTTCCATCACAGTGAGGAGGAGATTCACTGTGATGGATGTTTGTGTGAATTGAATTGTTTGTGTGTCTTGTAGGAATTGTTTTGTTTATATGGGTGTAGAAACGAAGTTTTGTTTGAGCCTCACTGAGGTTCAAATGACATGGAATAAATATTGAAATATTGATTGATTGAAGAAACAAATCAAAGCCAGCAGCGATGATAAAGGAAAGGTGGAGCCCACAATGGTCCATTGTTGGCTGTGGTGAAGATGATAACAAGTAGATACAAACAGTGAAACTAAGCAAGACGACAGTGAAATTAATAGAACGTCGAGGGTGGGGGAAGCTTCTAGTTTCCCTCTCCCCTGACTCTCAGTCTGAAGATGGGTGACAAACCCAAAATTCAACATTTTGTGTCTATCTTCAGTGTAAACCAGCATCTGTAGTTCCTAACTACACATAGTACATAACAAGCTGGGTGCTTGATGGTCATTGCAGGCTCTGTAGATGGAAGAGCCTGTGTGATTTAATGGGATAATATCACACTCCCCCACTGGGATATCAATCCAGTCTGTGAACCATAAAACACAAACTATCAAATTGTAAATTGTCCCGAGTGTGTAGGCAGTGGATGGCAAGGTGGGAAAACATGGATAATACCGCATCCGAGAGAGAGGGGGGAGAGAGGGGGTGGAGAGAGAGAGGGGGTGGAGAGAGAGAGGAGGTGGAGAGAGAGAAAGGGGGGAGAGAGAGTGAGAGGGAAAGCGGGAAGAGAGGCGGGGAGAGAGAGAGGGGGGGACAGAGAGAGTGGATTGCCCCCAGTGTGTAGAAAGTGGTATAGCATAGAACTAGTGTGAATGGATGATTGATGGTCGGTGTGGACCCGGTGGGCCGAGAGGCCTGTTTCCATGCTGTAATTCAAAACAAAACTAACTACCCGGATCAACTTATATAATTGCATTTAAAAGGAAAAAAACATCTTTAAATAACAGGAGCAGGGGTATTCCATGTTCCATGTTCCATGTCATCCACTCCCTACACATTCGGGACGATTTACAGAGGGCCAATTAACCAAGAAACCCGCACATGTTTTGGAAATGGGAGGAAACTGAAGCACACAGAAGAAACACAGCTGGTCACATGAGAGGACGTGCAAACTCCATACATGGAGAGCACCCGAGGTCAGGATCGAACCGGGATCTCCGGCATTGTGAGACAGCGGGTCTACTAGCTGCGCCCCTGTGCTGCTCCTGCAACTATTTCCTCACCTCTTGATTGGCCATTTGCCGAATCTTTTGGTCTTGAATAACTTGCCGCCATGAATACACGCATAGTCGATCTCGGCAAACTTCAGCGCATCGTTCATCGGGCGCTTGGGTGCCCGTCGCCGCTGCGCCTCGATGGTCCGCGAGTGCTTGGTCCACATCTGCACGGAGTTGTCCCTCTGGTAGCGCCGGAACTCCCGGTGCAGCTCACTGTAGCTCGAGAACTCGGCGCCCACTCGGAAACCCGCCACCTGGGTCATGGCTGCACGCGCATCAGATGGAGTTGGTGATAAGGCTGAATGCTGTTAAAAATGTAAAAAATATATTATGGATTTCTGGACTAGGTTACAACTTATATTTAGTCTCAAAGCAGGCTTTTCTCCAGTAGATTGATACAGAAAGACAAGCCCAGACTCCCCCCAGTTTGCTGTGCATTCAGACAATCACTAATGTGCTCAAGGGACTCTGTATTGAACAAGCCCAGGCTTGCCTCCAGTTAACGTATATTGAGATAATGACCGATGACTTTGAAATGCGTCTACCAATTAATGAGAGAGGAAGCCCAGATTAATCCCAGTGAGGGGTATTGAGACAATGTCCAATGTCTTTGAGGTGTGCAGTGACTGGATGCCTTTGATATGCAACTGATGATTGACAAGAGACAAACTCGGACGCATCCTGTAGCAATGTGTATTTACTGTACCTCTGACCATGACTAATGTCTTTTCAATGTGCTTCAATGACAAAGGAACAGTATATAATACCATGTAATTCTGTGTTCAGGGAAGTGGAGTAAGGAGAGCTAAGAGTCCATGTTGCTCACTTGGCTGGGGTTATCCTTGCCACTTCCATCGGCCGATAATTAGTAAAGTTTTGAATTGGTCTTCCAAACCGCTTTGTGAGTTGTCTGTTTATTAAGAAGTGAACCTGTTTGTTTAATTATAAGTTAACCTTTTTCATTGGCAGACTGGAGAGCGGGCATTGAGAATAGACCACAGGCAGCAGCTGCAGGTCAGCCAAGGTAGAACGGATCAGAACTTCTCATAGAGTTCAAGAATGGCACGGTGGCGCAACTGTAGAGTCACTGCCTCACAGCGCCAGAGACCCGGGATCGATCCTTTGCTCGGATGCTGTCTTTACAGTTTACTTTAGACATCAGAGATACAGCACGGAAACAGGCCCGTCAGCCCATCAAGTCATATAACCATATAACCATTACAGCACAGAAACAGGCCATCTCGGCCCTTCAAGTCCGTGCCGAACACTTCTTTTTTTTTTTTTTTCTCCTTCTTTCTTCTACCTTCCTCCTTCCCCCTAGTCCCATCTACCTGCACTCAGACCATATCCCTCCATTCCTTTCCCGTCCATATACCCATCAAATCTATTTTTAAAGGATAAAATCGAACCTGCCTCCACCACTTCCACTGGAGCTCATTCCACACAGCTACCACTCTCTGAGTAAAGAAGTTCCCCCTAAACTTCTGTCCCTTATTTCTCAAGTCATGTCCCCTTGTTTGAATCTTCCCTACTCTCAATGGGAAAAGCTTATCCACGTCAACTCTGTCTAACCTGCTCATCATTTTAAAGACTTCTATCAAGTCCCCCCTTAACCTTCTGCGCTCCAAAGAATAAAGACCTAAGTCTGCCCCAACCAGCGATCACCCCATATACTAGCACTATCCTACATGCTGGGACAATTTACAATTTTACAGAAGCTAATTAACCTGCAAACCTGCACAACCTGTAGTGTGGGAGGAAACCGAAGATCTTGGAGAAAGCTCACGCGGTCACAGAGAGAATGTACAAACTCTGTACAGAACAAACCGTAGTCGGGATCGAACCTGGATCTCTGTCGCTGCAAGCACTGTAAGGCAGCACCTCTACCGCTGTGCCACCAGGGTGTATTTATGGAGTTTGCAATCCAATGAATCTCCACGAACAATCCACAATCTCATCCCATCCAGATCTTATCCTTATTGACTGCTGGCAATAGCATCCGTTAGTTTTTCTTCCTCTAACCTTTACCTCACTGCACCGCTTAAGTCATAGAATCATACAGCATGGAAATTGGCCCCTCAGCCCAACTCGACCAATATGCCCTAGCCAAATCCCTGGGATATAGAGCAGAGGGGATTATACACCTGTGATAGTGGAGTCCAGGGGATTGGGGACTTGGGGGAGGGGGGGGGGGGGTGGGATGGGAAATTCAAGTTCAATTTCAAGTGAGTTTATTGTCATGTGTCCCTGATAGGACAATGAAATTCTTGCTTTGCTTCAGCACAACAGAACATAGAAGGCATTGACTACAAAACAGATCAGTGTGTCCATATATCATTATATAAATATATACACACATGAATAAATAAACTGATAAAGTGCAAATAACAGATAATGGGCTATTAATGTTCATAGTTTTGTCCGAGCCAAGTTTAATAGCCTGATGGCTGTAGGGAAGTAGCTATTCCTGAACCTGGTCATTGCAGTCTTCAGGCTCCTGTACCTTCTACCTGAAGGTAGCAGGGAGATGAGTGTGTGGCCAGGATGGTGTGGGTCCTTGATGATACTGCCAGCCTTTTTGAGGCAGCGACTGCGATAGATCCACTCGATGGAAGGGAGGTCAGAGCCGATGATGGACTGGGCAGTGTTTACTACTCTTTGTAGTCTTTTCCTCTCCAGGGCGCTCAAGTTGCCGAACCAAGCCACGATGCTCTCTACTGTGTACCTGTAGAAGTTAGGGAGAGTCCTCCTTGACAAACCGACTCTCCGTAATCTTCTCAGGAAGTAGAGGCGCTGATGTGCTTTCTTAATAGTAGCATCAGCGTTCTCGGACCTGGAAAGATCTTCAGAGATGTGCATGCCCAGGAATTTAAAACTCTTGACCCTTTCAACCATCGACCCAGACTGGGACTGGGAGCAATTGCGAGGATCGGGGACAGAAAGATATTTTCGGTTGGCAGTCAACCATGAGTCAGCAGAGTGTAATTCAATGGGGAAAAAATACACAAAGTGCTGCAGTAACTCAGTGGGTCAGGCAGCATCTCTGGAGAACTTGTATAGAAACATAGAAAATAGGTGCAGGAGTAGGCTATTTGGCCCTTCGAGCCAGCACTGCCATTCAATATGATCATGGCTAATCATCCACAATCAGTACCCTGTTCCTGCTTTCTTCCCATATCCCTCTATCCCATTAGTGCTAAGAGCTATATTTAACTCCCTTGAAAACATCCAGCGAATTGGCCTCCCCACTTCCTTCTGTGGCAGAGAATTCGAGATTCACAACTCTCTGGCTGAAAAAGCTTTTCCTCATCTCAGTCCTAAAATGGCCACAGTATTCCTCAAACTGTGACCCCTGGTTCTGAACTCCCCCAACATTGGAAACATATTTCCTGCACCTGGCCTATCCAATTCATTATGAACTTTATATGTTTCTATAAGATGCCCTCTCATCCTTCTAAATTCCAGTGAATATAAGCACAGTCGATCCATTCTTTCATCATATGTCAGTCCCGCCATCCCTGGAATTAACCTGGTGAACCTACGTTGCACCCTCTCAATAGTAAGAATGTCCTTCCTCAAATTAGGTGACCAAAACTGCACACAATAATCCAGTTGTGGTCTCACCAGGTCCCTGTACAACTGCAGTAGGAATTCCTTGCTCCCATACTTGAGGAATTCCTTGCTCCCATACTTGAGGAGCCGCCATCTTGGAGGAACGGCTGCTAAACAGCAGCCGTCCGTCAAATTCACTTTTTTCTTCAGTTTTAGCTTTTTTATTCTTTGTTTGTTTGGGGGATTTTGACTTTTAATGTGGGGGGGGGGTAAGGGGAAACTACTTCTGGGTCCCTACCTGGTCGGTGAGGCAGCTTTTTCTCCAGGCTGCCTCGTCGACCCGTCCTCGTGGCCTACCAGCGGGCATGGAGCGCCATTTCCTGACGGGGACCGCCCAGCACCTTCAGCTTCGGTGTGGCGGCACAGCGCTGGAGCGCTATCGTGGATCGGAGCGGGCGATGCCTTGCCTGGGGTCGCCGCGCTGGGTCGACGCGCTGGAGCTCCGGTATGCAGTGACCGCCGACATCAACACCTCCGGGCTGCGGGACTGCGGAGCGACCAGCCGCGGGCGGCGGCGCCGACTCCAACATCGGGAGCCTCGTGGCTCCAAATCAGCGCGGCCCTGTCGGCTTCAGGTACCATCGACTCCGCTGGGAAACCGGCCGTTCCAGCCGCTGCGAGGACTCTCCCGACGGCCAGGAACATCGGGCCTCCGTAGAGGCAACTGTGGCAGCCTCGATGGGCCTGACTCTGGGGAGAACTGGGTTGGGGACTGGACATTGTGCCTTCCCCCACAGTGGTGGTCATTGTGGGGGGATGATTTTTGCGTGCTGTGCCTGTTAGTCTGTGTGCAAGATGGCGGTCGGAGGGGGAGAGTGGACGCTGGCGCGAATTGGTCGCCGCTGCTCTCTCCTCAAATTGTGTTTCTTATTTTCTTTTTGTGCTTTTTGAAATTGAATTCTGTCCTTGATTTGTGTACTGTGGTGTTTTTATATTTAATTTTTTCCGATTATGTGTTTTGTATTTTTTGTGATTCTATGCCTTGTAAGGTGTCCTTGGGTTTTAGAAAGGCGCCAGTAAATAAAATGAATTATTATTATTATTATACTCAAATCCTCCAGCTATGAAAGCCAACATGCCATTTGCTTTCTTCACTGCCTACTGTACCTGCAAGCTTACTTTCTGTGACTGATGTACAAGGACACCCAGGTCTCGTTGCGCCTCCCGTTTTCCTAACCTGACACCATTCAGATAACAATCTGCCTTCTTGTTCTTGCCACCAGTGGATAATGTCACATTTATCCACATTATACAGCACCTGCCATGCATCTGTCCACTCACCCAACCTATCCAAGTCACCCTGCATCCACATAGCATCCTCCTCGCACCTCACACTGCCACCCAGCTTTGTGTTTTCTGCAAACTTGGAGATGTTACATTCAATACATAGGTACATAGGTGATGTTTCGGGTCGGGATCCTTCCTCACAATATTTGTAGGGATGGAGGGAAGAAATCTGGAAGGGAGGAGGAGCAGGGCAAAGAGCAGAAGGTAAGAGGTGAACACAGGCGAGGGAGGGTTTTGATAAGGCAGATGGTTAGACAAAGGCTAGAGAAGGAAAAAAAAAGACGAAAGGTTTGAAAAGTTCTACTATGATATTGGGGTTAAGAGATGGACAATTTGGAGACAGGGCGATTCTCAATTTGCAGAACAGTGGGTCAGGATTTAGACGGGACAGCAATCCCAGAAATTGGAAAGATTTGCCGTGTATTTATATGGCACTGGTGACCTAGCCGTGTTTGTGGGCAGATTTCAATTCCCCAGGATCAAGGGTTAGAGGTCAATCCTGGTGGTGGTAGTAACCGTCCACAGTGTACAAATACAGCATAAAGGGAATAATGTTTAGCGTCAGATAAAGTTCAGTAAAGTCCAATTAAAGATATTGCGAGAGTCTCCATTCTATGTCTCTCATCAACAGATATATCTCTTTCAGATCACCCTCAGACACTGTTGCCTCCTTAACCCCATTATAAGACCATTCCTTGAAACGCACCATCTCCACCCAAGTTATAGGTCATCTCCAGAATCACTGCGAAGGCAGTTCATGTCAATTACTTTGATAACGTCCCTGAATGCTGGAGATATTTTTAGTGCGTTAAAAGAACTTCGTAATAAAACAATCGACAGAGATAAGGAAGCTTGTTTCTCTCTGCAGTGCATTACAGTCGACCACCCCCTACCGCTAGTAGCATAGATACGTTGCAGTCAATGGGGGCTAATGATTGGCTCAGAGAGGGGATGGTGGCACGGTCTGCCTAAAAGTGAGATAGAATAATGTCAAGATGCCCGTGTGTTGTGTTTGACTGGTATTAACCATCTGTCGTTGAATAAGATTGACATAAGCAAAAAAATATGTAGTAGATAGTATATTTTCTTGTAGTTGTATCTAAGAAAAAACAAAAGTTGTTTACTGCACAGTATAACTGTCGGCTAATTCTGCTGTGAAGTCATAGAACTGGTGAGCAGTTAACTGCCACCATCTGTCCATGATATCATGCAATAAAGTCTCTTGAAGCAAACCTGTGAAGTCTCCGCTTTTCATTTTCCCTTTAATTTCCCTCTAAATTAATTTCTTCCACAGATATTTGAGTGTTTCATGTCTGACTCTGTTAATAGCTAAATTTTGTCAGAGTACAGAGGCTGGATTGATATCCCAGTGGGGGAGTGTGATATTATCCCA
>JAXLNO010003707.1:0-115475 GCA_038087875.1 Malacoraja senta
TACAGCTCGGCATTTAATACAATCATCCCCTCCAAGCTGGTTACCAAACTCTCAGATCTAGGTCTCTGCGCATCCCTCTGCAATTGGATCCTCGACTTCCTCATTCAAAGACCACAGACTGTTCGTATTGGTGGAAATGTGTCCAGCCTCGATAACAATCAGCACGGGAGCACCTCAAGGCTGCGTGCTCAGCCCCTGCTGTACTCACTCTATACTCATGACTGCGTAGCCAGTCATAGTGCGAACTCCATCATCAAGTTCGCTGACGACACCACTGTTGTGGGACGTATCACTGATGGGGACGAGTCAGAGTATAGAAGTGAGTTCGACCGACTGACCAAATGGTGCCAGCATAATAACCTGGCCCTCAACACCAGCAAAACCAAGGAACTGATTGTGGACTTTGGAAGGGGTAGGATGGGGACCCACAGTCCTGTTTATATCAACGGGCCGATGGTGGAGAGGGTCAAGAGCTTTAAATTCCTGGGCATGCATTTTTCTGAAGATCTCTCCTGGTCCGAGAACATTGATGCAATTATTAAGAAAGCACATCAGCGACTCTACTTCCTGAGAAGATTACGGAGAGTCGGCTTGTCAAGGAGGACTAACTTCTACAGGTGCACAGTAGAGAGCATGCTGACCGGTTGCATCGTGGCTTGGTTCGGCAACTTGAACGCCCAGGAGCGGAAAAGACTACAAAAAGTAGTAAACACTGCCCAGTCTATCATCGGCTCTGACCTCCCTACCATCGAGGGGATCTATCACAGTCACTGCCTCAAAAAGGCTGGCAGTATCATCAAGGACCCCCACCATCCTGGCCACACACACACTTCAGGGAGAAGGTACAGGAGCCTGAAGACTGCAACGTCCAGGTTCAGAAATAGCTACTTCCCCACAGCCATCAGGCTATTAAACTCAGCTCAAACAAATCTCTGAACATTAATAGACCATTATCTGTTTATTTGCACTTTATCTGCTTATTTATTGATGTGTGTATATATTTATGTAATGGTATATGGACTCACTGATATGTTCTGTATTCATGCCTACTATATTCTGTTGTGCTGAAGCAAAGCAAGAATTTCATTGTCCTATCTGGGACACATGACAATAAACTCTCTTGACTTGACTTGAAAAGGACTTGGAAGCACCCATCCAACACATTGGACAAAATAGAAGACTGTAGATTGCATTTTAATTCACATTAATGCTGAGCCTAAGCAATCAGTCCGAGTTAAGTGGATACGTTACTCGGGTGTTCTTCCCGAACTAAAAATATTTTCTGACGCACTTGCGCACATAGTAGACAATCGCTTTGGGATAACTCCAACTTGTTAGACTTGTCCACAGACAAACCCAGTCAAGCAAACATTACACAAGAAAAGGTCATTCCCTAAAGTGAAACAACACAGATTTTATCCCCCTTATCCACTCTTCTATTCCTCGCCAGAAGGCAAGTATTTGCATGACCACAGTTCTACCAACTCTCATTCAGAGGGTTATTTTCTATCCGTAAACTTTAAAAATGATTTGAGCACCAACTTTTATCTCGTTGATGTTATCACATTGGCCGTTCAAACTGATACAATGGTATACATGAACCTCCACTAATCCATAGTTCATCAAAGAAACATTTAAGAAACTGTTCATTACTTTTCTTCCACCATCCATTAAGTTCTGTGGTCAATGTAGCTTTTCTACTGGCACCCAAACTAAAAAAAAACAATTAACATGCAGTTCAGAAATGAAAACCTGGGTGCTAATTGTGATATATTAAAATGCATGATCTCAGGATGCAAGAAGTAGTAATAACTAATTTGCTTTCCTTCAATGTTTCCAATAAGAGTTCCTGCTCCTTCAATAGTACCAATAGGCAGAAACTTCAATGAAGTGCTAAAGAGGTTTCTCACAGTTGAATGTACTATTTTTTAAATAAGGCATTAAACCAAGACCTTGCAAATTGAAGACATTTGGGTTAGTCATAAATTAGCCTTCTCCAATTGTCTTAAGATGGTGGAGGTGACCTGCCCTCATAAAACACTGTAGTTCATATGGTAAATGTTAGGAGAAAATTAAAATACCTATTACATCAGTGTAAGTGGGCAACCCTACTCCCCTGATGGTGATGTTGTAGGGCAGGCTGGGTGGGGAGTGGGGGGGTGGGGCGAAGGTTATTTTTAACCTGAATGATGTTGAATTTCTCATGTGTTGTTTTGATGTTTGTACCTTGTGTCCCTGGCGAATAATGCAGCAGATTTACAAAAGAGAACTTGACACCATAGATGCAGAGAGATGCACAGTTGTGGAGAGCACCGTCTCAGGATAAGCATTGCAATTTGATTTGAAGGTGAGGAACATTTCTTCAAAGATCTATTAATGCCAAAGATGTGTGGGTTTGTTGGTTCATTGGCCTCTGTAAATTGCCCCCCTAATGTGTAGAGAGCGAATGAGCAGGTGAGATAACATAGAACTTGTGTGTGAAGAGGTGATCAATGGTCTGAAGATAGACACAAAATGTTGTTGTAATTCAGTGAGACAGACAGTATCTCTGGAGAGAAGAAATGGGTGACGTTTAAAGTCGAGACACTTCAGACTTCTTCTGAAGAAGGGTTTTGACCCGAAACTTTACCCATTCCTTCCCTCCAGAGATGCTGCCTGACCCGCTGAGTTACTCCAGCATTTTGGTGTCGATCTTTGGTGTAAACCAGCATTTGTAGTTCCTTCCTACACTAATTGATGGTCTGTGTGGACAGTGGGCCAAAAGCCTATTTTCATGCTGTTTCGTTCAATCAATCTCAAAATGAATGAGGTGGAGGTGCTTGGTCAAAAAGTATTCAAGATTGAGATTGGTAGTATTTTGGCCACAAAATAAATTAAGGCACATAGGGATAAAATGGTGCAATGGAAGGGAAGGGTACAACTCCCCTCTAAAACCTAAGTAAGCTCCTCATAAATAGTACATTTTTGAAAGGTTCCTCAAAAGTAAATAAATGCTTTTAAAAAATCCATAAGAGGTGGACCTTCCTGTCTGTAACACACCAGACCTTCAGAAACTATTAGAGTGCAGCTGCTGCAGCAATCAAAAACTGGTGTACAGCACCCTTACCAAATCAGTTTGCTGTTGCCATTAATGTTTATAGACCATTCTATGCATATGTAATATTCTGCTCTTTCCTCTGATTGGAATAATTGTACAACTAGTTCATGGGAATGCAAATATTAAAATTGTTGGTGTGAATTTAATTATACACGCTGTTACTATACAGTTAACCATAACCACAGATCACATTACAAATTATAACAAAATCTTGCCTTGTTGGCAACGGCCTCAGTTTTATTCATGTTGGGCTCCCTTATTGTATCTGCCATCTGTTTCCGGTAAGAGCAGGTTGAACATAATATTGATTTGATTTCAAAGTTATCTCAGAAACAGCAGCAATTCATGTTTTGAATTTGCTTCTGACCCTGCGGTGGGAGAATTATTTGCCACAAATATTTCACGATAGAGAACAGGGAGAGACAGGATTTAGAATGAGCAAGCACACTTGCATTTTGCAAATATTCATTGTTCTTTTCTAGTGATAACACAGACAGATCCAAAGACAGTACCTGCTCTCTCTCTTTCCAGCCACCAGAACAAATAAAAATAAATAGGATAGATCGTGTGGACCTTCATGTCTACTTGGTCATTCAATCTGATTCATACACTGCAAGGGCCAGGAAGCGAGCGGGTAAGATCATCTCTGACCCCTCTCACCCTGGCCACAAACTCTTTGAACCACTTCCCTCTGGAAGGCGATCCGGACTGTCATAGCTGCCACAGCCAGACATAAAACAGCTTTATTCCATGTGTAGTAGCTCTACTCAATAACCAAAAATCTGTAGCCTCCTTTTGCTCTGGTATTGTATTTAATTCACGTTCAATCAATAAAGTTTTATTATTAATGTTTAATGTTGAGTGTCATTCCTAACTGTCACTGTACGTCATGTTGTCACTTGCGGAAGGAGCACCAAGGCAAATTCCTTGTATGTGAATCCTTGGCCAATAAACGTATTTTCATTCATTCATTCATCCATTCATGGCCGATCTTCGCCCACTTTCCCTTCCTATCACCACATTGTCAGATTCGCAGAATTTCAAAAAAGTATCACCACTGAATATCTTTAATGACTAGAGAGCAGTCCTGAGCTCCCATCTACCTCATTGGAGACCATAGACGTATCTTTAATCAGACTTTACTGGATTTTATCTTGTACTAAACAAAATACCCAATATCCTGTAACTGTACCCTGTGGGCGGCTTGATTGTAATCATGTACAGTCGTTTTGCTGACCGGATAGCAAGCAACAAAACACGTTTCACTGTTCCTCTGTGCACATGATAATAATAAACTAGACTAAAGTCACTCAGTGTTATTTAGAGGTAAAGAACTAACACTTTGTTCTTGCAATCCCACCCGGCTGGCCTTTCAGCCCGAGATTATATCCACCAAATCTGGTCTTTCTACATTCAATATATCAATCCCTCGCAGAACCTTGTGAGAGCTGAGATCAACTTTCATTCTTACAAACTACAGAGAGCAGAGATCAATCTTGTTAATTGCTACTCGTAGGACTACCCCACAATCTCAAAATTCTAAACTGCAATGCCTCTAAGAGCAATATAAATTTCTTTACTCAGCCCAAAACTGCATACACTGCTCCAAATGTGGTCTTTACAAAGCCATGTACATTCTCAGTATGACATCCTTACTTATGAACTCCAAACCCTATCAATAGAGGGCAATATAAAATATGCCTTAGTAATTACGTATTATGCATGCAAATTGACTTTTTGCATCTCCTTAACCAGCATGCACATATCCCTCTGTACATTGTAGCATGGTGTGCTCCAATGCCAAGAACTAGATTCTACACTCTATGTTTCCATTTGCCTACCTATTGTACTGGAGTCTAGCTCGATTATGATATCATTATCTCATAAGAACCAGACCACAAAGAGAAAGAAAACTGTTGAAAAAAGTCCTGAGTAAATGTTTGGTATTTTATGGCATAATGTCAAAAAATGTAATCTTGCTTCAATCACATAAGATAGCAGGTGTAAGGTCATTTTGTTTCCATTCATCCTACAGGATGCTGATCCACTAGCATTTATTGCTTCTTCCTAATTGCCTTTATAGAGGGGGCAATGATCAGCCTTTTTAATTATCAATAGTCCTTCTGATAGATGTCCAACAAGACTATTGCGGTGGAAGTTAAACCCAGCAATCAAGGGTACTATATTTGCTGGTCAGGGTGGTGTACAATTGAGGGAGCCTTAAGATTCTGATGGTCCCGGGCACATCTTATTCATCAGATTACCATCAAAGTAATCTGAGCGAGTAAATTAAACAGGACATTTTCTCGACTGCAATTACTGCAGCCACGCTGTTCTGGGTGGTGGATGGAAAGAATGCTTAACATGGTATATGGAGTGTTAAGTTGCTTTGCCCTGGATAGTGATGAGCTTTGATGTTTGTTTGAGCTGCACGTGTCACTTGACCTGCTTTGTAAATCACCAATCACTACTAGCAGTATACACAGTCTCTGACCTACTGCTGTAGCCACATTGAATTATTTCCCAGAATACTGATGATGGTACCGCCATTCAATGTCATTACTAATGAGTGCCCTTTTCTTACGCACGCCACCTTTACTGGTAATCCACTTTTGATTTATTGCTAATGGAAATTCGTTGACCATTTTGATTGGAACATATGTCCAAACGTGTTTCAGGGATGCTTCAGCAAACTAAAACAGGAGTTGAATATCCACAACACATTTGCACATATCTGCCACTGGTTGAAGCCATTAATATAACACAAGGTGTACCGCAAGTGATAGCACATACACCCAATATTTCATGTGGTGGAATATGAACCTTAACAGTTTCAGTGTGTGACTTGCATCTACTGTAATTCAGGCAAATTTCAAGAGGTAACAACAATCACTGAACTAGTTCTGCTACCAATAGTCTGTCACACTTAATAAAAAATGAACAGAAAGTACAGATGAAACCAAATTTAACCATTACATTTTTTTCAAAGGCATTCAAGACGTGGAACACGCTTATGGACTGCTAACATATCCAACTTCAAAATCAAAGTGCAGGTTCAGAGATCAGTTGCAAATTCAATTATAAAAAATTATGAGCTTTTTCCATGCAGAGTTAAATCCAGTGAATGGTTCCCACATAACATTTGATCTGTTGTTAACAAACATACATTGTCAGCTGCTTACACCAACACTAGTTCATAAATGCTTCTAATATTATTAGCCAATGCAGAACGATGCCTAAAACAATGGATACAATTATTTATCAGACTCAATTCAACAAGTCCTTGTTATCAACTTATTATCAACAAACGCGTGTCACATTAAATTGGCCGTGCTTTAGTGGAAGATTTGATAAATATATCATGTTCGCACAGTACCTTCTTGTGTTGGCCAGTGAATTCTGTTTGCCATGAAACGGATTGCATTTAATGCCAATTCTGGCAAGCAATGAAACATCAATAGCAGGTGTATAGCCAGAAATAGTAAGTGGATTGTGGGCTGGACGGGCAATCGAGCCCGGGTTAGGGATATCAGGGATCAGGAATATCCCTCCATGGATATAGCAAAGTCTTAGTGTCACTGCCAGCAGTCTCGGTAGCATTGCATTATATTTTTATCCCAAGTCCACATTTCCTTCCCTCACGATTTTTATGGCCTTAATATATTCCACTAATGTAGGTTCACATCCAGCTGTTCCAAATGTCCGTGACTCGGTTTATTTAGGACATCTGCGCATGCTCCACCAAATGTGGAATCCAAAACATGCAGTCAGATGCCAGCATTTCTGACCTCTTTGCTGTGAGCCTTGCTGGTGCTGAATAGAGGGGCTGGGTGGGCCGTGAAAAGGATTGCATCTGATACCTCACCAGTATCTTGTGACTGGCTGGCACACAGATAGTAACCCCAGTTAATAGAATGGTGTTGCCAACATTGTGGATAAATGCAAGTGCAGGTAAGGGTTTGAATTATTTTACATTATAGGCTAGTTAATTATGCTTTTAGCATTTTATGGTTTTCTTCATAAAATGTGATTTAAAAAAAATAGCTTTTCATTATTTAAATGTTTGAACTGTTTTTTAAATATCCCTCAGGAGGCAGGCGTACAACATTAGGACCCAATGACTTGGGGATGACATATTGCAATGGACTGAAAATTAGTTATTGATCGGCAATTATAAATGCGGAATTAATGGCCTGTATTCAAGTTGGAGGTAACAAATAATGGAGGGGGAGGAAGAGTGTTCAGGCTTCAGCTATTTGAAATTTATATCGCTGGCTTGGTGTAATATCATGTAAAATTTCCAAGTTGCCGAATGATAAGCAACAATGTGGGGAAAATAATTTGCAAGAGGAACACAGATTAGCTGCAAAGGAATAAATGAGTTAAGTAATTAGGCAATTAAATTATAAATTGAGAAAATGCAATTATCCACTTTAGTAGATTAGAAAAGCAGATTTAAGAGATGTTGAGAAATTAGCAAGGTCTTTGGATATGTCGACTGATTTGGGATTTCCTTGTATAAAAATAGAAGTAGAGAGGATATAGCAAACAGTTAGAAAGGCAAATAGCAGGTCAGTCTTAATTGCCATAAAAATGGAATGCAGAGGAAAATATTTTTTTCCTGAATTTATACAGCATTGTGATGAGGCTATGTTTGGAAAAACTCGAAGTTTAAGAAGATTAGATGCAGTGAATATCAATTTGATTGATTCCTGATCTGAGAGGTCTGTCCTACAGGAAAAGTGAAGAATGATGTGAGAGAAAATGAGGTAGTCCCCTTGAAACAAGGATTCTTGGAGATCTGAGGAAGATGCAACCGATCGCTTCCTATGCTCGAATAAAAGAACTGAGATGCAGACTCACAATGAGGGTTCTGTTATTTAGATCTGAGAAAATAAGTTATTTCTCCATAATGGATTCCATTAAATCAATCAATAAGTACATTCAAAACAGATTAATAGGTTTTTAAGCTTGGAGTGGTAAAACCCAGTCAAAAGTATTGCCAGGATGTATCTGACTAAGGATTAATCAATGGGAATCCAATGAAGATCAGTAAGCATTTGTAAATTTTAGATGCTCATATGGTGCTACACTTATGAAATAAACACTCCCCACCATTTCTGAGCTCCGTGTTGTTCCGCTCCTTCTAAAGGTTTAGAAGGAAACTTCAGCTCCTTTTAAAAGTTAAACTCCTTCGAAAGGTTCCTTCTAAAATTGGAGCACCTTTAGAGCATCCAAAATTGCTCCAATAATGCACCATTACATTATTGGAGATTGTGCAAGAAGGCACACAATATATAAACAGCAGTTAAGTGCACTCCTGCCCTTTTGATGAAGGGTACCCTATTGATAACCATTGTGCACATTTTCAAAATATCTACTTTCAACAATTTTTACATTTCCTGCACATGGTGAGGCACGGTAGCTCAGTGGTGGCAGAGTGGTCGAGTTGCTACCATAGCGCCATGGACCTGGATTTGATCTAAACTGTATACAGAAAGTTTTTATGTTCTCCCCGTGAGTTTTCTCCAGGTACTCCGGTTTCCTCCCACATTCCAAATGCGTACAGGTTTGTAGGATAATTGGCTTCAGTAAAATTGTAAATTGTCCTAGTTTGTTGGATAGTGCTAGCGTGCAGGGATCGCTGGCCGAATGGCATATTTCGTGTTGTTTCTCTAAACTAAACTAGATGGCGATCACTGGACCATTTGCCCACTAGTTTGTTGATTGCGAAATAGTTTGGCACAGCATATACATTGGACCCAATAACCAAATGCTGTTGCCTTTGAACAGCGCTGAAAGAGCACTTCTTTTACACAGTAATATTATAGTCCCATTGCTTTCCTTAGTCGCAAACATAAAATCAATACATAAAGTGCTGTTCAAAGAATCTATTATAAAATGTCTCTCTATATACGTCATATAAATTGAAACGCACTACATTTGAACCTAATAGAATTAGAATACACCAAGCCCCCAATAAAACAGAGACTAGGGATCTGCGTAGACTTGATGGGCCGAATGGCCTAATTCTGCTCCTATCTCTTACGATCTTATGATCCATCACTGAAAATGAATAGTGTTGAAAATTGTTCAATAAATGATTTGCAATATTAAAGTTCTTTTAAATATCAATAGTAAACATCCCAAATTGATTTCATTCCTCAGCCAGCCATTTCACTTGTACTTAAGTTTACATTTGAGATTATGCAGCGAGTATATACTGCAGAGTATGTTTTTTTTAAATGCTTTATGTGACAATGTATTAGCCAGATGTGACTTGTTTATACTGTTAGAATACATTTCACTGACTTTTAACGTTGAAATCTCTCTTATTACTATATTGCACATATTGAGAATGGAAAAGTAATGTAATTTAATCAGTTTCAACAACTGCGCCATCTAAATTTAAACTAACAGACACACACAGGATGGTGGGTATTTGGATTGAGCTGCCATAGGAGGTAGTTGAGGCAGAAACTATAACAACATTCAAAAGACATCGGACAGGTACATGGATAGGAAATGTCTAAAGGGATATGGACCAAATGCCGGCAGATGGGACTGATGTAAATGGGGCACCTTGGTCAGCATGGGCAAGCTGAGCCGAATGGCCTGTTTCAATGGACTGTAACATTCTAACTTCCACAATCTTAAAATTTCAAGGAAGCAAACTGTTAAAAGGTTGAAAATGTACCAATTAATGATTGACAGTATTAAACTAAAAATGTCATTAACAGGCATAATGCCTTTTACTCTTTACAAGTGATAATTCCCTAGTACAGGCAGAATATCTAAATCTTGGGACTGAATCTAATGGCTTTCTTTCTACTATTTGTATGTCACACACATACCTCTCTCTGGTGTATGTATTTACACATTTTTTAAAGCTAATTAATTTCTACGTTCCTAATTTTACTTAGATTTTGATTCCCTTTCTTTCACTTCTCCATCTGGTCTCATTTTAGCCCAGATGGTAAAACCACCTGGATCTCTCCATAACTGCCTTTAAAAAAAAATCACTTAATACAAGCCAAAAGGACCGCACTTAGCAGCAAGGGGTCGCTTTCCTTGCCAATTTCACTTTGCCCCAAGGTGAAGCAGTCACTCAGCCAAGAATGAATAAAAATCATCCACTGAGTGCAGCTGTTTATGGATGGTGTCAAGAAAGAATATCCACCATGTCAGATGTTCATAATATTTAAGTTAACAGAGTGCACACTCAATGTAATGATTTAGCTTGGTAATTACGGTGATCAATTTGAAAAGGATTCTAAGCTTTATAATGAAGACTCTTCACCTAAGAATCCAAGTCACGTGTATTGGCCAATGCTGTAAAAAGTACTACTGTACAAAAGTACATGATCAGACTCGGCCAAGAAACTGCTCATTTAGACTTATCCCGACAGTAGTTTTAAAATCCAAAATTTAGTTTGAAAAAAGAAATTAACTTCATTTGGAACCTAAGCTCCATTGTTATGAGTATTTCATACATGCTTGCTACTGCCAAAATAAAGTAAAGTAAACCACACACGGAAGGAGACAAGTATCAGCTTATACCCTCTGTCATCTTTCCAACACAGTAGCTGGAAAGATAGCCACGCAATCCCTTCAGTGCATCTAATCAGACTGATTTTTTTCGCAATCAATAACAGGTGAGCAACTAAAATTCCAATGGTTTATTTTCTAAATTATAAAATAAGATTCCCTTTAGTGAAAATAGCAAATAATCATGATTAAAAGAAACAAATATGCTACAACTAGTTTCAGATAGCAAAAGATGACTGCCAAAATACCACGTTTAAAAAAGCTACGAAATAGAAATTTGATCCCAAATTGTATCAAATTTGCTCACATGCAACAGAACTTCCATTCAGTGCAGTACTGAGGAATTGCTCCACAAATTATAGATGCTATCTTTCAGAGACTTAAACTGACCTTCCATTTGCTCTGTCAGGTGGATCCAAAATATCCCATGGCGATATTTGAAAAGCAGGATGCAAGTCAACATCTATTTCATAACTCAAAAATAAATCTAATGGGCCTGTCGCACTTAGGTGATTTTTCAGCAGACTGCCGGCGACTGTCAAGATGCCGGCAGTCGCCTGAAAAAACGGCAACTGGAACGGCAACTGTCAGAGTGGAACACACACACAAACACATCGTTTCCTTCACCGGCCCGTTATGCAGGCGGGGGACAGGGCAAGCGGGGGGAGCGCAGTCTAAATAATTCACATGGCACAAAGCCATGGTGAAACAGACACACACCGCGATGAACAGGAAGGTTGGCGCTGTGAAATGACGGCTAAAGCACAAGTGTACAGTAAGTCCTTTAAAAGAGGGGGGAGAAGGGGTGGGGATAACTTTTAAGAAGCCAGAGATACACGGCTGTGAAGCTCGGCACATTTAACATTACCGATCGGTTATCCTTGGTTCTGAAAACTACTGCTTACCTTTTTTTTCCCCCATGAGCCAATGAAATTCACCGGTCAGCACCGGCTACAACCTATGAGAACCTTCGACCTCCTGGCAACCCATTTGGACCTCCTGGCGACCCACCTACGGCTCGAGAATTCTCACTACTCTCCATGGTGGCTTCATTCTAGTCGTCGTTAATTTTTCAACATGTTCCCAGAATGCAGGAACTCCTCATGACCATGAAGGCGACTCCCGGCAACCACACGCGAACATGTGGCGACTGCATAGTATCCTGCAGTCACCTAAAAAGTCGCCTAAGTAGGACAGGCCCATAAGTCACCTAACCTTCCTCTTCTGAAATCCTGTCATATTTATGCCCATATTAAAATCCATCAAAGGTTGTACATATTGGGTTATTCAGAGGGTCTGAGAAGTTCTGCAATCAACACATCTTTCTTATCATATCACAGTCTTTATGAATTAGTTCAAAATTAGCTCTATGATCTGTCAAAGTCTACAAGCAAAAAAATGTCACACTTTAACGCACCTTGGCTCTTCTCCAAAAACACCGCTAGGGCATTTCGGTTGCAATACGATTGACAATCTTCAGATATTATTCTCTTCACTCTGTCAAAAAAGAAAAAGTAACAATAATTGTCAGAATTATACAGTGATAATCCAGTCCCTCACATAAGATACACATTGTTCAATTAAACTAGCTGTTTAATTATTGGTACTTACATTTGGTTTTTTTTGCCTTTAGTAAATGGCACAACATTCTATTTTAAGTTAAATCAAAGCACTAGAATAAATTTGAGGACTAACTAGTTGTGCCGACAGAATGTTGCTTGCCTCCGTTGATGGCACCAAATTTACGATATTGTAGCAGCTGCAAATGTCACGCTACTTCTGAAATTCAGTTCCATTATGATGGTGCATATTTAGCATTAGCAGCGGAGGAGGAATTTCTGCCTTGCTGACTTTTTAAGACCACAATCCCAATTCTGGACGAGGCTCAAAATAATTATAGAAGTAATATCCCCATTTTTAAATCACTGGTCTATAATAACAAGTATGCACTGGTGAATCTACACTGCATTCCTTCCAAGGCCAAGAAATCTTTCCCAAAATGTGACTCCTAAAATTGCTTAGAATATTCAAACCATGGTCTAAAGAGAACCTCATTGTTGCAGCATATCTTTGACACTTTAGTCACCAAGCCATGACCTGGTTGAATTATATCTAGGCTTAATAGCTGAAAATCAAGACATTAAGATGTTATACTTAGTTATAGACATCAATTTACTGACACTTTGAGTTAACTAGTCCTCATTCCCACATCTCCTTTCATGAGCAGCACTGAATCATAGTTTTCCAGAATAATGGATTCATTTTTGTTTGAGGGCCCTTTCAAAGATTATAGTATCTGCAATGTTCCCAGCATTAACAGTTTTTCCTTTAAAACCTTGGAATCGTCTGGTTTTGGAACAGCTTTACTATTTTCTTCAATACAATTATTTTACTTAGGTTTACAAATGTTCATCCCAGACTCAAAGTTAGTCTACTCGGGATATAGGCCATCCTCTTTCGCTGCTTGAAATACTGATACAAAAAAAATGTCTACCATTTCTTGATTTTCATCTACAATATTACCAGTTATAGTTTTCAGACTACTTTGATGACTCCGACCAGCTTCCTTCTCCGGATGCAATTATCAATACTGAGTTTGATATCGCTTGCATGTTTCTCTCCATGGTCCACTTTACAGTTTGTCTCATAAAAAGTTTTGTTGCTCCTGTCTTTCTTCTAGTTACAAGGATCTGTGGTAGTTTTTGCATTTTTACATGCTTTTTCTTTTAGAGTTGCATTGGTCCATACTCAGTAACATTAATTTGCTTTCACCTTCTTTAGCAGATCTTGCCCAGTCTTAACTACATTTATTATCTTATTTCACATTTGTCCCTTTCAAAGATGGCATTGAAATGAAATATCATGGTCTGATAGAATATGTATCACCAAAATTTTAATCCCTGCACTAAAAGGCACAGCCACTCTCTATTGTGTTAGTGTTGAGTCCAAATTGATTTAACTTCCAATGACCTCAAGTTTTTGATGCAAAGCCAAGATTTACATGAGTAAATCTGAGAAACATTATCAAGTCATTTATGAAGTGTTAAGTGTGAAGAATCCAGAAAAAACCCAATAGCTCCCAACAGTGAGTGATGCCACTAGGCATTTATGATCTTCATAAATCTCCAAGGCTTTCTTTTGAACTACATGCCAAAATTCCAAGTTATATTTACTGCATAATCTATTCAAGTTAAAATTAAGTAATCGTAGCACATTAATGACGCATTGCCAAGAATCTGGTTGTTGTTTTTTCTAAATGCATGATTTGTGCAAAAGTCGTCATGCTGTGCATAGTAAACCATGCTAGCAATCCATTCCCCGGTCAATGGGAGACCATTGGGAAATCAGCATAGGCACTTCTGGGCCCGATTCCATGATGGATGTTTGCCCAGGAGGCAGAAGAGACTGCAGATTAAAAAAAATGCTGGAAGAACTCAGGGGATAAGCAGCATCTGTGGAGGGGAATGGGACAACAGGAGATGAGGAGGAAATTCTTTAGTCAGAGGGTAGTGAATCTGTGGAGTTCAGTGCCACAGAAGGCAGTGGAGGCCAAGTCAGTGGATATTTAAGGTAGAGATTGATAGATTCTTGATTAGTACGGGTGTCAGGGGTTATAGGCAGAAGGCAGGAGAATGGGGTTGAGAGGGAAAGGTAGATCACCTATGATTGAATAGCAGAGTAGACATGATGAGCCAAATAGTCTAATACTGCACCTAGAACTTATGAAAGGTAACGTTTCCGTTCAGCCCTTCTTCAGATTGAAGAGTAGAAGGGATGTAGCTGCTGGAAAGAGGCGAGAAGGGCTGGAGGGACAAGAGACTCCACCCTTTCCCCTCACCTCCCTCTACCACCTTACTCTCTTCTCCTCCATCAGTTCGAAGAAGAGTCCCAACACAAAATGTCATCTGTCTAATTCCCTCCACAATGCTGCCTGACCTGCTGAGTTCTTCCAGCAGTTTGACATTTGCCCAGATGTCCAGCTGCTGCGTCTAGGTTTGCATGTAATGTGGCCTTTGAACTACAACCTGCATTTTCCATTCACAGTAAAACAAGGGACAACCCTACAGTAGTCGAAGTGCAAATTAAAGGAGATATTGATGCTCTGCCCATTGCCCCAGTCAGACACATTTTTCGGTGCTCCAAATTTGTCCATAGCAACGCAGCCAAAAGATCACAGCATGCATCTGTTCTGCACCTCTGTACAAGACGCTGTGACCACTAGCACCTGACTAATCTGATGCCTCAGAGCCATGCGGGACACCGACCTAGACTTTTGCAGGAGGGATACTCAAATGCACAGGAGTGCACTGGTTGCCCCCTTCAATCAATCTCATCTCTTTTTCTTTCATTTTCACAGCTGATTTTACTGCTGTTGAATCAAGGATGCTATGGCAAGTATTTGTTTTATTTAATTTTTTTTAATTTTTATTATTATTTTTTTTTTTTAAAGAGGTGACAATGGTGCAGTAGCTGAAAGCTCAGAAGGTAGCTACCACAGGGAACTGCACCAACCTGCAAGACAGCTTCATTGTGTCAACATAGGTTAAGTGTGGAAAAATTGGGACCATGAACAACAACAATGCGCAGCAGGTCCAAACCAATAAAACCCTGCCTGTTAACCAGAGCCTTACTCCCTTCTTTGACGTATTCTCTTATTTGGCACTGGTAAATATGGATATTCAGTTTCTTCAAAGCATACACTTCACTGATGAATACTTGCTTTCTGCAGTTACATGCCAATATATTTGTTTCCAAAGTATGCAAGGAATAATGAAAAGAATCTACTTAACCTCTTTGCCAAATGCTAACCTTGATATTTCAGCCCAATTGTTTCCCCAATACTGGGGAAACAATTCTATTGGACCACAAAGGCATCTCCAATATTGTTTTAGTTTAGTTTAGAGATACAGCATGGGAACAGGCCCTTCGGCCCAGCGAGTCTGCGCCGACCAGCGATCTCCGCACACTAATACTATCCTACACACACTAGGAACATTTTGCAAATATACCAAGCCAATTAACCTACAAACCTGTACATCTTTGGAGTGTGGGAGGAAACTGGAGATCACAGAAAAAAAACATGCAGTTCACAGGGAAAACTTACAAACTCCATACAGATAAGCACCCGTACTCAGGATCGAACCGGGTTCTCTGGCGCTGTAAGGCAACTCTTCCACTGCGCCACCAATAAACGCTTTGATTTTTTTTTTTGACAACTAGTATCCTATTGTCCAGTATCTGCTTAAAAATGTTTTTCAATAATCTTGGACAGCCATGATTTTGCTGTAGATTTAGAAGATCATGTAAAAAGGAACAGATAACAATTTCAACCACTCATCTGATATGTTTGCAAATAGATCTGGGAAAATTTGAGTAGGTTTATCCTTTTTAACCTCCATGCTTTATGGCACTTAAACAGGGATAATCAAGTGCCACACATCTACTGTTTGCCATCTTCCTGCAAATTTATACGACTGGTTTACAAATCCTAAAAGGAACACCTCTGAAACACATGCCCAGATGTTACAATAGAGACATTTAGCATGGAAACAGGCCCTTTCGCCGAACTTGCCCATGCCGACCAAGATGCTTCTTGGTCTTACATGCCCCACTTTTAGCCCATCTATATCAATATCTCTATCTCTATATAACTAGAAGTCTTCGTCTTGTTTGTGCCACAAATGCCCACGATGCATCTCTGTGTCAATCTGGTTTTCCTATCTTCTTCCAAATGCTAGGCCACAGTCTTCCCACTTTCACACATCCTACTCACATTTTTCCCATGGTGGCAATAAACATCTTCCCGTCGCATTTCCACCTATATTTCCGAAGTTATTAATCGTTGACATTTTAAAAACAGCCAAAACTGCCTTCTCACAGACAGCTTCCAGCCTTCTCACAGTTATGAAGTCACAATGCCTCTCAGTGCACCAATCACAATGGGCTCTCAAGCTGGCCGCCGACTGCCACAATGACATCACAATCGGACATTGCCAACGGTAACAATGGGCTCTCAAGCTGGCTGCCAACTGCCACAATGACATCACAATGGGACGTTGCCAATGGTAATGAGGTTGCTGCCCCTCTACCAATATCTGAAGGGGCTGCTCATCAAGTTGCATTTTGGTGCCATGATCCTGGTGTTTGGACGCAAGACAGGGAGTGGGGAGGGCCGATCAAGAGGGGGGGGGGAATCACCATGTCGGTTTGCTTCACATTTCATGCTATATTTCAAAAGTTATTCATGATTAAAGTTTTGAAAAAAAGCAAAAAACGCCTTCTTAGAGAGCTTCCAGCCTTCTCACAGAGAGCTTCCAGTGATGATGTCACAATGCCTCTCACAGTGCACCAATCACAATGGGCTCTCAAGCTGGCTGCCATCTGCCACAATGACATCACAATGGGATGTTGCCAATGGTAATGAGGTTGCTGCCACTGTACTAATATCTGAAGGGGCTGCTCCTTAACTTCTGATTCCTCTCCACGCGATAATCAGGTTCACTTCAGATTTCGTGCTACATCTCAAAAGTTGTTCATAATTAAAGTTTAAAAAAAAAGCCAAAACCGCTATCTCAGACATCCCTTTTTCCAGGAGTTTCCAGTAATGATGTCACAATGCCACTCACACTGCACCAATCACAATGAGCTCTCAAGCTGTCAACTGCCACAATGACATCACAATGGGACGTTGCCAACGGTAACGAGGTTGCTGCCCCACGATCCTGGTGATTGGCCACAAGGCAGGGAGTGGGAAGGGCCGATCGGTGGGGCGGGGGGGGAAAGGGAAACATTCATCGGTCCCCCCTCCCCCCCAATCCCCCCACCCACCCGCATCCCCAACACCCCCTCCGGGAGGAACACCGACACCGCACACACCCCTGCTTTGGGGGACAGGGCCCAACGGGTCCCATTTGGTCTAGTTATTATTATTATTACACTAAAGGTCTTGTCTTGTTTGGACATCTGCCTGTCTGTCTGCGTACAAGCGATCTCAAGGAACTGCGCCAAAATGGTACACAATAGCGCAAAAATGTTTGCAGAACCTTACTCAGCTTTTTCCCGTCGTCGTTCTTACAAGTTTCCTTCAGATTTGATGTTATATTTCAGAAATTATTGATATTTAAAGTTTTAAAAAAGTCAACTGAAAATAATAACTGCCTTTGAGAGGGAGACTCTTCCAGCAGCTTCCAGTGATGTCACAATGGCATCTCACAGTCTGCCAATCACAATGGGATCTCATTTACATAAGCTGTCGTGAAGATTCCGAAAACTGAAAATGACATCACAATGTGGTCTCTGCTGCCAATACACAAGCTATGAGAGTGTTTTCACATTGTTGTAAGGAAAGAGATGTAGTGGGGGAAATTTAAAAGTTTTAAAGTGACATTTAAAAGTTGGATTTCTTCAAATCTGCACTGGCAGTTAGGCAGTTATGACCTCAAAATGCCCTACCAGCTACAATGTTTCTATCCCAGAACACCGAGTCCTTCACAGCAAACGTCCTTCAGGGAAAAAATCTGCCAGCCTAACCCAGCACAGCAAAGTTTAATGGTTAGATTTGGATAACAAAAGATGGCCCTGTCAGTGGCACCCACATAACATTAAATCTTAGTGCAATTGTATTTTTTTTAAAGTTTAAAATGACCTGCACAGTTGGGGGCTATGGGTGAGTGGTGGAATATTGCATTGGGGGGAAAGGGTTGCTTTGGGAGAACGGGTGAGTGGTGGAATCTTACGTTGGGGAACGGGTTGTGTTGGGGACCAGGCCTCCTGTGTGACAGGGACCCGACGGGTGAGTGGTGGAATCTTACGTTGGGGAATGGGTTGCGTTGGGGGACCAGGCCTCCCGTGGGGGCTATGGATGAGTGGTGGATTATTGCGTTAGGGGAACGGGTTACGTTGGGGGAACGGGTGAGTGGTGGAAACGGGTTGCGTTGGAGGAACGGGCGAGTGGTGGATTATTGTGTTGGGGGACGGGGCCCCAACGGGTCAAACTTGGTCTAGTATATTACTAATACTCTCATCTTGTTTCTATCTATCTATCTATGCATATGTGTTCCCGGAACTACGCCAAAACAGTACAATATAGCACAATTTTTTTTGCACCACCTTAATCACAATTGCCATATGGTTGTTTTGTGTCATGTTTCGTTCAGATTGATGTTATATTTCACGTTATTGACATTTTTAGATTTACAAAACCCCAATTTGAGAAAAATGTCTTCCCTGTGCTTACAGCTATGATGTCACAATGGGATTATAGCCCTGCTTGCAACATTGTTGCTATCCAAGTACACAGAGTCCTGCTAGCTCTAGCAGGTGCAAATGCATTTTTCTTAAAGTCACAGTACACTGAATTTTAAAATGAGGGAGGGTGAATAAGGCAAAATGAGCAGCCCCTGCACAATTGGGGCTATGGGCGAGTGGTCGAATATTGCATTGGGGGAACGGGTTGCGTTGGGGAAACGGGTGAGTGGTGGAATATTGCCTTGGGGAACGGGTTGCGTTGGGGGACCAGGCCTCCCATGTGTCAGGGACCAAACGGGTCTCAGTTGGTCTATATCCCTCTAAAACTTTCCAATCCATGTACCTGTCCAAATGTCTTTAAAATGTTATCACCAAAGACAGTTTAGAAATATTTTACGCTAAACAAAATATAACTGCAAATGGAACGATCTGAATATGAAAACCGGACTAAAGTTCTCCAGGTGCAAATTATCTTGGATAAAATTGTCACAGACAAGAATGATCATTTGTGTGTACAAAACAGAGATGACACTTCAAAAATCATCAATTTTTAAATTCTACCACATTAACTGTCTCTAATCCTGGCCCACTTAGTTCATCTGGTATTGAAGCTCTCATCTAAGCTCTGGCAGCTTCTAGACTTTATTCCAATGGTCTCTTAATGAGCCTTCAAACGTGAGCTCATTCAAACTCTGTTGCCATATCCTAATGGACTCCAAACATCATTCACCCAGCACTCTTGTAGGCTGCTGACCCACATTGTTTCTACATCTGGTAACCCTGAACACAAAAACTCAACTTTTCAGTCAAATTCCTCGAGTCTAGATCTTTCCAATTTTCTTCTCCAGCTCAACAACGTTCACATGTTGCACTTTTCCAATTATAACCCCATGCCGATCAATGGATTTCATGGCCATTATTAGTCATATCTTCACATCTGTCATGGTTTAAACTCAAATTTCCTCTAAACTCTCTACCTCTATCTCTTCAAGACATTCCTTGAAATCCAAGTCTGTCCAAGCTTTTATTCATCTATACACTTCAAATTGGGGCCACATTTTGACTAATAACATTCCTGCGACCTATTACAGAGTATTTATGAAACACAAGGCAGAACATGCAGCAATTGCTGGAGCATCTTCCAGTCAACTCCTCAGCAAGGATTGTTTTACCCCCCAACGTACTTTGATCTTACAGCTTTCCCATCCAACAATGAAAAGCAAACATTCCGAGACTGGCCATGATGTGATGATGCCGTTTCATCCAGGTTCAGTTGTAGAAAACGGGCTCCATTTCACCAATTTAAAACACTAATTCACATCATAATCCAATTGATTGTCATGCATTCAATGTTCAGATCTTGAGGACTAGATTATCCACTGTGTACACGCACATGCATATTCTTTACCAGTAAAATTAAATTTGCCTTAAGAAACCACATCCCAAAGCTAGCCCCTTAAACCAAACCATAGAGGATTCCCCACAACTGTAGCCCTGAGCACATATCTTTCTTTCCAGTCTCCCTTCAGTCCCTCTCCTAGCTCACCTTGTCCACAAGACCCATGGACTCTATTCTTGCAAATTTTGCTGACCCTCTCCTGGCACCTATAATAGTAACTTATATTGTGAAGATCTCTTTCATTCACCACTCCTATCCTCTCCTTCAGAATGCCATTACCACCCCCCACCCATCCACTACCCTTTATCCCTCCAATCTTACAAATTTCTGCCCCATTTCTAACCTTTCTTTTCCAACATTAGAAAGCATTGCAGTCTTCTAAATTTGAGTCCATCTTTTTAAATGAGATTTCTAAATTTGAGCAATCCCAGTCAGGTTTCTCTCTGTGCCATTGGACCAAAGCAACATATAGAACATACAACAATACGGCATATGATTGGCCCCTTCAGCCCCCAATGTCCGTGCCAAACGTGATGCCTAGATAAACTGATCCCATCTGCCGGCACATACTCCATATTTTTCTATTCCTTGCACTTCTATATGCCTATCTAAAAGCCTCGGAGACCTATTTCAAAGTCATTCAATGACATCCTCTCTGATTGTGACAAGGTAACAATCACTTTTATCCTTCGACCTGTCTGCAGCCTCCACAGTTGACTACACCATCTACCTCTAATTGACACAGCTAGTAGAGTTGCTGCGTCAACACCAGAGAACCGGGTTCGATCCCAACCTCAGGTGCTGTCTATGTGGAGTTTGCATGCGCTTCCTGTTTCCTCTAGGTGCTTCTGTTTCCTACCATGTCCCAAAGATGTTAGGGTTTGTAGGTTAATTGCCCTCTATAAATTGCCCCAAATGTGCATGGAGAGGATGGGAAAGTCGGATAGCAGAGAACTCGAGCGAATGGGTGATCAATGGCTGGCATGGACCTTGTGGGAGGAAGGGCCTGTTACCATGCTGTAACTTAAGTCAATCAATATGCTTCACTAACATCCAGTATGGATGCACATAAATTTTGTTCAATGTTTAGCATAATAAAGTGACTGCCATCAGTTCCCAATGTAAGCTCTTTTCACTGGTCACTGCAACCAGTTTTCTTCCTTCACCTGTCTGAAACTGATCCCAGGGTGAGTTTTAGATAACCTTCCCCATCGAAAGAACTAAATACGGTCTATTTTTACTTTCAAACAGCGGCTGACTTCACCCCTCCCTCAGATTAGCTATCTGACAAAATGCTCATCGTCAACCTTTGGTCAGTCAAACACCTCCAGCTGAACTCCCTTATTCTACTCTCCATAAAGTAGCAAGACCTGCAAGTTTCTCCTGCTCTAGTCATATCTCAGTCAATCCACATGCTTGCGGATCGACATTGGATTGCAGTTAAACCATGCAGTAATTTTAAAAACCTCCACTGTTTTTTAAATTCCTTTGTGACTTTAACTCTCTAATCTCTTCCAGCCCTATAACCCTCAGTGATGTGCAGGATCCACCACTTCCGGCCTCTCCTTGAACTCAATTTAAATAACTTCACTTGCATTAACTGCGAAAGACATCAAGAGCAAGGGCCAAACGGACTTTGAATGATGGCACGAAAACATGGCGGCACCCGCATGTGTAATATATGCAAAAATAATGTCACTGTGCAGTTGCATATGTGACAAATAAAGCATTATTGAACTATTGAAGATGCTGGGTTCTGAGATTCCTTCCCCAGACTACTTCATCCTTCTCTCTCTTATTTCCTTGAAAACTTACCCATTTACCATACTTTTGGCATAATGCTTGTCAAATTGTTTGAAAGAACCCTGAGGATGCAGCAAAAATTCTATGAGAAAATATGCTATACAAATGGAAGTTGCTCCCATTTCTCAAGGCAAGATGAATGTTGTAATTGAAATGGCAGCTTCACAATCTGAACAATAGTCTGCCATCCTTCTCTCAATGGTAGCATCTTTTTTCGTACGATACGGTTGCAGCGTTAAGCGTTCAGGATTGCAAGCAAACCGTCTCGACTGACATGCAGAGGAACAGCAGATTGTCGGTGGTGATTCTTTTGTGCATTATGTTAAATGCAGAGATTTGTAAAAAGTAGGGCTTGGTCCTACTTTGAAGAACGTTGATGTTCTCCCAAGTGTACTGCCTATATTTATCCCTGAATCAATTTCACCAAAATCTATTATCTAGTCAACAGTGCATCCCATTTGGGAAATCTGATGCTCTACAATCTGGAATCAGTGCTTCCTGCATCACAGTGACTATGCTCAGCCAGCTTTGATGAGGCTTGAAGGATTCACAAGAAACTGCAGGTGCTAGAATCTTGATATAAAACACAAATTGCTGGAGGACCTCAGCAGGGCCAGGCAGCATCTAGAGAAGGAATGGACAGGCAACGTTTCAGATCAGGACTCTTCTTCAGACCAGTCTGAGGAAATCCACTGCTCAGAACTACTTGCAGGTAAATGCCCTTCAAGTTCAAGACTTGCTACAGTTCTCACTCAAGAATCTCTATGAATGCATCCCCTCCCATTCCAGTGTCCACCATTCCCCCTCCTAACCAGCAAACCAAATGCCTCCCACATCTGCACCTACTTTCTCCCCACAAACAAAATATCCAACCCTCAAGATGCCAAATGCTCTGGCATCACTTCTTTCCAGACACCCACCACTCCAATCTTTGCCCCTTCCTCCCCAGAACAGCTCCTGCCACACACACACACACAGCCAAGACACATGATCTGCCATTGAAAAAGCAAAAGACTGACCTTTGAACATGTTAATCATTTAAGGTCTGATATGTTGCAGACAACACAGTTATTAGAATATGCAGTGACCAGTTTTTACAGCTGGCCAGTCAGATGTTTAACATGTCTTTTCATGCAACAAGAATTCCTTAGATATGATTAAAATGTTACTTTTCACAATGATGTGCTCTATACTTTTGTATACCAGGTTTGTATTTTTATGTTAAAAAATAATTTGAAACAATTTCATAATTTATTGTAAATAGATACTTAACGTGATGGTAAGCATTTCGGATTGAAGACTTACTTCAAAGTCTAATCTTCTGCTTATAGGGAGTTAAACCAATTCAAGTATCTAACATCAAATGCACAAGCCCAGACCAACATGCAAACCAACCTCCCTTCCATTGACTCCATCTACACTTACCGCTGCCTCGGCAAAGCCACCAGCAAAATGAAGGACAAGTCTCACCCCGGTCGTATTTGAAAACGCATACCTCCAGATTCAGGGACACATTCTTCCCAGCTGTTATCAGGCAACTGAACCATCCTATCACCAACTAGAGAGCGGTACTGACCTACCATCTACCTCATTGGAGACCCTCGGACTATCTTTAAATTGACTTTACCTTACACTGAACATCATTTTCTATATCCTGTATCTGTACACTGTGGATGGCTTGATTGTAATCATGTAGTCTTTTTGTTGACTGGATAGCTCACAAAACAGCGCTTCACTGTACCTCAGTACATGTGACAATAATAAACTATACTAAAGCTCGGTCAGGTTTGATTACAGGTTAATCTGCTTCATGTAAAAAATAAACCCTCCTTACAATTAACTAGCAAATCTTTTTCAGCATTGTTTAAGTAAGACAAGTCAATATATACAAAGGATAAAAACTCCACAAATAATAGTGCATTCAGAAAGTATTCAGACCCCTTCACTTTTTCCACATTTTGTTGCAGCCTTATTCTAAAATGGATGAAATTCTTTTTTTTTTTTAATCATCAATCTACACACAATAACCCATAATATAAACGTGAAAACAGGTGTTTAGAAATGTTTGCAAAGTAATTAAAAAGAAATAACTGAAATATCACATTTCCATAAGTATTCAGACCCTTTGCTATGACACTCAAAATTGAGCTTAGGTTCATCCTGTTTCCATTGATTATACTTGTGATGTTTCTACAACTTGATTGGAGTCCACCAGTGGTAAATTAAATTGATTGGACATGATTTGGAAAGGCACACACCTGTCTATATAAGGTCCCACAGTTGACAGTGCATGCCAGAGCAAAAACCAAGCCATGAAGACGAAGGAATTGTCCGTAGACCTCCGAAACAGGATTGTGTCAAGACACAGATCTGGGGAAGGGTATAAAACAATATCTGCAGCATTACAGGTCCAGAAGAGCACAGTGGCCTTCGTCATTCTTAAATGGAAGATCTTTGGAACCACCAGGACTCTTCATAGAGCTGGCCGCCCGACCAAACTGAGCAATCGGGGGAGAAGGGTCTTGGTCAGAGAGTTGACCAAGAACCCGATGGTCACTCTGACAGAGCTCCAGAGTTCCTCTATGGAGATGGGAGAACCTTCCAGAAGGACAACTATATCTGCAACACTCCACCAATCAGGCCTTTATGGTAGAGTGGCCAGATGGAAGCCACTCCTCAGTAAAAGGCACATGACAGCCCGCTTGGAGTTTGCCAAAAGGCACCTAAAGGACTCTCAGAGCATGAGAAACAAGATTATCTGGTCTGATGAAACCAACGTCTGGAGGAAACGAGGCACCGCTCATCATCTGGCCAATACCATACCTACAGTGAAGCATTGTGGTGGCAGCATCATGCTGTGGGGATGTCTTTCAGCGATCAGGAGACGAGTCAGGATTGAGGGAAAGATGAACGGAGCAAAGTACAGAGAGATCCTTGATGAAAACCTGCTCCAGAGCGTTCTGGACCTCAGACTGGGGCGAAGGTTCACCTACCAACAGGACAACAACCCTAAACACACAGCCAAGACAACGCAGGAGTGGCTTCGTGACAAGTCTGTGAATGTCCTTGAGCGGCCCAGCCAGAGCCCGGACTTGAACCCGATCGAACATCCCTGGAGGGACCTGAAAATAGCTGTGCATCGACGCTCCCCATCCAACCTGACAGTGCTGGAGAGGATCTGCAGAGAAGAATGGGAGAAATTACCCAAATACAGGTGTGCCAAGCTTGTAACGTCATGCCCAAGAAAACTTGAGGCTTTAATCACTGCCAAAGATGCCTCAACAAAGTACTGAGTAAAGGGTCTGAATACTTATGTAAATGTGATATTTCAGTTATTTTGTTTTAATTACTTTGCAAAAATTTCTAAACATCTTTTCGCTTTTTTATTATGGGGTATTGTGCGTAGATTCATGATAAAAAATTTAAATCAATTTAATCAATTTTAGAAAAAGGCTGTAACGTAACAAAATGTGGAAAAAGTGAAGGGGTCTGAATACTTTCTGAATGCACTGTGTAGTAGATTCAAACAAGATCTTCCGAGTGATGGTGTACTTTATTTTCTTAACTGGCTCCTGTTACAGGCCAATAAACAATAAATTAGTTTTTACGATGATCTAGTGGTTATTTTGTGCCTGTTAAAATACAACTTTCAACATTCATCAAACACACAAAATTAAACTAAATTGTATTTTTGTTGAGCTGTCAGTTAATGAAATTTTACTCGTGTTTATCTAATTTAGGCCTTTATTCAGTCAGTACTTCCTGCAAAACTTGAATAACAACAATTTGATACTAGGAATGCCAACAATGTTACAGAATTCACAGTGTAAATATAACTAATTTTATATTGTTACTTTTCAGGATACGTAACATGCTGCCATGATCACTTCGGACACGTTACAAGTAGAACAGAATGCTCAGTCCCTACTTCCTATTTTGAGCCTCAGTATTATCTGTGGTGCGCTCCAATCCTGTAATGACTAACCCTTGTTACAAACAGGTTAGACCATAACATTTTGTGATCAGCTCTATTTCAGAAAGGGCTGCAATTCATGCTTTGCATTCTTTCTGATGCTATGCAACAGAAAAAACACTTTCAAAATTAATCAGCTTGGTCTAATTATTTCTTGGAAATGGAGAATTATTTGCTATAAATATTTTGTGTTAGAGGAGGAGGATGCATGGCTTACAAGTCTGCTGCTGTGTTCTGTCAATATTCACTCATCGTGTCAATCAGACAGAACCAGGGGCCACAGTTTAAGAATAAGGAGTAAGCCATTTAGAACGGAGACGAGGAAACACTTTTTCTCACAGAGAGGGGTGAGTCTGTGGAATTCTCTGCCTCAGAGGGCGGTGGAGGCAGGTTCTCTGGATGCTTTCAAGAGAGAGCTAGATAGGGCTCTTAAAAATAGCGGAGTCAGGGGATATGGGGAGAAGGCAGGAACGGGGTACTGATTGGGGATGATCAGCCATGATCACATTGAATGGCGGTGCTGGCTCGAAGAGCCGAATGCCCAACTCCTGCACCTATTGTCTATTGATATAAGAGAAAGAATTGGGTATCTTACTAACTCACTCCAGTGGGGGTGTAGAGGAGGGCATGCCTGAGGATCTACATAATCAATCAAAGATAATTCATTCCAGGCAATGAAGCCAGAAACAATCACTCGTGTAGTTCTGCTACCAATGAGCTTCTACAGATCAAAGTAAACAAAAGTTATAGATGAATCCCAAATTAAACATTAAATCTCTTCCTCTTATTTACACAGAATAAATACAACTTTGATAATCTGGCATCCTTGGGACATTAGTAGACCAACTACTAGTCTACTAGCAAACTAGTGGACTTTCTGGATTATTGAATGCACTCATTTTAATACCCTAGTACATTAAAACATTTGTTTTGCCTATTATGCCATAGCATAATAAATTGTCCAGTTTGAAGGGAATGCGAAATATATAAGCACTCTGGACATTCCCGAGCCTGGTGCTCCGCATGCCAAGCCCAGGATCAGCCACTCACCCAGTTTGTGTTCTGGACCTCCAGTTAATGTTACAGACTAATGAATGATATGTCAGATTATTAGGGTTATTATATTATATTGGTGAACTAAATAAAGTATATATTAGAGTTCCACTGAATGCTCCAAAAATATTAATTTACATTTAAAAAATGTATTTTCTTCATTACAAACTTTTGGTGGCTTGTAAATGTCAAAGTTACGGAGTGAACTATTTGTTTTTTAAATCAGGAAAGCAAGTAGTAAATTATAAAACATTTTACAAGAAAAATCATACACAAGCAGAGCATTGAGATGAAAATCTCAGCGGTTCATTAATTTCCCAATTCCAGTCATGATTTTATATGTACTATATATTGGGCAATTCAACAGTTTTATGAAAGAAAAACCATGTTTGACAAAAGTATTTAATGGTCTAAATTTTAGATTTGGTAGTGTGATGTAATACATCTATATTTTCAGAAGGCATTTAATAAAATAAACATGAGAGATTGCTATACAACACATACCGACAAGAATGGTATTATACGTTAGGAATAAAGACCGTTAATGGATGAAAAATACTGAGGATTAAATAGGTCATTTTTTTCTGTTAGCAGGTTGTAACTGGCAAGCTGCAAGGATTTACATTCTCTGGTGGGGATGTCAATTATTCACAATTAATGCGACTACAAAATAATACATTCTTTTTGAAATGTTCCTATGTGTAATCCTGTGTGCTAACTCAACAGATTTGATAAACCAATCTTCTTAAAATGTTGCAGCAGGCTATTCAGTCCATCAGGTCCCAATTGTTCCATTACTCCTCTCCTTACTTCAAGAGTCAAGAGTCAAAAGTGTTTTATTGTTATATGTCCCGGACAGGACAATGAAATTCTTACATGCTGCAGCACAACAGAATATGTGAATATGTAAACATTGTATATAACGGGGGGAAAAAAGGTCAATAAATAACAAATATAGTGCAAATAACAAATAATAATATAGTATTTTGGAGTTCAGAGCTCAGAGCTTATTCGTTGTGTTTAATAGCCTGATGGCTGTGGGGAAGAAGCTATCTGCAGGGAAGAAGTTATTTCCCTGTATCCCACCAATTTCTCCCTCACACAGACCCATTAACTCCTCTTTGATTCTCGACATCAACCTACATAAAGGGATAATTTAAAGTAGCCAATTAATCTACCAGCACGTGTTTAGGACACAAGAGGGAACTGGGGTACTTTGAGGAAACCCAACCAGATATAGAAAGAACATGTAAATTCTGCATATCGAAGTCCTATTCTGCATATAGGATTGAAAGTGGGCCCTCGAGTTAATTAAAAAACGGAGGAACTCAGCAGGTCAGGCAGTATCTGTGAATACTGTGGGTCCCAACCCAAAATGATGTCTGTTCATTTCCCTTCACAGATGTTGCCTGACATACTGAATTCTCCAACAGTTTTTGTTTACTCTTGCGTCTCCATTTTACTGGGACCTGGAGCTGGCACTAATTACTGTGCCATCGTGCTGCACTTTTTCCCTTACAATGCCTTGTAACACCTTCCCTGGACCACAGGTGGACACGAGTGGTAATAGGACTTTTGCCCCAAGAGCCCAACCTTCCTCTCTCCATGAGGCTGCTGATCTGCCACACCTAGGAACTTCTACCTGCCACTTTATATTACGAATGAAAAGTTTAGGCATTACTCCTCTGCCAAAGTCCAGGTCTTTAAGTTAACTAGATGATAAGAAAGGTAGAAAGTGTGTTCAAAAGAGATATCATGCACAAGTGAGAATGTAAATGAGAGAACAGTTGGACTGCTGGACAGCGGGTGAAGTATAAAAGGAAGAGATAAGACTTTGCCTTCCATCACAGTGAGGAGGTGTTGGAGACTCACTGTGATGGATGTTTATGTAAACTGTGTTAAGTGTGGGTCTTGTTTTTTTTTGTAATGTGTTAAAAAACTGTAGTAATGATATTTCGTTCAAGCCTAGGCTTGAATGACAATAAATAGCATTCAAGAATGAAGAGGAAGGAGAAGGCAATGGGAGGATGGTGGAAGAGAGGGAAAGGAGGATATTAACCATGTATCATCTCAATGGATGTTATCAAAACGTATATTTTATTGAACCTTTCCAAATTACTATGCAAGCAAAATATTTTCTTTGGATCAAAATGACAGCTACTCTTTTATTATTTATTAATGTGATCAAAATTGCAACCAATTCATAACCCTTCTTTTAATCGCGTCTATTTTCAATCACACAAAAACACTAATCAATTTCGACCACTCAGACGACAGGGACAAAAGAACCTACCCAAGTTTACTAATAATGTAACGATAGATTGGAAGATAAGCTTCAGTGAGAACCAAAGCAGCAAGAAGCTTTCCTATCCAAAGAGCCTCAAAGGTATATGATGGACTATTAGATTTAAAAATGTGAAATGAAATGTAAAATTACACTTATACACACATGTATAACTGCACAAGGATTAGGCGGTGTATTATGTTTGGAGACTGTGATGCGTTGGTGTTCAGAGAAACCTGGAAGTTCCTTGGTTCATGAATCACTGAATCTAATGCAGGTATAGCTAGCAATTAGTATGCAAATTGTACATGGGTCTTGATTGCAATAGGATTCAAGTACAAGAGAGAGATTTGAGTCATGCAGCTCGGAAACAGGCCCCCTGACTCAACTTGCCATGCCGACCATGATGCCCTATCTACACTAGTGCACCTGCCTGCATGTAATACATATCCCTCAAAACCTTTCCTATCCTGTCTTGCTCCAGTTACAAGACCACATCTGGAATTCTGTACAGATCTAGTCTCTTCACTTCAGAAAGGATATACTTGCAATTGACAAGAGTGTAGTGAAGGTTCACCAGATTGATGCCTCGGATAGTTTGTCGTACGAGGACAGAATAAGCAGATTGGACCTGGATCCGTGTCAAATTTAGAAAAATGAGAGATGATCTCCAAAATCCTTACAGAAAAAGCAGGTAAATAGACAAAGCTTCCCTTTGCTGAGGTGATATGAACCAGGGATCAGGGTCTCAAAACGAGGGCTTGTCCATTCATAACAGAAACAAGTAGAAATGTGTTCATCCAGAGGGTAGAGAATCTTTCAGATTTCTAGCCAAGTATGCTGTGTTGACTCAGACAGAGTATATTCAGGAATAAGATAGATATGTTTTAACAAATAAGAATCAAGGACATGGGGTTATTTCAAGAAAGTGGTGGCAAAAAAACCTGAAAATATTACTGAAGTGGTGCTGGTACGAGGGATAAATGCCTACTTCAGCTTCCCAGTTCCCAGTCATTACCTGGTCGAGGATGCGTCTTTTCTCCGAGTCGCATCTTCGCCCCCCTCGCGGCCTACCATCTGGATTGGCGCGGCCTTTCCTGCCGGAGACCGGCCAGAGCTTCAGCAGCAGCGCAGCACTGGATTCCATCGCCGAGCTCCAGCTGGACCAGATGCTTTAACATCGTGGAGCTGTGGTCTGCAGAGCTTTCAGCCGTTGGCGGCGCTGACTTTACCATTGCGTAGTCCTGTGATCCTTTGTTGAGGGTCGCCAGTGTTGAATCTCCGTCCAGCTCGGCCTGTGGACTTCGGGAGCTGCGGTCTCCGGTAGGAAGCGGCCGATTCGGAAACTCCAAGCCGCTGTGAGTGTTCTCCCATTCCAACGTTGGAGTTCCAACATCCCGGCGAGAGGGCCTGAAACATTGGGCTATCCGTAACGGCGACTGCGGAGGGCTCAAAGGCCCCAACCACGGGTGAACAAAGAGGAAGCTGACTGAACTTTGTTGCCTTCTCTCACAGTGGGAAACGTTGATTCTGCTGTTCATGTTAAATTCTATCGTGTATTGTGCTCTTTTTTTATTCGTATGGCTGCATGCTAATTCAATCTCACTGTACCAATTGGTGCATGTGACAATAAATGTAACTTGAACTTGAGCTTCTATTTATTACTTCATATGGTCTTATTTCTGGGTGAAAGCACGGTCCTTCAAGGATTGATTGTTATTAAGAGTTCATATCCACTGGACAGAAAGATAGGTGGCAGAGTCTTGGAACAAGACTTTCCTGATAACATAGATGGAGAAAAATGTTGTCAGTGCTTGAAGTTCCTCTCATAACTATTCAATGGATAAGCTGAATTTGATAGATTTCTGGGCTCTCGGGGAATCAGAGGACATGGAAAATGTAATGAAACAGCTATGAATTTAACACTGAAATGGACTCACTGGGACACTCGATACACTTTTTCTGATATTCTCAAACTATAAAATAATGCAGAAACAGAATAATCAATATTTTGAAATCACTTGCAAGAAAATGATCGTCGATTAACAGAATTTTCATTTGTAATTTTAACCAAGGCTCCACATACTGTTCAAAAATTTAAATGTTACTAGACCAAGTTGGGTCTGCTCCCTCAACGCAGCCATCCCCTACCCGTAGCCCCCACGGGAGGCGTGGGGGGCAGAGAGGGAGGGGAGCAAAGTTTGAGGGGTGGGGGCGCGTTGTCACAGGGGAGGGCTGGTTCCCGAACGCAATACTACCCCGCTCCTGGCTTGCGGGTCGCGGCACCCGGCTCCGAGTACGGTGGGGAGTGGTCCAGGGGGGGGGGGGGGGCACGTCACTCGCAGCACGAGCAAGAAGACAGCGGATTTTTTTTCCAAAGTCTTTTCAGATTTTTGAACATTTTCATTAATAACTGGAGAAATAAAGCATGGATTTTTCAGATAAGGCGATTTTGGACTGCAAAGAAAAAATCTCTACCAGAATATGTTAAAAGTTTACCGTTAACGCGTCGTTTTTTCGAGAAGATGTGATTGTACACAAACAAATAAACACACACATCCACAATCAGACTTTTAATAGGTATATGATATGATAAAGGAGATCAGATTACACAATCCATGCTGCCATTGTGTTTGAATAATGAGTCGGAAAGTTACAAAGTCTAGGACTAAAGTATTTACACTAATCAAAAACTAAGGTTTCCAAATACTGAAATATTTGAACAGTGAAATAATACATATAATCATCATTTAAAAAAGTTCTGGACAACAAGTTTATGAAATACTGACTTCTGTTGAGAAAAAGAAATTGGATAAATAGAAATGTAAAACGGAGTCATAAAATAATTAACATTAAAGAGGGATGTTTCTTAGATTGCCAAGATGCTTGCATGACCCAGCAAACTGGGACATCCCTACATACAAATAATTTTGATGATGCCATGACATAACTATGCTGCCAAAATTAGGTAGTAATAGAAATGAAGGTGGTGCACCAGAAACCTCAAACAGAAAGATGGGCAAAATGGCCAGCAGATATGGGAAACTTGACATTGTCACCGATGGGTGCAAAAATCACATTTGGGTTTGGAGATAGACCCAAGAGAGCAAATGAGCGAAGAAGCATTTTAAAAAGAGGATCACAAGTGGCAAAGGACTTGTAAAGGGACTAAATAGAAAGCTATATTCTACAAAGATTATATTGACAAAAGGTCATGATGAATTGGCACAATTCAGTGGTTCGTTCTCTGAACTATAGACAGAGGAAACACTCAAAATGTACAAATGAAGGCTGCAGATAATTAAAGACTGTGATACCTCAACTGGTATTAAAAAATGGTATGCATGAAATTTAATTCATACATTAAAATTTTGAAGACGTTTAAGAATAATAAAAACCCAAAAGATGAATTTCCATTGGTAAACAATTTCTTTTCAATTTTGCATTAGTACCAGAGTTATAAATAGTGCTTAGATGACTTTTTTCATAGTTAAGGAGATTACATTTCTGTAAATGCAGCAACCTTTAATATTATTTAAGAAAAATCTAAAAAACAATCAAGTCAGAGGAGAGAATTCCAAGTCAGGCAGGATATGTGGAGGGAAATGGACAAACAACATTGTGTCGGTGCCCTTCTTCAGACATTCTTCAGTGAGAGGACAATGGGATTCACATAGGTGGTGCTGCCCAGCCGCACCAGAACCACACAGTTAATGGCTTCCAACTGTTGCAAGGGATCCGCAATTAAAATGATCAATTACTCACAATACTAAAAGGCAACTACAAAATTAATTTCAAATGCCACAGAAACCAAGATACACAAATAGTTTCCTTTCAAGAAATCTCTAAATTAAAAAAAAACTAAACTGATCAGATGAAAAGCTTCTTTCCACAAAATGTTGCATGTATACAATACAGGTTGACATCATCAAATCACTGCATTAATCCAGTTTTGTTGTTGAGTGTCATGATCATGTCAAAATTGCTATGAATATCAATGTAGATTTTCAAAGTAGCATTCCCACGGCTCTGCCCAAATGTGTCTCAAACACTAAAGGCACTGTGTGAACTTGTCATTTTTAACAGCAGCAGCCCAAATAAAATTACCAGTTATCATCCAATTGCATATAGCTTTGTGATAAAACTATCTGAGCCCAAACAATTTCTTCAAGCTCCAGGATTCCAAATTCATTCTGAGTCAGTTTGTCTCAACATTTCTGCTGTTTTCATAGAACCAAGAGACTGTAGATGCTGGAATCCAGAGCAGAAATCTGCTGGAGGAACACAGCATGTCAAACAGCATCTGTGTATGGAAAGAATGGTAAGCGCGAGGTGATCCAAATTCAACCATTCCTTTTCACCCACAGGTGTTGCTCGATCTTTTGAGTTCCTCCAGCAGATTGTTTCTACTGTGCTTATTTTAAACCTGGTCTGTAATAATGTTCAAGAATTCCAATATCACCTGCTTCTTGATCTCAAAATGTCCTAGTATATTAATATACCTCACACTGATCTCACTATCCTCCATGGTGAATACCGACACAATGTTCAGTATACCTACATCCTCTGACTCTAAGCATAAATTCCCGCCTTTTTCCTTGAATGGTCCTACCCTCTCCAAAACTTTTTTTTTTGATGCATGTATAAAAATCCTTGGGATTCTCTTTGAAACAACTTGCCAATGCCATTTTATGGTCCCTCATTTGCCTTCCTCAAAGGTCCTGGCTAATTTAATCTTCCTAAACCTTACATGTGCTTCCTTCTTTTTGACTAAATTTCCAACCACCCTCATCATCCAAGGTTCCCTTACCTTGCCATCCTTATTGGAACATACTGGAATTCTGATCAAATGCATGGAATAGCACAGCAGATACTCAGCCAAGCAAGGTGTTATAAAATGTTAACAATTCCCTTTAACTTCCCAGAACTGTATGCAGATCATGGGAATGAAGTAAATACATTAGGTTTGTATCCACTGAATGCTTTGTTTTAATTTCAAATACAAGATCTAGTGGTGAAATTTCTATTTCTCATGCTTGCAATCCCTTTTGGATTTGGTGGTTTTCTGACATTTGGAAATAATGTATTTTTCAAAATTGATATGTCAGTGATGAATAAACCTTAAATCTGTGGCATCAGCAGCTTGATCGTGTAAATTCCTGGGAATATGACGTTAAAATTTATAGTTCCAATAGATTTCATGGTGTGAGCAAATGCAATTCATAAAATTTACCTGCAGCTCTAACATTAAAACAATGAATTGATGATTGTAAATGGAACGATTTACTTCTGTTGAGTAGCATTTTCATTATTCAGCTTTTTCAGGCAGATCTTGAGACAGGCTTCATCGTTGAAATAATGCCCTTGCATATCATCATTAACACCTTCACTAATTGCCTAGTATCTGATGATATTTATCATTAAATTTCACACAAACCCTTTGCTTTCCTTTTTGGTTGTCCAAAAGCAGCAATGACCTGTTGATTGCTGATCCTCCAGGGATTCCGATGCACCTAACACCCCAGCATTGCCCAAAGTTAACACATTGCTGGTATATCCAGTCTCTTGATTTATCAATTTTCATACTTTGTCTTTAAATTAGATTCTAGTTTCCCCCCCCCCCCCTCCCCCTCTTCCGTTAATTTCCATATTTGCTAAATACACAGCTATTCTCAGTATAATTTTCCTGATTTCCAAGAGTGAATCAGGAGAAATTCATAGCTTGAATATTCCTGCATCCATCGAGTATGCTAAATTGTTACTGCACAACCTGACACATCAATGGGCCATCACTTAAATATTGAAAAATCTTAAGCCATAAGGTGCAGGATATAGTTCACACAAAGGAGCTTATGAAGGAAAGCAGCAGGAATAAGAGCAAGACTGGGTCATTAGATTAGGGTTGGAAGTTTGAGGAGGATGGGGGGACGCTTAGAAACAGAAAATGCGTACAGGAGTAGGCTATTCAGCCCTTCGAGCCAGCACCGCCATTCAATATGATCATGGCTGATCATCCAAAATCAGTACCCTGTTTCTGCTTTTTCCCCACATATCCCTTGATTCCTTTAGCCCAAAGAACTAAATCTAACGCTCTTGAAAACATCCAGTGAATTGGCCTCCACTGCCTTCTGCAGCAGAGAACTCCACAGATTTACAACTCCCTGGGTGAAAAGTTTTTTTCTCATCTCAGCCCTAAATGGCCTACCCCTTATTCTTAAACCATGACCCCTGGTTCTGGATTCCCCCAACTTGTGGAACATTTTTCCTGCATCTAGCCTGTCCAATCCCTTAAGAATTTGATATGTTTCTATAAGCTTATCAGTGAACTGGAGTATGAAAGATTGGAGCTGGCAGGGAGATGGTATAGCGGGTATGTCAGTCATACAGTGCAGAAACAGTCTCTCCATCCCACCGTCTACACTTATCATAATGCTGACCATTTACACTAATCATAAACTAACCCTACTTCATTCAATATACATTGCTATAAATTGCTTAGACCAACTTGCTACCCCTTCCCGAATTCTACTAACATACAGGGGCAATTTATAATATCCAATTAACTTGCCAGTTTGCACATCTTTGAGATGTGGAGGATGCCAATGCACTCAATGGAAACCGAGAAAAAACATGCAAACTCGGCACAGACAGGATAGCGCAAATCCAGGATCTATAAATTTGCATCTCAACTGGAAATGCCGCTATGCTGCACGTAGGTGGGGAAAGAGTGTGTAACCACTGCCAGCCTGCGACCTGCTCAAGAAGCCCCATTTAAACTCTACTGCTGTAAATATCATCCTATTAAAATCTGGTTGTTCAGAGAATACGGAATGACAGATGCAACTCAGAATCATGTAAACTAGCTTCTCCAACGATCACTCGATGTGCATTACAGAAAAAAAAATGGATCAGCAGCACAAATGATATTTGCCACTTCTAAGTTTTTAAAGTAGCGACACAAGAAACACTCTCCCACTTTGTGTTTTGCTCATGTTTTTAAGAACAGTTCAATTCAATACAGAACAGAATGTTATCACAATCCATTCGGGAAGAAAATAAAAAGGATTCTCATACACATGACGCCAAAAGAAAAAGTATTACATGTCTGAATTCCTCCGTCCAAACTGGGGAAAAGAGGGGGCATAAAAAGTAAAAATAGGTTGGTGCGCAACTTCGAATTTCATGGTGGGACTAAAGCATGTTTACTGATTGGAAACATGCCATTTGGACCATTAAATTTGCATATTGTTTTTCTCAATGAGCCTTCCATTCTAATGCTAATCTCCTCCTTGCCTTTGGCATTTCTCATTCCAAGCAACCATCTGCAGTTGCACCCTGTTTATTTGCATCTCCCTTAAGGGTAATTACCATTTTAATGCAACCTTTCATAGAGCCTTTTCTCCGTATACTTACAATTGTGAAAAGTGTGTTTATTGCAATTCCTGTTTACATGATTCTGAACCTTGAATCCTAGGAAGCCACCCTTCAATCTCATTGGCAGTCAGGCTGCAACAATTATTTGCTGCAATTGTTCTTTGAGATTATATTTTGTATTCACACTTTTATAATTCTATACTATGGTATTCACCCTTCCTAGCTGGACATTGAAGGAAATTAACATGAATTAGCCTGGTCTTGATTTTTCTTTCAAGATTTGGAAAATGTCTGTTGGACTACAATTTGCAAGATTCTCCTTTGTGGTTGCAATGAAGCACATTTCACTATAATTCCCCTTTAAAAGAACACATTGACGGTGTTTCAACAACTGACATTACTTTTAATTCAAAAATAAGTTCTAACAGCCGTGGCATTTCAGGGATGTCCTAAGTTTTTGACCTTGTGGTTTGTAGATCAACTTGCAGGAACAAGCTGGCTTTCAAATATAATCACCAGGCATGGATCATCCTAAACTTTGTTACATAGATACATAGACAATAGGTGCAGGAGTAGGCCATTTGGCCCTTCGAGCCAGCACCGCCATTCAATGTGATCATGGCTGATCATCCACAATCAGAACCCCGTTCCTGCCTTCTCCCCATATCCCTTTATTCCACTAGCCCTAAGAGCTCCACCTAACTCTATTTTCAATACATCCAGTGAATTGGCCTCCACTGCCCTCTGAGGCAGAGAATTCCACAAATTCACAACTCTCCGTGTGAAAATGTTTTTCCTCATCTCCGTTCTAAATGGCCTACCCCTTATTCTTAAACTGTGGCCCCTGGTTCTGGACTCCCCCAACGTCAGGAACATGTTCTTATGAAAGTTGATTCTTTCATAAGAACTAAATTACACCACTTGTAACATTCCCCATTATATTCCTGTCTCAACCTATCTAATGTTGAACACTGTGTCTAGATGACTTTGGAAGGCAACCATTCCTGGGATTGCATGTCTGCCCTCTCAATCTCGGCTCCTCCAGAATTTGATATCTGTAACACAACTTAACCTTATTTTACTAACATTTCCCTGTATTTACCGGTTGATATTGTCCACATCCCCAACTTTTTATTTGTAATTAATTAAGCCTGATGGTACCTCCACACCATTCCTTCCTCCACCTCCTCAAATTTCATTCTGCTCGTATGTATACAGCACAGTGGCGCAGTGGTAGAGTTACTGCCTTACAGGAGACCCGGGTTCAATCCCGAACTATGGGTGCTCTCTGTAGAGTTTGTACGTTCTCCCCATGACCTGCATGGGTTCTCTCAGAGATCTCCGGTTTCCTCCGACACTCCAAAGACATACAGGTTTGTAGGTTAATTGGCTTGGTATAATTGGCCAGTGTGTGTACGATAGTGTTAATGTGCGGGGATCGCTGTTCGTTGCGGACTCTGTGGGCCGAAAGGCCCGTTTCCGCGCAGTATCTCTAGCTTTTATTTCCATCCAATTGAGGGTTCTGGTGGGCTGCAGACCAATGAGAAATGTTGTAGTGACATTGTCAGTACGGAATGTGTCAATGAAGGCCTTAAAATCAGTGCAGGTAGACCTGAAAACTTGTGCAAGGGGCAACTCATTCAACATGCAGTTAAACAGGGATCTAAATTAAGCAGGCAGTCATCTAAAATTGATTCATGTCGCAATTTATCCTCCCAAAAGGTGGCGAATCTCTAGAATTCTCTATCCTGAGGGTTGTGTAGGCTAGAACTTAAGATAGTTGATGAGGAGTTGTATAATTTTGAAAGCTTGGGTAATTGAAGACCATGTGGAACTGGTACAGAAGAGGAATTGTGGCCTGGGGACGATCAGTCACATTGAACTGCAGAACCGGCATGGAGGTTCAGGTGATCTATTTCTGCTCCTTTGTTCTTGTGCTCTCGTCGCCCTAACACTCCGAATGCTGTATTTGCAACTATTTAAACCTTCATCGGAATCCCATAAACCAGAAATTGGATCAAATTTCACCCACTTCACGTGTGCATAATGTACATAAATCAACATAAACCCAGTTGATAGGGCTAGCAAATATTTCTGGGTGAAAATATACCATTTGCAAAATTCCACCTGGATCTTCTGTGCACTGTTCATGTTAGCATGCCAAATGTTCTTCCAAATCAGATACACATCCAATGAAGGCACTACCTGTGGAATGTCTTCTTCCTCCCTTACCAAAGGTGTATCCATAATTTTCATAGAATTGTCTCAGCTGATCCTGAAAAGCCATGAACTAGGGGCATACCATACTTTGTGGCTACTTCTTGGGATTATGTAAAAGACTACGTTGCTGTCATTGGAAGAGCTGACCAGACGGCTTCAGAACTCTTTGCAGGCCAGAGGGAGTGTTTAAACTAATAGGGAATGCTTCCTCCAGCAGAGACCCACTGAAATGCTATTGCACTGGGTACCTCAGTGGCACTTGGTCTTTTGAGACACTAGAACCCATCAACACTTCTCTAATGAACATATGCTTGGAAGCTCAGGATTTCAAAAGGAATTATTGTTGGGTTGTGAGGAATCCTGCAGGAAGACATGCTCCATAATCTAACCTTGACCCCAATTCAGCACAGAAATAACCAGATAGGGGCACCTCATTGACATTTAATCCCTCACATGCTAGTTTTCAGGTCTACCTACACCGATTTTAAGGCATTCCTTGGCCCATACCTTACAGAAAATGTCACTACAACAGTTCTGTGGTCGGCAGACCACAAGAACCCTCAAGTGGAAATACATAAAACCTACTTGTGTACCACTTGATTGAGTGGAAAGTCTCACACTAACTAGACAACAGTACTTACCTGCTCCTGGATGTTTTTTTATGCTGGAGCTCTAAGGCACACAGGTGCCTCTTCCTGGCATGGATCTCATTGACCAAGATCTGCATGTCTCTGAGTTAATGTTGGATCTGCCTCCTTTGCATTCACTGTGTGACTATGAAAGGATGTCTTTTAAGGATTGCGGTCCTTCTGACTGGTGGTAAACAAGGAGTTTGAAGTCGCATTAAGTTGAATACAGATCCACTGGGAACTGTACAAGTCAAATAATAATACAACTTTCCGTGTACAAGTCACTCAGCACTATTTACATTTTTTATTAGATTTTCTATTTCTAAGGGATTCACACAAGCTCTAAAGTCACACAAGCACTAGTCAAACCAGTTTAGTATACCAAAAAATAAAAAATAAATATTTTTTTTCCCTAATGTTTTTCATTTCTTTTGCCACATCAAAACCTACTTTTCTTACCAAGTCTCTCGTCACTTTGCCTGTTCTTTTAATTTTCGCACTCACTTGCTCGTTTAAAATGATAGATTTTGACATTAAAAGTCCTGCATTAGTGAGCGTGGTTTGCCATGTGTTCAGAGATGGCATATCATAAGAAACCCTCCTCTGTAAAACTGGTTGTTTGCACATCACTCCAAGGTTTAGAATCATCCACACGATAGGTCTGCAGTGCAACTATGTTGATGGAGGCTGGGAGAGGGAGGGATAAGGTGAAACTTCAGAAAGCACTCCAACATGCTTCTGCACCTGTGGCAGACAAATGCCAAAGTCAACATTGAGACCAGTCATTTGAAAGTCTCATGGTGAACTGCATGACAGCTTGTAATTTTTCAATAGGAATGACTTAATTGAAGTTTATGAAATATGAACTGCACTAATGATACGATACAGTGCATATGCAGTCCTTCCAAAGGACAGCAATTTACTTATTTTCAGAAACTATGTCATAATAATAAAATTTCAGTTCTTTTTCTTGCTTATATTCAATGCTTGTAAAGAATTTCTTTATATTTATTCCCAGTTTTCTGCATTTATTGTTAACATTGTTTTCTATTTAAGAAGAGGAAAGGCACTTATATTTTTCTGGTAGTTTAGGTCATAGTAGTTTGGTTTAGGTTCAGCAGTCTTCACATATTTTAATGGTCTAAAGAGCCCTGATAGCTCAAGCTCCACCTCTTAACATCTGGCAGTAGTGTCAGATTACAGAACGCTAGGGAAAATAGCAGCGAGGTCACAACAAGCAAATAGAGTTATTGCAGATCTGCCTACTCACTCAGCATAAACATGGCAAAACACTAAGTTAAAGACTAGTCAACAGTTTCAAGGCTTCCCCTCCTAAAGAGAGCAAACCTAATCAAAATCCAGTAGTATCGTGCCTGCAGCAAAATTCTGGCGTCCACTGAACTCGATTCCTGCAAATGGCAGATTTAAGCCAGCAAAATGACTCCAGAAATGACTCAAATCCCGTTCGCCGTTACACAAACGTTACTGTAAATCAAGTAAAATGACAACTCAAAAGATTTATTTGCTCTTATCATAAATTATCAAATTTAAAAGAACCATAAATTCAATATGCTCAATTTCCACAGGCTCATGCTCAGGGATATGGACTATCAAATCCCCCCAGAGTTCCACTCGGTGCAGTTGTTAGAACGCCTTCCCAAGCATGATGTAACATGACCAAAATTAAACCAGGAGAGGCAGGCAGGGCACGTGCCACAGTGAGGGAAAGCAGTTTTTCTTCACTCTTTAGCGCTCAATGAGGAATGAGTGCAAGTTGAGTCTTCTGCTATTTCTATGTTTTTAATTAGAATAAAACACCCAAGGGCAGAAACTATGCTGAAGTGTCTTTCAGAAATGTCCTCCACAGTCAGAAATTAAAATGCTGCATTTTAATTAAGTTAACTAATTGCAAAAGATGTTTTCTACTCCAATGCATTATAATCGAGTCCCTCTCAATGGGTGTAAATAATCATCTTTTACCAAGGTTTCAAAGGTCAACACAATGCAATAAATGCCATTTCATGAGGAATGAGAAGCTTACTCAATCACGAATCTTATTCACCCAGCTGTCACACCATCAATGGATTCTGCCTCAATCTATGGAATGGCTTATAGATACTTCCATCTCTGAGGCAGATATGTTTTATAAAATTGCCACTAATGTCTCCAAAGTGTTACATAAACTACTTACGATGAAATTTGTTATGATTTACATTCTAGAGCAAAAGGGCTTTTGTATCGCATCTTTCATAAACTTGGAACATGCCAAGTCACTGCACAGCTAACATGGTCACCATCATAATTACCGAATTGTGAAAGGCCTGGACAGAGTGAATGTGGACAGGAGGTTTCCACTAGTGGGAGAGTCTAGGACCAGAGGACATAGGCTCAGAATAAATGGACGTACCGTTTGAAAGAAGATGAGAAGGAATTTCTTTAGTCAGAGGGTGGTGAATTTGTGGAATACACTGCCACAGACAGCTGTGGAGGCAAAGTCAATGGATATTTTTGAGGAGATTGACAGATTTTTGATTAGCAAGGGTGTTAGAGGTTATGGGGTGAAGGCAGGAGAATGGGGTTGAGAGGAAAAGATAGATCAGCCATGATTGAATGGTGGAGCCTTGATGGCCTCATTCTGCTCCTAGAACTATATTCATTTTATGTGAAAAGTAAACATTGTTCAACCTGGACCAGTACTCAATCAATGGATTTTATCTAGGAAAGAATGGGAAATGTCACAATTCATCACCATGTCCTGGCTGCGAGTCAGAAAATGAAAGAGATTCAGTTTTCCTGGTCTTTTATCACCTGTATGCAAGACCATCAGAAATCAGGATGGGGTTTGATTGCAACAAATTTCCACACATAATCCACTGAAAGATTAAAATAGCCTCCCATCACATGCCACCAAAACACGAGCATGAATAAGGGCCGCATTAGCAAGGCACTGGAGAAGAAATTTCCAATGTTATACACCACCAACAGATTGATACATGAAGCTAACTTTATATGCTGATTAAACATACTGAAGTATTTCCATTTCCCCACCATATCAAAAATGAAAATTCACAAACACTGACAAAATGCCTGTGTTGACAAATACACTCCCTTATATGCTCAAAATGGCGTACAGGCAAGCTTACAGGATTTGCTCAAGGCCGTGAACCAATATGATAAATATTCCAGACTTAAGCACTGAGCTAGAAATTAAATGCTATTCAATGTAACCTTACTCAAGAGTTTAGTGCTACAACTATAATAGCCATTTACTTTTAAGCTATTATGGCATTGTACTTATGGCAAGTACACTGTGCCCTCCCAGATACACCTTGTAACCATTTAATAAGCAACTGTCTTTTAATTAGGATAGTAAAACTATATTACAAGTCATGAGTGTATTTATAAGCTTAGGGGCAACAACTGCACAACAGTTAAACTAAACATTACTATGGAAAATCATAAAAAGGTAAGTTGTGCACAAACCTTGCTTGAACCATTTCAAATAAGCAAAATATTTCCTGAAGCTTTGAAATTCAAGGCTTTCAATTAATTACTTTAGAAATTCAGCAGTGAAAGAGGCCGATTGTAGTTTTAAATACAAAGTTTATTTGAATAATTTATTTCACACTAAGGAGAATCTATAAATGGACATGCAAATCCGTCAGCATTTGCACCTGAAAAATTTTCAAAAGTGTATTGAAATCTATTCGTACAGGCATGCTGCTGACAATTCTGAAAAATAAAATCGGCAATAACCTTATCATTCCTCACTACCAAGTTTCTTGATACGTGTTAGCAAGTTATCTCTCATAAATGGATGAGAAACAATTCCAGTTTTCACTGCAAAAATCAACTGAAGCACAACAGCATTCCCTGTACCGAATTCTGCAATTTCTCTCAGTCACCAGGCTGTGCCTCGCCAACTAGCAGAAACCCAGGAGTGAGGCAGAGATGTCAGAGTGAGGACAAACAAAGTGCACGTTCTTGACACTGGCCTTCGTTGTGGAAACTTTAGTACATTCTACATTTGAAATAATTTTGAGGCTCCTGATACAAAAAAAAAAGAACAAGTTGACCTTTGACCCACAATATCAATCTGCAATTGAGTTTTGTAGTTTAAAGTTTACAAGAGCAGGATTTAGAAGCTAAGTTTAGAAAACTAAAAAAAAAGAGCATAATTCACAGGATCACATGAATGCCAAAACTGAAGGTGGCAAGTTTATTGAAAAATTTAAAATATCAGTTCAGATTCCCAAGACCCAGAAACAACTTTAAACACAAATAAGTACAGGAAGATGCAGATTAAAACTATATAACCATATAACCATAACAGCACGGAAACAGGCCATCTCGGCCCTTCAAGTCCGTGCCGAACATTAAAAAAAAAAAAAAAATTAATTAAAAATAAATACTTCCCCCTAGTCCCATCTACCTGCACTCAGACCATAACCCTCCATTCCTTTCCCGTCCATATACCCATCCAATCTATTTTTAAAGGATAACATCGAACCTGCCTCCACCACTTCCACTGGAAGCTCATTCCACACAGCTACCACTCTCTGAGTAAAGAAGTTCCCCCTAATGTTCCCCCTAAACTTCTGTCCCTTAATTCTCAAGTCATGTCCTTGTTTGAATCTTCCCTACTCTCAATGGGAAAATCTTATCCACGTCCACTCTGTCTAACCCGCTCATAATTTTAAAGACCTCTATCAAGTCCCCTCTTAACCTTCTGCGCTCCAAAGAATAAAGACCTAACTTGTTCAACCTTTCTCTGTAACATAGTTGCTGAAACCCAGGCAACATTCTAGTAAATCTCCTCTGTACTCTCTCTATTTTGTTGACATCCTTCCTATAATTAGGCGACCAAAATTGTACTCCATACTCCAGAATTGGCCTCACCAATGCCTTGTACAATTTTAACATTACATCCCAACTTCTATATTCAATGCTCTGATTTATAAAGGCCAGCACACCAAAAGCTTTCTTTACCACCCTATCTACATGAGATACCACCTTCAGGGAACTATGCACAGTTATTCCTAGATCCCTCTGTTCAACTGCATTCCTCAATTCGCTACCATTTACCGTGTAGGTCCTATTTTGATTTGTCCTGCCGAGATGTAGCACCTCACATTTGTCAGCATTAAACTCCATCTGCCATCTTTCAGCCCACTCTTCCAAATGGCCTAAATCTCTCTGTAGACTTTGAAAATCTACTTCATTATCCACACCACCACCTATCTTAGTATCATCTGCATACTTACTAATCCAATTTTCCACACCATCATCCAGATCATTGATGTACATGACAAACAACAGTGGACCCAACACAGACCCCTGAGGCACCCCACTAGTCACCGGCCTCCAACCTGACAAACAGCCATCCACCATTACTCTCTGGCATCTCCCATTCAGCCACTGTTGAATCCATCTTGCTACTCCACCATTAATACCCAACAATTGAATCTTCTTAACCAACCTTCCATGAGGAACCTTGTCAAAGGCCTTACTGAAGTCCATATAGACAACATCCACTGCTTTACCCTCATCAATTTCCCTAGTAACCTCTTTGAAAAATTCAAGAAGATTAGTCAATCATGACCTTCCAGGCACAAATCCATGTTGACCGTTCCTAATCAGACCCTGCTTATCCAGATGCTTATATATATTATCTTTAAGTATCCTTTCCATTAATTTGCCCACCACTGACGTCAAACTAACAGGTCTATAATTGCTAGGTTTACTCTTCGAACCCTTTTTAAACAACGGAACAACATGCGCAGTACGCCAATCCTCCGGCACTATTCCCGTTTCTAATGACATTTGAAATATTTCTGTCATAGCCCCTGCTATTTCTACACTAACTTCCCTCAATGTCCTAGGGAATATCCTGTCAGGACCTGCAGACTTATCCGTTTTCATATTTTTCAAAAGTGTCCGCACCTCTTCTTTGAATCTCACAGTTTCCATTGCTACTCTGCTTGTTTCCCTTACCTCACATAATTCCATATCCTTCTCCTTCGTAAATACCGAAGAAAAGAAATTGTTCAATATCTCCCCCATCTCTTTTGGCTCTGCAGATAGCTGTCCACTCTGACTCTCTAATGGACCAATTTTATTCCTTGTTATCCTTTTGCTATTAATATAGCTGTAGAAACCCTTTGGATTTACTTTCACCTTACTTGCCAAAGCAACCTCATATCTTCTTTTAGCTTTTCTAATTTCTTTCTTAATATTCTTTTTACATTCTTTATACTCCTCAAGCACCTCATTTACTCCATGCTGCCTATAATTATTGTAGATCTCTCTTTTTTTCCGAACCGTGTCCAATTTCCCTTGAAAACCATGGCTCTTTCCATTTTTTACTATTTCCTTTCAACCGAACAGGGACATAAAGATTCTGTACTCTTAAAATTTCACCCTTAAATGTCCTCCATTTTTCTTCTACATCGTTCCCATAAAACAACATGTCCCAATTCACTCCTTTTAAATCCTTTCGCATCTCCTCAAAGTTAGCCTTTCTCCAAACAAAAATCTCAACCCTAGGTCCAGTTCTGACCCTCTCCATAATTATATTGAAACTAATGGTATTGTGATCACTGGACCCGAAGTGCTCCCCGACGCATACCTCCGCCACCTGCCCCGTCTCATTTCCTAACAGGAGGTCCAGCACTGCCCCTTCTCTAGTAGGTACCTCTATGTATTGCTGCAAAAAACTATCTTGCACACATTTTACAAACTCCAAACCATCCAGCCCTTTTACAGAATGTGTTTCCCAGTCTATGTGTGGAAAATTGAAATCTCCCACAATCACTACTTTGTGCTTACTACTAATATCTGCTATCTCCTTACATATTTGCTCTTCCAATTCTCGCTCCCCATTTGGCGGTCTATAATACACCCCTATAAGTGTTGCTACACCTTTCCCATTTCTCAGTTCCACCCAAATAGCCTCCCTAGACGAGCCCTCTAATCTATCCTGCCAAAGCACTGCTGTAATATCTTCCTTGACAAGCAATGCAACACCCCCACATCTTGCCCCTCCAATTCTATCACCCCTGAAGCAACGAAATCCTGGAATATTTATTTGCCAATCACAGCCCTCCTGCAACCATGTTTCACTGATCGCCACAACATCATACTTCCAGGTGTCAATCCAGGCTCTAAGCTCATCCACCTTTCTTACAATGCTCCTAGCATTAAAACATATACATTTAAGAAACCCACCACCACTTATTCTCTGTTTATTATCTTTTTCTTCTTTCTCCCCTACATTTTGGGTCAGAGTGCTTCCCTTCTCTGCCTCCTGCCTCCCACATTTTCCACTAGCTTTCTCTATTTGAGTCCCTCCCCCCAACCGTTCTAGTTTAAAGGCTCCCCAGTAGCCTTTGCAAATCTCCCCGCCAGGATATTGTTAAAGGGTCAGTGTTAAAGGGTCAGTCACACCCAAATTCTGTTCGGATTTCCCATATGTTCATAAATTTTATTTTAACTTGCCGTTTTTGAAATTCACATAAACCATGTATTCACATGTATCACTTGAACGTCCTCCAAAATAATCTACTGCATCCAGTGTTCCCCATGTGGCCTGCTGTAAATCGGTGAGACCAAGAATAGACTTGATGACCATTTTGCCAAACACTTATGCTCGATCCGCCAAGGCCAACAGGTTCTCCCGGTTGGTAAACGTTTTAATCCCTCTACCCAGTTCCAGAATGACCATTTTGTCCCAGACCTGCTCCATTGCGAGAGCGAGGCCACATGCAAACTGGAGGAACAGCACTTCGTATTCCACTTGGGCAGCTTACAACCCAGTAGTATAGACATAGAATTCTCCAATTTTAGGCAACTACAAACCACCAACCCCCACACACCCCCCTACCCACCCCACTGTGCTCCACCTGGAATTGCACCCATTGCTCCTCTCCCCCCTCCCCTTCCACCTACATCCCTTCTCAAGTTTCACAATTCACAACTCCAATCATTTTGCCTTACGCCTGTTTTTTCATCTCTGGCTTTTGTCCAACCACCTGTCTATCAAAACCCCCTCTGAGCTGTACCCACCTGCAGGCTTTGTGCTGCCCCTCCTCTCTTACTGCATTTTCTACCCCCCACCCCTCCCCTCACAATCAGTCTGAAAGGGTCCTGCCCTGAAACGTCACTCATCCATGTTCTCCAGAAATTATGACAGCATTGTTTTAAAATAAAAACTAGTATCTGCAGTTCCTAGTTTCTGTATTGTAAAAGTTGTTATCTCACACTTGTTAAAGGCTGGTTTAACAAACATGCTGGTTAAACCAACATTTACCCTGGTGTTCCCCCCCATGCCAATGTAGGCACTACCCCAATGTTGTTGTGAATGCTTACTTGATATTAGTACAGGTGCTCCCATGGTGCTCTACCAACATCAGCCCCAGGAGCACCAAATATCAACATGGTGTTACCCTCTTCAGGAGTGCAGGGATTGTCCTGATGCTGGCTCGGGCACTCCCTCTGTATTACATGGAACGAGACCATGCTGGTCAGTAAAGTGTCAGATAGCCAAGATTCCACGCTAATTTTAAACAAGCTGCAAATTATCCATCGGGTGAGGCAGCATCTATGGAGCGAAGGAAATAGGCAACATTTCGGGTCGAAACCCTTCTTCAGACAGATGTGAGGGTGGGGGGGGGGGGGAAGAAGAAAGGAAGAGGTGGAGCCAGTGGACTGAGGTAGAGCTGAGAAGGGGAGGAGTAAGAAGGGACTACCTGAAATTAGAGAAGTCAATGTTCATACCGCTGGGGTGCAAACTGCCCAAGCGAAATATGAGGTGCTGCTCCTCCAATTTACGGTGGTCCTCACTCTGGCCATGGAGGAGGCCCAGGACAGAAAGGTCGGATTCGGAATGGGAGGGGGAGTTGAAGTGCTGAGCCACTGGGTACCCCAGCGGTATGAACATTGACTTCCATTTTGCTTTGGCAGTTTGCACCCCAGCGGTATGAACATTGACTTCTCTAATTTCAGGTAGTCCCTACTTTCTCCTCCCCTTCTCAGCTCTCCCTCAGCCCACTGGCTCCACCTCTTCCTTTCTTCTTCCCCCCCCCCCCCTTCATTTTGAATGCAGAGTCAAACATTATGTGGGATTTATGTCTGGATGCACCTTTTCATTCTTTACTTCTCCCATTAGCAGCCTCTTTACCCTCCACCTCCGGTTACTGTCCATTCTCCCAATCGCTGCAACTAGTTTCAGTATGATGCTAGTGTTTGTCCTGTCCCCCTATGTTCTAGGAAAGTTACCATCCAATGTATAATAAACATTTCCCAACCATTATCCAACAGAATAATGAGAATCAGAATACTACTAGTTTCCATTTATTTTAATCATGAATCATACAAGCAAATCTTGCCAGTTACCAAGTATGAAACTTCAATGTAGGCAGAACGGCACAATTAAATGAGAAAGGTCAAGTAGATCCAATAGGTTTATGGACATTTTCATTAAAAAAAAAACATTCATCTTTTTATGGCGATCATCTGGGCAGTCACTGACATTAAAAGCAACTTGGCTTCTAATAAAATAAATGATGGATGGCTGGCAGTCACTTACAAGACAGAAATTAGATTACAGTCTGACCGATTTATCAGAACGAAATGACACCGTCTTAAATACAATAGTATAATGTTGTATTTGTGTTGATTTATCGGAAGACGTGTGACTATTAACAAACTCTTAAATATGTTGTAAGAATCAATCATGTCATCTCATGTGAGTAGCTGATGTCAATCAGTATGGAGTGGGAAAAGATTTGGTATTTTTCAGCTTCATAGTAATCGGGGTAAGGAAATAAAGATATCAGGATAAATAAAGTTCAGGCTTTTAAACATGTCCATTTTAGCATGGATTTTCAGCTCAGTGATCTTAAAAGGCCAATTTTTACATTCAGAAGCAGAGATGATAAGTGGAAGTAACGAAAGCACTTCAGCCTATAATTACCCAAATTCCATCCAGAACACTATTTAATAACTTAATCTATTTGTTTTTAATTGTTTCCTCGTTCAGCTTCATATTGTGAGAATGTCCAGCTAATATTTGGCCAAGTCTGTCACAATGTTGAATACCACGTTGTCAGAAAGGATTGTACAACATGGGAGGTTCCAGCCTCCATGGAAATTCTGCCACTTTAATGAAGCAAAATGTCGTCGTCCCCCCCCCCCCCCCCCCCCAAATCTAAATAATACATCCTCGGTGCTAGAAACGATTCGGGCACCTTTCCAGATTGGTCTTCCCTACTGAGCTAGCAATGGCAATAAAAGGAAGACAAATATCAAGATTCACCACAGTTGTAAATATTTAGCACTTGTAAATATTTTCCAGTATTGCCCCATACATGCCTTGCCACTTTTTCTGCCAGGTTGTCCAGATCACAATTTACCAACTCAAATTCAGTGTATTCCATGCACCAGCTCAATATAAAATGCTGGAAAAGCTAAGCAGGTCAGGCAGCATCTGTGGAAATACACTTCAGGTCAAACATCTCAGAGAAATATTAATCTTACGCAAAACTGTGCAAATAATTATTAATGGCTCCTTCATTGGAAACAACTTTGGCTGTCTGGGCTTGTTGCTTGGGCTCTTTAAGATTAAAAACAAATTAATCCAGTCCTGGCACAATCCAACACTTTTTACAGCATATATAGCAGGTCAAATTCAAAAACTAATCGTAGGTGTCGAACATAGATGACATTTTTTGTGCTTTATTCTATTCATTGACAGCTAACAGAAGTTAATCCACAGAAAGACTGACATCTGAAGCACATAGCTAAAGAATACAGAGTAATTAAAAACATGGGGAAAGTGAAGGAAGAAAGCACATCAGTATTGGAACAACTTTTCCATTCCAACTTCAGTGGCTTATAAACCAGACACTTATCCAACAGCAACAATTTCCTTGGGCATTCCAATGCTTCCTTAGAGTTAACTTACTCAAAGCACATCATTTTTACGTCAGCGTAATATCCAAGATATGATCATAACATTGATTTTGATCTCATTTGTATTTTTACTGCGTCATGTCTCAAAAAAGCTAACAAAGCAGTCATTTCAATCAGAAATGGGCTAATCATCAAGAGCATCTAAAACTAACAAAGATACTGACAGATAAAATCGGACCATGTTGAGTCTAAAATCAGTTTATTCTTTTAAACTGAAACATTTAAGCAACTCACGACAGATGTTCCAAAAAGATTTACATCCGTGAATATATCTGCCATGCCTTAGAAGATCCTTCAAGAGCACATGTTCGAGAAGTACAGCTCAGGAAGTGGCAGATTCATAGCTCAATAGTTCAGTTGGGCAGGACAGCTCAATAACCCACATCCTTGACACTAATTGTCAACACCCCCATTGGAAATTGGTGCATTTCAATCTTCTCAACCAGGCTTGGATCAATTTCCACCATCAAACAGCTCATCAACACTCGTTCAGACCTTTGCCTGCCATTTAGAATATAGAACAGTGTGGCACAAGAACAGCCTCTGCGGCCCACAATGTGTAGGCAAATAGGAGCTGGTCTTGGCATAATATTTGGCACGGACATTGTGAACACTATGCCAAGATCAACTCTTATTGGTTGCACATAATCCAAAGCTCGCCATATCCATATGCCATTCCAAAAGTATCTTAAATGTCGGAGGTAACAGAGAGAACTACTGGTGCTATGGAACAGTTGCCTGGCATTATTCATCCTGTTCAGGATTAAAAAAACATGAATAGAGAGGATGCAGAAAAAGAACTGCAGATGCTGGTTTACCTAAACGGTCACAAATGGCTGAATTAACTCAGTGGATCAGGCAGCAACTCTAGAAAATATGGATAGGTAACATTTCATGTCAGCTAGAAACTTCACCTATCCATGTTCTCCAGTGCTGCGGCCTGACCCGCTGAGTTACTCCAACACTTCGTGTCTTTTCTTAATGAATAGATAGGAAGCTGGTTTCAGATAAAATAACCAGGTACACTTTCTCACTCAAGCAAAAAGACCACTTTACCTCCAACAACCAAATATCAATACATGCCAATAGCTTCCCGTCGGAAAAAAAAAATCAGCTCACCAGTCAAAGCAAACACTTAATGATGGTTTCTTATAAAAGCAATAACAAATTAAACAAAAATTTGCCGAGTTGTTTGAAAGATTAATTTCAAAAGTGCAGTATAAAAATTAGAATCTAAATTATCGTACAGCCTTGCATTGCAATGGTAACATGAATGGCTCATTTGTAGTGTAATTGAAAATCCTCCAAATATGTGGTATGAAAGAATTATAATAGCACCATATCCAAAATAAATTTACTCCAATGAATTTTACTATAAACAAACATTTTTGGACAGGAAATCCTGCTATAAGCCTCAAAAGATTTGAGTACATTAAATACACTTCGAATTGAACATTCAGGCACGTCAGTTTGGAAATCATACAAGCAGTACATTCTACTCTCTTCAGATAAGAAGCCAGATATCACGTGATTGTGTTCTTTAAGCAAGGTTATTGTTATTCTCACACTAATCCTATGACATGCAAAAGCATTACTACCAGTATCTTCACAAACTGTTTACGTAAAAGCAATCAATTAGAGGTTCAGAACATTCAATGATGTCAAATTAATTTTTCCTTCAAATCAGATTAAGTAAAAATCGGAAAACACAAGAGATCACAGATGCTAAGTTCTGTGACATAAAAACAGAACTGGAAGGACAATGGGTCTGACAGCATCAATAGAGGCAAAAAGGGTAAATCAACATTGAGAATGGGCTTTGTGTAAATATGTGTGTAATTTTCAAAGCATGCCTCCTCAAAATCTACAACTCCAATAAAGGATCTGCACTCATGATGCCATTGATTATTTGTCCAACAAGGCCTAATATTTCAGATTAATGAAGCGAACATGTAAAATGGTAGTCTGAATAGTTATCAGTAGAAATAGTTGAAAGCTTGCACTTAAACATTTTCTCCAGGAAGCTCCCTGCCTCCACCCTTATAGGAGCTACATTTCACAGCAAAGGAAAAACAGAGAAGTGTCATAAACGTCATAACTAATTAGCATTTTCCATTGGAAAACTTCATTGATATCTCTCTAGTGCCCATGCCAAAAATACCTCGTGTCCATTCGAAGCGAAAATATTTTATCATTCTCACAATCTTCTACTGAATATTTCTCCAGATGACTCTCTCCTGAATACAAAAGCATCTGCAGTTTGTTTTAACAGCTGACAGATATCACAATTTTTACTAAATTATGATGAATATACATTTATCTTTCATTATCTCTTCCACCTTTGAGTCAACTGATCGGTATAGAACTATATTGCAGTCAATTATTTTGACGCTCATATCCAACATTAATTTAAGCAGATTTATTTCTCACAGTGAAGAAACAAAAATATCACCTCCTCCTGTCCTACGACTTTCCAACTCGTCCCACTTGTACTTCACTGATTTTCTCCACTCCACCACTTCTCTCCATGTCTTCAGTTTTAAGTTCTGGAATTTCCCACCCAAACCCATGTGCTTTTCTAACTTTCACCCCATCTTTAAGATGCACTTTACAAGCAGCAATATTTAGTCATTTGTCCTCGTATCTCCTTTTGCGACTTGGTGTCAACGATTTTCTTGAGGATACTTGCATGAAGCACATTTAGCTATTTTAAAGCAGCTGCACAAATGAAAGTTGTTGCTGTTAAAACAAGCAACTTCTGATAAACCAAATCAAATTGTTTAAGAAAAAGGGTCAGAAGAAGGGTCTCGACCCGAAACGTTGCTTATTTCCTTCGTTCCATAGATGCTGCCTCACCCGCTGAGTTTCTCCAGCATTTTTGTCAACCAAATCAATTTGTGCAGATGAAAATCAGATCATTTAGTGTATGCTCACCCCCCTCAAGGAATGAAGAAGAATCAAATATTTCACCCTCACCACCAATTCCTGAAAAAATGAAAACTGCACATCGAATGCATGCCGACTGCTCCCACTTCATGAAAGAGGCTCCAAGAGCAACTTCAAAGTAAATTTATCTGTTTGCCCCAATTCCAAAACAGCGCTAAATAGACAATCCAGAACATGACAATTTCCAAACAGGTTCATAGATGAGCTTCTTGTTAGTTTATCCCAAAAGAGGGAGAACATTTCCCTCACAACACCGAGCAGTAGGTTCCAGTTAAAACCTGGAACTTTGTTACAATATTATAAAATCAAAACAGCGAGGAACCAATTTGGCCTATTGTTCTTTGAAAAAGTTATCTAATTAGTCCCACTCTCCATTAGGGACACAAACCCTGAAAGACCACTGGTCCGATGTACAAATGCCTTCCGCTATACTGCATGAAGTTTGCCAAAAGGGTAATGAGATCCAGTCATCTTGAAGTGTTGCTTGAGTGAATGATTTGCTACCTCGCCAGTGAAAATAGTAAGCATTCATGCCAAAACTGAAACTTAAATTTTGCTTTGCATAAAAGGACAAAAAAAAAATCAGTGTCCATCATAGAGTAGATAAAAATTGATGAAGTGTCAAAAAGAAACGTTTTATACACAATGAAATGCCAGATTTATCAGTGGTTCTATTCACTAAAAATAAGCATAAAATTGAATAAACAATTGCATCGTTCTACTTGGCAATTCCCACTGCCACACCCTCACAAGGCCCCTCCACTCGATTAGCTTTGCCCTGCCAATAACCTAAACCTACAAGAAGCTGGGCTTATGCACAGCACATCTGTTAAACTTATTTTCACCCCTCCTATGGCTAAATTCTGCAGGTATTCAGCCAGTTCTACTTGCCAATACACACCAGGCTAACAGCCAATCATTTGTTGTCCCCAACCCTTCCGCACAAAACAAGAGGAAGTTGACTTTAAACTCCGCTGCCTTCTTTCATTATGAATGACTGACAAGCCAGCCTTACACTTTGGAAATCTCAGTCAAGCGTATCCATTTTTATGATGCTCCATAGTCAAACTACAAGTTTCTACTTGTTTAAACAAGGAATAAACTATTTTAAAATAGCTACTCTGAATATTTTTACATTTAAAAAATGCATTAAAGTATACAGATCATATTATCCCATGATCAGAATTAAAATCGCACTGCATTTTTAAAAAAACATAACGCGTTTTAACTTGTTATTGTATTTTATCTATTCATCAAGCCAAAGACACAACATTTTGTGTAAAAGACTTGTAACAAATCAAAATAATACCTAATAAGATACTGCAAACATTTAGAGTTTGGGGAAAGCAACAATTTTTGTTCCATAAACCTCAGCATTTCTTTCACTCTTTTGGACCGAGTGACATTTCAAACAAGCAGTAAAAATCCAGAACTGGAAAGGCAATATTGTATCAATGTATTGAATATTTTTCAAGGACATCCTAGAGCAGTAATCAAAAATAAAATTGCATTCGAAACCTGCTCTCCCATGCATTCCAATTATTTATCATTTGGAAACCAAATTCTTCTGATATGTACAAGCGAAGAATATCCGTGGCCCACAAAAGATTCTGCACTTCCAGGTACTCCATTGGCTCTGCAAAGGTTTGGGTTGGTTTGAGTTTATGAAAATGATTGTAAGAAGTTTCCAATTGATACTATTTTTCTTTTAGCATCTAATTAATAGTGTGACTGTTCTACAATTGAACTATTTCAATACAGCCTACAAAAAAAATCAACTTTCATTTTTACTTAAGTTAAAAATTAGACCGTGCTAAATAGAACTAAAGAAATGCAGGAATATGGAAAAGGTTTCCATAGAAACTAACAACTGCAGTACAGCATCTAATTATATCAGTATCCAAACAAAAATCATTCCTGTGTTAATCACTGTGTCGGCACGTGAAATGCTGCATCCTGACATTGGCTGTGAACCAAGGGAGAGGGGGTGGGGAGAGAATATATTCCATTTGTGATCCTTCAACATCATTTACTGCAACTACATCCTGGAAGATAGTCAATTTAACTGCATAAACAGATTTTTAAAGGCTTTGAGCAATAAAAAAGACAAAAAAGCTTTCAGGAACAGGAAAAGCAACTTCCAACCAGATCTGCCCTTGTCATGAAAACAATCCTAAGAAATTGAGAGTTAATTGGGAAATGCAATATGCCTATTTCCAGCCAAGTTCATAACTAGATTGCAGAAATTATATTTAAGGACCTTTTAGGAATTTGTGTAAGATTGTGCCGTCTAACACACAAGTCTGATCCATTCCCCAAACTGCTACACATATGCTAGGTCTGATGCACTCAAAAGGAAGAAATTAATCTCCGACTGACATCATCTGTCCAAATGCAAAGCCGATGTTATTGTTCATAATTTCAAACAGTTGATATTCTAAAATTTGTGTTTCACCATCGCAATTCCATTGTTCACTTCAAGATTGGGTGAAAGAGGAGGGAAAAAAATGTCTACTTCTCGTCTTTCCTCCGAATCCACTCGGAGTTTGCCTGTTATAATTAGATTGACAAAATAAACTAACATAAAGATAACAACCTAAACAAGATTTGTCATAAGCAGCAGTGCATCAAAATCACAAAGCTGGCAAATGATATCTGACTTGGTATCCATTGATTTACGGTTATGGATCCATTTGAAAATGTATAGTTCCAGATTCAGCAAATTGCTGTTATCGGGCAACTGAACGGTCCTCTCATCAGCTAGTGTGGTCCTGACCTCCCATCCACCTGACTGGACCTTTGAACAATCTTTAATCAGACTTCATTGGACCTGGAACTGAATGTTATACCCTTTATCCGTGCACTGTGGACAGCTTTAGTGTACTCATATGGTCCTTTCTTTGACTGGATATCACACAAGCAAAAATATTTTCACTGTACTTCAGCACTCGTGACAATAATAAACTAAATTTGTTAGGAGACATCTAGAAGTGTTATTAGCCCAAAGATTTAAAAAAAAAAACACACGTCAGATCCATTCCCCAAACTACTACACATATGTATTAACAACTGTATTAAATGTAATATCTCCAAGTTTGTGCAAGACACAAAGCTGGGTGGCAGAGTGACCTGCTATGAGGCTGCACGGTAACTTGGATAGATTAGGTGAGTGGGCAGATGCATGGCAGATGCAGAATAATGTTGATAAATGTGCGGCTATCCCCTTTGGTGGCAAGAATAAGGCAGACTGTTATCTGAATGGTGTCACATTAGGAAAACGGGAGGTGCAAGGAGACCTGGATGTCTTGTACATCAGGCACTGAAAGTAAGCTTGCAAGTACAGCAGGCAGTGAAGAAAGCAAATGGCATGTTGGCCTTCATTGCAAGAGGATTTGAGTATAGAAGCAAGGAGGTCCTACTGCAGTTGTACAGGGCCCTGGTGAGACTACACCTGGAGTATTGTGTGCAGTTTTGGTCTCCCAATTTGAGGGACATTCATGCTATTGAGGGAGTACAGCATAGGTTCACCAGGTTAATTCCCAGGATGGCGGAAATGACATATGATGAACGAATGGATCGACTGGGCTTATATTCACTGGGATTTAGGATGAGGGGGGAATCTTATAGAAACATATGAAATTATTAAGGGATTGGGCAGGCTAGATGCAGGAAAAATATTCCTGATGTTAGGGAGAGTCCAGAACCAGGGGTCACGGTTTAAGAATAAGGGGTAGACCATTTAAGACTGAGACAAGGAAAGACTTTTTCACCCAGAGAGTTGTGAATCTGTGGAGTTCTCTGCCACAGAAGGCAGTGGAGGCCAATTCATTGGCTGTATTCGAGAGTTAGATATAGCTCTTAGGGCTAACGGAATCAAGGGATATGGGGAGAAAGGAGGAACGGGGTACTGATTTTGGATGATCAGCCATGATCATATTGAATGGCTGCACTGGCTCAAAGGGCCAAATGTCCTACTCTTGCACCTATTTTCTATGTTTCTAACTGCTTTGCCTCACTCTTTTTCCAAAATTATAAACATCAAATTCACTTGAAACTTCGTAACCGAGCTACACAAAAAAAAAAACCTAGCAAATATCAACCACTTGCACCTGGTTAATGAGTGAAACTCATGACCATTCAGTTGAACAAATAAAGGAGCATGTAGATATAGAGGTCGCATATCCAGATAGCAACTACTGCTGAACAATGAAATAACCTTTTCACTTACAACTGACTCAGAGTACTTTGTTAACACACTCACTGGGAAATGGAACTACAGAATTTTTCAATGACAGGGTCAAATGTTGATATTAGAATCATCATAATCCAGGACTATTAACCAAACCAACAGCACGCACAAGAAGCTAGGGGCTAGGAGAGCAGAAGAATGCAAGAGAGAGCAAAGAACCATGAAATTATAGACCTGTTAGACGAACATCTGTTGCAGGAAGTTATCGATATCTTTAATTAAGGACAGACTGACTGAGCACTTAGCTGCAATTTGAGCTGATTAGAGAGAGCCAACAAGGATTTTAAAGGGTAGGTCATGTCTAACCAGTCTAAATTTTTTTTTTTTTTTTAGGAGAAATAACTAATGTAGAAGATGGGATACGAATCCAGAAGGTATTTGAGAAGGCTCCATGCAAGGGACAGCTAAAATTAAAATAGCGTTATTGAAGCAAATTATTGACCTAGTTAAAAGGCAAAATAAGGGTAATGAGAACGCATTTGAATTGGAAGTAAGCAACCTTTGATGGCTGACAAAAAATTGTTTTGAGGTTCAACTATTCACATCTATTACCAATTTAACAAACATAATAAAAGTCGCATGACTGGTGTAGTAATATGTTCAGAGCATATAATTAGAGGTGATAATTGATTGAATTGGTTGAAATGTGACAAATGAACTACAGTCCAGTTAAGTATGAGGTGATCAGAAAAAGGGTTGAGCCTCATTATTTAACTTACGAATACCTAGCACAAAGAAGTTCTGAACAGATTTGAACTTCATGTGAACGGATCACTAAAACTAAAATGACACCAAAAACAAATCAACAAGGCTAGCAGATTGTTTGCCCTTATGATGAAAGGGTTGGAACCCAAGTTAGATGGTTTGGCCACATATAGGGTACAGTTCCAAGTTCTTTATTGATCTTTCTCACTGCAAGGCTGCAACTCACCTCCAATAGACTTCCTGCAAGAGTGCATCATCCACAGGACCAATGAGAAACTGTTCAATTTATTTTGCTTACACTACAGAACTTAAGAACACTTGAGCTACAGTATGCAGTTGCTGCTTCCGCACGCACGCGCACATGCACGCTCAGAGAGCTGAACTCAGTCATCATCAACTCAGTCAGTGAAACATTCCAGACAATGAATATTACACTCAACATCTGCAAGACAAAGGCCCTACACCAACCTGCCTTCTCCGCAAATAACCTCAGGAAAAAGTGGCCTATTTCTCATGCAACAGGTATCACTCATAGACGGTGAAATTCATGATTGCCTGTAGTGTACCACTATTGGCCTGTCCCACTTAGGCGACTGCCAGGGACTAGTTTTAATGGAATTCACCTACGACACCTGACGACAACCTACGACAGCAAAAATTGTAGCCACTTTCACCAAAAAATTTCCAACATGTTGAAAATTTTGCAGCAGTCGCCTGTTGTCGCCAAAAATAAATAAATAAAGTGGTTTTTTTTTTTTTAATTGCCTGTGGGACAGGCCCATTAGACCGTTTCAAGTTCAAGACCTCAAACTGACAGAGACCAACAAAATCTCAAGGCACTGGAAATATATCACCAATACGGTTTGTCACAAAATCCTCCAAATCCACTGAAAGAACACGAAACATTATTTTTCCTCCTTGGCCAACATCCCCAACACAAAGGCCCTGACTCGTCTCTTTTTAGCAGATCACATAATTTGCAAGCCTGGCGCTAGATTCATGAACAGATACTGTACACTATTACAAGCTCTGTCACTGGTACAGATCAGGCCCATGACCACTCAAAGTGGAGGACAACATTCCATGTGCCATTCAATACCTCAAGACCAAGCTTTAGAAACATATAGACTTTATTGGAAGATGTGCACCACTTTACAAGCCTACTACTACCCACCCACCACCCCAGGCATAGCCTCAGTAACCTCAGAACCAGAGTGGGAAGTCATCCTTGAACCCTGGGACTGCCCAGGAAAAAGGCAACTTTCCCGAGCACAGTATCTTGGGAAAAAAACACATTTATGAAGGACTTTTTGCAAGGTAAATTACAAACTGATAGGTTAGTATTTCCAATATTATTGGCAATTAAAGGGTGGTTGGATTGTGGTATTAAGATTTGAAAGGAATTGAGAACATATGGATAGAAACATTTTCTGCTTGTGGGAAAATCAAGGCAACGGAGCATATCATTCTAATTAGGACAAGGCCATCAAGGAGAATTTAGAAAACGCCTCTGCTGCAAACATGGTAAGGAATATTCAACTTTCTTGCAAAAGCAGATTAAATGATAGATCACAATAATTTTAAATCAGAGTGATAGATTTTTACGAGCAAGGGAATAAAACAACATGGAGCCAGGGCATGTGACTGGAGGTACAATACAAATGTCTTATCAACTTGAAGAATGACACTAAAGACTTCAGTTCCCCTGAACATTTCTTGCATTGGCTTTCAAAAGACAAATTGCTTATTCGCCATGTAACTTTGTGTACACTATATAATGACCAAGTGCAAATAGATGAATCACTTTGTGGATCACCTCTGCTCTACCTGCACACCCATTGAGATTCTACTTATGTGTCATATTAATTCTCCATCTCACCGATTCTTCCCACTTCAGCCCTGGCATCCTACACAATTTCCAATCTAGTTTCAGAAGAACAAATTCATTTTTCTGACAATGTTTTTTGGCTGTGTGAACATTTCGGCAAATCAGCATGTCCAGCATTCATTTGGTATTTTTAGATAATTATTCTGCAGTTGCATCTCCTATGGAGTTTTGTTACGTTCCACCATCACTCCTTTTGTCATTTAATTTCCATATTATCAGAGCCCCTCCTGGTAGTTTCCTCCTCCTCTATCCATGCATGTACAAATATAATAATTTTTGCGTCAAATCTAACACTCAAACAGCAAAGTACAATTGCTGTCTTGTACTGCCATGTAACACAAGCAGCTGACAATCACCTGAATCTATCATTACCCAGATTAGGCAATGTTGTGTTTTAATTCACAAGTAATAAATCACTTAACAATAGATTACAGTGCAACAGCCAAAGCACATCAGCCAAAACACAAATGTCGGCCGTTCTAATAAAGTTCCAAAGTTCACAATACAACTGCCATTTAGGGTCAAGAGTCTTTCAGCGTGGGAACAGACCCTTTGGCCCAACTAGCCCACAGCGGTCAGCATGTTCCATCTACACAAGCTCCACCAACCTACATTTGGCCCATACCCCTCTAAACCCGTCCTATCCACGTACCTGTCTAAATGTTTCTTAAATGTTGTGATAGTCCCTCCTCAACTACCTTCTCTGGCAACTTGTTCCACACACAAATCACCCTTTGAGTGAAAAAGTTGCCCATCCGATTCCTATTAAATCTCCCCCCCCCCCCCCCCCCCCACCGTAAACCTACGTCCTCTTCTTCTCGATTCCCCAAATCTGGGCAAGAGTATGTGCATATACCCGATTTATTTCTCTCATGATTTATACACTTCTATAAGATCACCCCTCATCCTCCTGCGCTCCAAGGAATAGAGTCCTAGACCAGTCAACCTCTTCCAATAGCTCAGTCCTAGCAACGTCCTTGTAAATCTTCTCTGCACCCTATCCAGCTTGACAGCATTAAAACTAAATACGGCCTCACCAACTCCTACACAACTGCAACATGACCTCCCAACTTCTATACTCAATGCTCTGACTGATGGCCAATGGGTCAAAAGCCTTTTTGACCCACCTATCTACCTGTTATTGCACTTTCAACAAGCTATGTCCCTGTACTCCTAGATCCCTCTGCTCCACAGCACTCACCGTTCACTGTGTAGGCTCTGCTCATTATAGTGGTCCAAAAATGCAACACCTGCATTAAATTCCATCAACCATTCCTCAGCCCTCCTGATCAAGATCCTATTGCAACTTTTGACAACCATCTTCATTATCTGCAAAGCCATCCACTTGTGTGTCATCTGCCGACTGACAGGTCCTGTCCCGAAATGTTGTCTATCCATTACCTCCATAGATGCTACATGACCCGCCGAGTTACTCCAGCACTTTGTTTGAATGAATCTCTTTTCAACCCTTTCACTTAGAAGATTCACATCAAGTGAGTCTATGTTTATAGATCGCTTTGCCAGCTCCGTTCACTTTTTGTTGGGTTTCCTGGTGAATTTTGTGAGAAATCACACTTGAATTTATATCATACCTTTCACAACTTCCCAAACCATTATGAAGCCTCTGAAGTTGCTGCCTGTAGATTCTGATTTTGAATGCTGTCTGTGTGGAGTTCGCACGTTCTCTGCGTGACCGTGTGATTTTCCACCAGGTGCTCTGGTTTCCTCCCACATCCCAAAGATGCATAGATTTGTTGGTTAATTGTCCCTCATGTGTAGGGAGTGGATAGCATAATGTGAAGGGGTGATTAATGGTCGACATGAACTTGGTGGGCTGAAGGGTCTTTACCGCATTTTTAAATTAAACTTAAACAAAACTACAAACTGTCAGAATACAGAAGTCAGAAACTCTACCAAAATCTCTACCATATTTCTGATGAGACTTCTTGCATTCACACCTGGGAGAAGCCATTGGCTGCAGTGCAGGGCTCCCATGATAAATAGGCCTCTAATGCCACACAACTTCAGGTAACACTCGAGGTGTACAGCAGCATGCATCCTACTCATGTGTTTCATTTCTGCCATAATGCAGGTGTACCATTCACTGACTTGCTCCTGCCAATAACCAATGCTCTCAGAAACCAGGAAAACTGACTGAATATATTCATCATAGATGAGGCCCTCAATAGGGTCTCGTTGATATGCTGCAGCTCTGCCCTTGCTCCCCCTCCTCCCAGTCATAACAGGGACAGAGTACCCCTCATCCTCACCTTCCACCCCATCAGCCACTGCATACAGCACACAATCCTCCAACATTTTTGCCACCTCCAACAGGATCCCACCACTAGTCACATCTTCCCATCTCCACCCCTTTCCGCAGGGACCATTCCCTCCGCAACTCCCTGGTCAACTCGTCCCGCAGGAGATGCAACACCAAGGAGGAACAGCACCTCCTATTTCGCTTGGACAGATTACACCCCAGTGGCATGAACATTGACTTCTCTAACTTCAAGTAACCCTTGTTTTCCCTCTCTCTCCATCCCTCCCTCTTCCCAGTTCTCCGACCAGTCTTACCGTCTCTGACTACATTTTATCTGTTTGCTTTGTTGTTACCTTCTCCCAACTAACAATGATCTATTCTATATTTTCTTGATCTGTTCCCTTTGCCCTGTTTTCACATCTTACACTCCTTAACTATGTACCTCCCTCTCCCCTGACATCAGTCTGAAGAAGGGTCTCGACCCGAAACGTCACTCATTCCTTCTCTCCTGTGATGCTGCCTGTCCCGCTGAGTTACTCCAACATTTTGTGTCTATCTTCGGTTTAAACCAGCATCTGCCATTCCTTCCTACACAAACTGACTGAATAACTTGGAATGGAAAAGAGAGCTAGAACACGCGAGAGACAATAAGATTGCATAAATGCAAATGTTCAATGGAAAGTCTGGAGATGTCTATATATTTATTTTAGAAAGATATCACAATTTGCTTATTACTTAGGAAAATAAGCAAGGAGAAAAAGTGTGTAGACAAGCTCCTTCCAAACTGTAACTACCACTGACAATCTATCCATAAAGCTGTTTGCAAAAAAACAGCCTGCAAGAACCCATCTCAGAATTCTATATTGCTGACTGTGCAAAATGAGGCATCCTTCTCGGCCTCTGTAGTAGTGCCTCATCAGTGCCTCATCAGTTATGTAGAATTTATCAGCATTAGCACATTCTCAAGATGGTACACACAAAAAAATGTAAAAGGTCCACACACTTTTTATTAAGTGGACCAGTCTAAATATACCATAAAATGATTTAAACAATTAATACACACAATTGTTGGGAGTACGTTGGGAATCTCATACACATTTATTTTTAAAAGGAACATGTGCACAATCCTTTATCCAAAATGTGCACAATCCTTTATACAAAATTTCAAAACGGACTGTCAAAAAAATTCTAATGGGTATATCTTTTAAAATCTGAACTGTATTATATTGCAAATATATAAAATACAATATCTTCAAAAATCTGCATTACATTATGTTGCACTTTTCATTTAGAAATACACACTTTATACACACATTTCATTTTGCAATAACGCAATACTAATTGGACGGTCTTGTAAAAAAATAATTTATATACACATGGGAATGCGTATTAAATTTCCGAGAATATAAATACATTTAAGGCTTATTAAAAATGCAGATTATGAAGCTTTACAGTAAATCTTTTTTGGCCATTTTCAAAAATCTACTGACAGTGCCCTCCATTATTTATTTATTTATTTAATTAATTCTTTATTTCGAACAGAATAAAAGAATAAAAAGCAAGTGTGAAACAGCATACAAAAAACAAAACAAGAATATTTATAAAGTGTCATAAACACTATCTATAAATAAATGAAATCGTATGTGTCCGAAAAGGAGTAGGAAGAAGCCAAAGCTTATTAATTCCCACCCCTTATTCAACTGCTTATAATTATCTTATACAAATTTAGCAGCTATATGTACACCATATGTACACCAGCAGCTATATGTACACCAAATTATTTACATTTATACACTAATCAAATATTTACAAAGCCATACAAAGAGAGAAAAAAAGAAAAAGAAAAAAAAAAAACCATATATACTATACTGTATCTCTTAGTCATATATACAACCCATCACCCTATAATCACCCTTCCCAATACAATCAGTATAACAAATATCCCCCTCACAATCACCTATCCTCATCCCAATATCCTTTAAAAAAAGTGTTTTGTACATCTTTTATGAATTATGTTTGTGCTAAGTTTTATCTCCTGTTCCAGACCATTCCACAAATTTACCCCACAGATTGCTATGCACATACTTTTAAGAGTTGTTCTGACATTGAGTTTTTTAAAATTATGTTCCCCTCTCAAATTATACCCACCCTGTTTCCATAAACAGTTTTTGTATATTTCTTGGAAGTAAATTATTTCTTGCTTTATACATGATTTGTGCAGTCTTAAATTTAAACCAGATCGGTGAACTTCAGTGTATGTGTCTTTAAGAATAATAAATTGGTATGTTCAAGATATCCAACGTTATTGATTATGTTTGGGACAAAGACCCATCATTTATTTATTTGCCTCTGTACTCCACAATTTGAGATTTGTATTAGAAAAATATCACATGTGGTTAAAGTGCACATTGTCAGATTTTAATAAAGGCATTTTTATACATTTTGGTTTCACCATGTAGAAAATACAGCAGTGTTTGTACATAGTCCCGTCCCCCCCCCCCCCCCCCCCATTTCAGGGCACCATAATGTTTGGGACACAGCAATGTCATGTAAATGAAAGTAGTCATGTTTAGTATTTTGTTGCATATCCTTTACATGCAATGACTGCTTGAAGTCTGTGATTCATGGACATCACCAGTTGCTGGGTGTCTTCTCTGGTGATGCTCTGCCAGGCCTGTATTACAGCCAACTTTAGCTTATGCTTGATTTGGGGGCTAGCCCCCTTCAGTTTTCTCTTCAGCATATAAAAGGCATGCTCAATTGGGTTCAGATCGGGTGATTGACTTGGCCACTCAAGAAATTACCATTTTTAGCTTTGAAAAACTCCTTTGTTGCTTTAGCAGTATGTTTGGGATCATTGTCTTGCTGTAGAATGAACTAGCCCCCAAAACAAGCATAAGCTAAAGTTGGCTGCAATACAGGCCAATGAGTTTTGAGGCATTTGTTTGAACTTGAGCAGATAAGATGTGTCTATACACTTCAGAATTCATTATGCTACTACCATCAGCAGTTGTATCATCAATGAAGATAAGTGAGGCAGTACCTTCAGCAGCCATACATGCCCATGCCATAACACCCCACCACTGTGTTTCACAGATGAGATGGTATGCTTTGGATCTTGGGCAGTTACTTCTCTCCTCCATACATTGCTCTTGCCCTCACTCTGATATGTTCATCTTCGTCTCATCTGTCCACAAGACCTTTTTCCAGAACTGTGGTTGCTCTTTTAAGTACTTCTTGGCAAACTGCAACCTGGCCATTCTATTTTTGCAGCTAACCAGTGGTTTGCATCTTGCAGTGTAGCCTCTGTATTTCTGTTCATGAAGTCTTCTGCAGACAGTGGTCATTGACAATCCACACCTGATTTCTGAAGAATGTTTCTGATCTGTTGGACAGGTGTTTGGGGATTTTTCTTTATTATGGAGAGAATCATCATCAATTGTGGAGGTGTTCCTTGGCCTACCAGTCTCTTTGCGATTAGTAAGCTCACCAGTGGTCTCTTTCTTCTTAATGCTGTTCCAAACAGTTGATTTTGGTAAGCCTAATGTTTAGCTGATGTCTTAACAGTTTTATTCTTGTTTCTCAGTCTCATAATGGCTTCTTTCACTTTCATTAGCACAACTTTGGTCCTCATGTTGACAAACAGCAATAAAAGTTTAAAAGGTGATGGAAAGACTGGGGAAAGACTAGGTGCTGAGAGCTCTTATACCTGCATTAAGGAGGCATGTGTCCCAAACATTATGGTGCCCTGAAATGGGGGATGGGGGGACAGGACTATGTATAAACACAGCTGTAATTTTACATGGTGAAACCAAAATACCCTTTAATAAAATCTGACACGGTGCACTTTAATCACAAGTGATTTTTTTTTCTATTACAATTCTCAAATTGTGGAGTACAGAGGCAAATAAATAAATGATGGGTCCCAAACATTGAGGGGACTGTAGTCTCGAATCATCTATAATAACATGGGACTACTTAAGTCTGCACATTAATTGCCCTAAAGAATTTACCCATACAATTTACCCGTTACAAATAAGCTTCAATATTAACATATTAAGGCATTGTATTTTTGAACATTTGATTACTTTAACCAATCCAGTCATCCATCTGGTGCAGTTATTATGATGTATAAGCAATACAAACATGGTATTTTGTTGATCTGATATAAAGGAGGCAACGAGCATCATAGACCAAAATCACCCTGGCCATGTTCTCATTTCACTCCTTGCCATTGGGAAGCTGGTATAGGAGTCTGAAATCGGTGACCTCTAAGTTCAGGAATATCTTCTTCCCAGGTTCCTGAACACTACAAGCACCAACGAACCAACAAACTATCTTGGTTACACTACGGGCTTTTGTTTTGCACTAATATTGCTTTTGTTAATTTATTGAACTTTTGTTTATTGCGTTACGATTACTGCATTACAGATCTGTTATGCTGTTGCAAGAATTTCATTGAATGGTTTGTGGTACATATGACAATTAAACACTCTTGGCTTTTTTGACTTGAAAATAAACCTATATTTAAAATGCAATCAGGTTGAGCATATATTTTAAATACCGTGAAATTTAAATAACAAGCTTCAACATGTTAAGTTTCAACACATTAGGCATCACTTGGAGGAGCAGCAATGGACCTGCCACTTCACGCAAGGGGAAGACAAAGTCTTGATACTACAAAGATCAGCTCACTTCCTCACCTTCCATGCCCCTCTCCACCTGCAATGCTTAAATGATGAAATATGTGCAATGTGTAAAAATCAGTGCATTAACAATAGTGATAAAGACAAAGCATATTTTGATTGCCTGGTAATTTTATGCAAACATCAACAACATGGAACTGTGCCTTCAACGTTACTACCATTAAAGTTTTCTGAAAATACATTTCTCAGCCCGTGGATAACAAGAGCAGGCAAGATCATTAGAACAAACCCCATCTACTCTCACAACATTCCAAAACACCGTTGTTTCATTGTCGCCATTTCTCCAATACTCAGTTTTCCTAACACCCCAAGAAAATGATCTGCTTAAAAAGTGTAGTGAGTTACGGAGATGGGCTATCATCTGCTCAGGAAACAAATCCAGTGTCACACATGAAAATAATACCTCTTCCAATCCCATTCATTTTAATGGGATCCTCAATTATGACACATTATTTACATTTTACTGCAATTAAAGTATATGCTTGTCATGACTGCATCTAAAATACAAGTTTCCTTTAATCTTATTCTGTGCCATGTTGTATTTACAACCTGCAGAAAGGTTTCCGCTCCTGAGTGAACGTTAGAATAAATAAATTGGAGTACACCAAACTGAAAATAATCATGCCAAAATCAAGACTCAGAAGTTTAAAGACTAAAGAAAGGAGGAATTAAAAAACCTGTAAATTTCAGCTCGTAGGCAATAATGGTCTGTGGTAGCTGGTGACCTATCCGATAGGCCGACTCTCCTTCTCTCGGGCCCGACTCTCCCATCTCTCTCTCTCTCTCTCTCTCTGTTTCTCTCGGGCCCACCCTGCCTCCCTTCCGCTCGACGAATAATCACAGCGCTTCGTTCACTGCCCCATATCTCGACTGTGAACCGCGCTGTGATTGGCCGTTGAGCGGAGGGGAGGGAGGGGTTTGGGGGGCAGCCGATTTCTGCCACGGCTAGTCGTGGTTTTGCCCAAAGATCATAGAGCGGAGCTCCACTCTGTGATCTTTGGTTTTGCCGTGCTCACTGTGCGCATGTTCTGAGATTCTGGATGTCGGTGGTCCTCAGAAGAAGAGAAAAACACACCTGCGGGCCGGATAATTTTGGGTTATGAAGCATGTCTCGTCAAAAAAGTGGAGGGGCTGCAGCCCCCCGGCCCATGTTCTAATTCTCCATTCTGTTCCCACTCCGACTTCTCCGCCTTTCGTCTCTTGCAGTTCTCACAAAGCCCAAAGAAAACTTTAGCAACAGCACCGAGCCTGCAGGGCTCAACATTGAATTAAACAATATCAGATAACCAACTTTTCCAGTTGTGCTACCTCATGAAACATTAAACTAAACTCTCATCTGCTTCGTGACAGTATAAAAAAATCTGAAAACACTGTTTTCCTGAAAAAGCAAGGGACAAAATCATGAAATATAAATAACACTCAGCATCCAAGTGTTGGCTATACATTTGCCTATGAAATACTGTGGCTATAATTCAAATAACCTTAAAGGACATCCAAGATCTTATAAAAACAAGAGCTCCTCTTTCTTTTAATTAACATATCCCCAGGAAGAAAAAATTCAGACCACATTTATCAGGCAAGGAAAAAGTCTCAACTAGTCTTGGCAAATATATGTTTGACGCACTTGGAGTGATGGAAACAGTTCAATTCGGAGAACTGTGATGTAATGCAGTTCGAAAGGGCAAAGACACAAGGTAATTCCTAATAAATGATATGGTGTTAAGTGGAGGGAATCAGAAGCATTTTTGACTTCATGTCCACTGAAGCCAGAAAGGAGGTCAGGTAGTGATCGATAAAGTGATTTTAAAGGCTTAAGGGATATTTGCTTTGATCAGCCGAGACGGGGTGCATAATAAAAGGGGAATTGCCGTGAAACTGTAGAAAACACTAGTTAGGTCACAGCTAGAGCATTGTTTATGATTTTGATCACCATACTAGGAAAGGGACGCGAGAACAACAGAACGTTCAGAGGAGAACAGTAAGGATGTTGCTGGGGTTGTGGAATTATAGTTATGAGTTGGGATTGACAAAAATGATGTTATTTTCTATTGCAAGAACGATGACCACATAGAGATTTAATACCAGTAAGTGGACAAAATTATGGTAAATCCAGAGAGGGCGAACAGGAAGGACTCTCTCTCTGGAAATAAAGAATGAAAGATAGGAAGATCTGAAGGCAAAGGATTGCAAACAATTACCTCAATCCAGATTATTATTTCAATGCATTATCGAGGAGCCGTTGCATTATTAGCAGAATAATCTTGTGGAAGCAACTTTCATGGGCCTTCACACCTCACCGATGGTTTGAATTGATCCTGCGGATGTTTCAAAGAGCTGGAAATTCCTGGTCAATATTTACAGTGGCTTGCAAAAGTATTCATACCCCTTGAACTTTTCCACATTTTGTCATGTTACAACCACAAACGTAAATGTATTTTATTGGGATTTTATGTGATAGACCAACACAAAGTGGTGCATAATTGTGAAGTGGAAGGAAAATGATACATGGTTTTCAAATTTGTTTACAAATAAAAAACTGAAAAGTGTCGTGTGCAAAAGTATTCAGCCCCCCTGAGTCAATACTTTGTAGAACCACCTTTCGCTGCAATTACAGCTGCAAGTCTTTTGGGGTATGTCTCTACCAGCTTTGCACATCTAGAGACTGAAATTTTTGCCCATTCTTCTTTGCAAAATAGCTCAAGCTCAGTCAGATTGGATTGTGAACAGCAATTTTCAAGTCTTGCCAGAGATTCTCAATTGGATTTAGGTCTGGACTTTGACTGGGCCATTCTAACACATGAATATGCTTTGATCTAAACCATTCCATTGTAGCTCTGGCTGTATGTTTAGGGTCGTTGTCCTGCTGGAAGGTGAACCTCCGCCCCAGTCTCAAGTATTTTGCAGACTCTCAGGTTTTCTTCCAAGATTGCCCTGTATTTGGCTCCATCCATCTTCCCATCAACTCTGACCAGCTTCCCTGTCCCTGCTGAAGAAAAGCATCCCCACAGCATGATGCTGCCACCACCATGTTTCACAGTGGGGATGGTGTGTTCAGGGTGATGTGCAGTGTTAGGCTTCCGCCACACGTAGCGTTTTGCATTTAGGCCAAAAAACTTCAATTTTGGTCTCATCTGACCAGAGCACCTTCCACCACATGTTTGCTGTGTCCCCCACATGGTTTGTGGCAAACTGCAAACGGGACTTCTTATGGCTTTTTTTCCAACAATGGCTTTCTTCTTGCCACTCTTCCATAAAGGCCCGATTTGTGGAGTGCACGACTAATAGTTGTCCTGTGGACAGATTCTCCCACCTGAGCTGTGGATCTCTGCAGCTCCTCCAGAGTTACCATGGGCCTCTTGGCTGCTTCTCTGATCCTTGCCCGGCCTGTCAGTTTAGGTGGACGGCCATGTCTTGGTAGGTTTGCAGTTGTGCCATACTCTTTCCATTTTCGGATGATGGATTGAACAGTGCTCCGTGAGATGTTCAAAGCTTGGGATATTTGTTTATAACCTAACCCTGCTTTAAACTTCTCCACAACTTTATCCCTGACCTGTCTGGTGTGTTCCTTGGGCTTCATGATGCTGTTTGTTCACTAATGTTCTCTAACAAACCTCTGAGGCCTTCACAGCTGTATTTATACTGAGATTAGATTACACACAAGTGGACTCTATTTACTAATTAGGTGACTTCTGAAGGCAATTGGTTGCACTGGATTTTATTTAGGGGTATCAGAGTAAAGGGGGCTGAATACTTTTGCACGCGACAATTTTCAGTTTTTTATTTGTAAAAAAATTTGAAAACCATGTATCATTTTCCTTCCACTTCACAATTATGCGCCAGTTTGTGTTGGTCTATCACATAAAATCCCAATAAAATACATTTAGGTTTGTGGTTGTAACGTGACAAAATGTGGAAAAGTTCAAGGGGTATGAATACTTTTGCAAGCCACTGTATCTGTCATGAAATATACTTTAAAGAAACATTTTTTTTTGACAGATACGTTGGCAATGATGTGGGGTGCCCATTGGACAAACAAAGTACATTCGCTCAAAAAAAGCAACTGTGCAGGAAACTGTACATCTATGGAGCGAAGGAGATAGGCAACGTTTCGGGCCGAAACCCTTCTTCAAACTGATAGGGGGTGGGGGGGGCGGGGAGAAGAAAGGAAAAAGGAGGAGCCCGAGGGCTGAGGGAGAGGTAGGAAGGGGAGGAGACAGCAAGGGTTAACAGAATTGTGAGAATTCAATGTTCATGCCACCAGGATGCAGACCCCCCATATGAGGTGCTGTTCCTCCAATTTCCGGTGTTGCTCACTCTGGCCGTGGAAGAGGCCCAGGACAGAGAGGTCGGATACGGAATGGGAGGGGGAGTTGAAGTGCTGAGCCACTGGGAGGTCAGGTTGGTTAGTGCAGACCGAGCGGAGATGTTCGGCGAAACGATCGCCAAGCCTACGCTTGGTCTCACCGATATAGATCAGCTGACATGAAAATCCATGAAAGTATCCAGCATGTACACATACTAATACAATGTTCATTCATACCAAGTGATTTGACAAAATGTTCCATGATTGAGATTGGCTCCCAACACAGCTCCTTAATTTAAAATTCCCCTATCCTCCTGGATTTTGTCTTCATAACCATCCTCGCTTCCTCTCCATCTGGGTCTTTGTGAGATGCTCAAAAAAATCTCTTTGATTTTTGGATATTGGCCTTAATAACCCGAGCGATTTGATATCAAATTCTAGTTGAAAAAACTCTCCTGTGAAGTACCTTGGGACATTTTATTCTGTTAAAGTCACACTATAAACAGACCGTCCAATGTGCGCGCCTGTGTGTGGACAGGCAAAAGCAAAAAATAGTTCTGTCAACAATGTGGCAAAGCCGATGAGATTATCCCAATGGAAACATTAATAGTTAAAATTTGTCAACAGCATTCAATTTATTTCAGAGAATATTCCATTCAGATGCCTTGAACTTTAAAGATTTATTCCTCTTAAATATTAGTTTGATTTTTTAATTACTGCACACTTTGTTTTAAAGTAGCACAGCAGCATGTACTGTATTTAAAAAGCATATTTCCAAATTTAATCTGGAAAACGTTCAGAAATGAATTTTATTTTAAAATTGTTTAAAGTGTTGATTATATTTTCTGCAGTTTAAATAAGCAATGCCATCATGTTTAATGCTAATAATGAATTTGGATGATTTAGCTACAATTCTAAATTATAATTTTGAAATATACACATTATAAAACCGTTCCATGGTATATTTTTTTGTTTTGCACATTTATGTTAAGGTTTTAAACACCAAACATTCTACTACCAGGAAATCTTTCACTGGGCATAAAAGCCTGCGAAAACAAAAAGTTTTGTATTTGATGGAAAAAGGGTGGTGGCTTCATTACCATTGTGTTTGTAACAGTTTGTGCCAAAAGAGCGTCCCCACTGCCATTAATTTGAGAGACCATAAAGAACAGAGTCAACATAATTATATCGTTTCTGGGCGACAATTCAGACTGCTATGAAGTAACAACAGGGTTGCGCATTTGGTATGATTCGAGTCGCAGATGGAATAGCTGGAATTTAAATGACAACAAGCATTTATTTTCTGCTACGCAGCTGAATGATTCCCACCCCTGGCGGTGTTGCTTTCTGCTAGCATATGATCAGTTACTCAGCACAACACAATAATCACATCACGGTCAGGTGACATTTGCAGAGGATTTGGCTGCAGCGCGGATGTTGCATTAAGGCGGAGGGTGCAGTCAGCTTGCAGTCCCACTATCACTCTCCACCTGCAATTTCTGCCAATGTGCAATTAACTCTAAATCCTCATTTGCTTCAATTACACACGAGTCAACCTCTAACCTCCTGACCCTGCTCTACAGAGGCGCTGCGAAATAGGAGATCCATCACACTGATTATCCCCAGCAATGGGTGGGACGGTTGCTGCTTCGTGGTTCCACCAGAGCACACTAATCTGAAACGACTTCTCCACTATCAGCAGTTAATACCAGCCACACGTCGAGCGAGAAGAGAGAGTTAGTTTCAGTTTGCATAATTCGGACCAAAACTGAAAGCTATTGCTGCGCGGTTACAAGTTTAACCACAAAACGTGTAAAGGGGAGCAAATCCTCCGATAAGTTCCCTCAGATCCTTCCCATGATTTGTCGCCAGCCAATATTGTAACTTCTGTAGGAAATAGTTGGGATGGACTGAAACGAACATGCCACCATTTAACACTCCGAAAGGAAGACCAGCGTTTTAATAAAAACAAAGGCTTTGTTCTTTCAGCACAAACCCGTATGAACCACTGCACCCATTCCTTTAAAGTGCGTTTTCTGTGCAGTTTATTGTAGGTGCGAACGATGTTTTTGCTGATGGCTATATGTGCGACATAGGATCGAATGCACCCATTGGATTGAAATGGACCAACGTTTTGATTATGTATATACACATAACAAAAATGTTGGTCCAATTAAATCCACCCAATAATAAATACAACTTGCAAGATTATTCTGTAACCACCCGCACCCCCGGAAAAAAACGAATGCGAATGAAACACAAGATATTGAGGGGGAAAAAACGCGCACACACACACACAGGAATCTTGAACAAAACACAGTGTTGCATTACAGGTCAGGCAGCATTTGCGGGGTGAACAAGTAATACTTTAGGTCGGGACCATTCTTCAATCTTATGGAGTGGTGGGGAGAAAGCTGGAGGAGAGGTGGGATCAGAACAAAGGTTGGTATTTATAGATGTGTATAGGTATAATGAGAGGGGAGTGTTCAGGCAGGACGTGGAAGAAGGCAATACAAAAGGGAAATGGAGTGTATGTGGATGGGAGATGAATGTACAAAGATGGGGAAAGGAGCTCTGTGACAGAGAGAGAGTTGCAAGGAGAAGTACGGGGTTGGTTGGGATCAGTGAAACAAGGAGTTGCGGAGGGTGTGGTTTCAGATTGAAATCACCATGTGTGGGGATGTGGAGGATGTGAAAAAACGTAACATCTCCAGTGTCGGCACAACATTTGCCCCAGATGTCGAAGCATAATCTAAGACACAGTAAAATGAAAACATTTCCAAAAAATCTGATTTGTGCAAGTATGTCCTGGCTGTATTCAGACCAAAGTAATACTGTCTAGTATTAATTTACTGTCTAGTAGAAACTTTATGGAGTGGAACTTCGTAACATTGATATTGCAATTATGTGCAGTAATATCCAGTTTGATGCCAATAGTTTGAGTGGTCTAAAGTTTGCAGTACTTCATTTGGATTCATATATTCTGTAATTGTGCATAACTCAAATATCAAAATAAATGACATTTGTTGCATGGTCAAATCATCCCAGTAGACTTTCAAAATGTAATTACAATTTCTGTGGGGCCAAACTTGGGATGTGGTAGCAAGATGGATATCGTTGTGTTGGTCATCCAGTGATACATAATGCAAGTATCATAATGGCAGCAAGGGAAGTTAAATTAATTTATTTAACAGAATCTGAAGAAGCCAATAATAGTAACCATGTAATAAAAATCTTGTTTGGTTCACCAACATCCTTCAGAGTAGGAAATCAGTTTTCCCCACACAGTCTCTTATGCCTATTGTCATGTCAATGACACTTACTCTGAATTGCCCTCAAATCGCTAGACCATGCAGCTCAGGGGCATTTATGAATGGGCAATAAATGCTCACCTATCTAACACCACATCATGAAAATGAATGCAAAATATCTGCAGACAATTTGCAAATATAATAATGCCACAACATGCATTTGGATAAAGGAACATTTTGGTGGTATTGTTCCAGGGCTAAGCGTAGGTAATTAGAAAGTTGCCCTGTTTTATCCTATTACCTCAAAATTGAATAAGCAAACGCGAACTCAGCATTAACATTTGCTCCACACAACACCTCTGATAACAGTTCAGTGTCGAGTTAAGTGTGGATTAAACCCATGATCTTCTCACTCAAAAGCAAGCATACCAAATCAAACTGACATTAATGCATTCCAAATAAACATATGCTAGTCTTTAAATTCAGAAGTCTATTTAACTTTACACTGCACTCATAAAAGCCTTTGCCCTCATGCTGTGAAAAAGGAACAAACACACATACACAGTAGTATTGTCAATAAATTTTGGCCAGGCACCAATTTCACATGTTGGTCACTTACATCATGTAAAGAATCCAAACAAACAATTAGATTATACAATTAATCTTTTCATGCTTTTGGCAGATTCATTGTTTAACAGTGTAACACAGGAGAAAACAATGTTATTTTTAAGGGGAAAAGATCTTCAAACATGTTAATACATACCACGTAGTTACTAAGATATCATTAGTGACTATGTGCTAAACTAACCGTAACGGCCTGCCATCACTTTCACAACCTAATTCCCGACCTCTGCCGAGTTTGCCCTTGACTCGTACTCGCAGCATGGTTGTTACGAGGTCGTAGGAAGATTGTGATGCTATTCGTAGGTACTCATGGCATCAAGTAGGTCGGGATGTTTTTCTAGTCTGATGAAAAATGTCCACGCTTAAAAAAGGTCGTGGGGCAGGCCCTTTATTCAACTGCAATGCGAATCTCCTCACATCCCCGGCAGGCCCAAAAGAATAGTTATGGTGGGAAGCAATGGTGATGGCATGGAATCAAGGCCACTGTCGTACCATTTCTAAATGGTGCATAGTCTCGGCTGAAATCAAGGGGAAAAGAAAACAACGTACGTGCTCTCAATTTTTTCAGAATAAAACGAGATATAGTTCCAAGTACACATCGAGGTTCAGATATTAGCATTAAAAGTTTGTTTATTTTAAAGCAGCTTTTATCTGCCAGCAAATTGTGAGAGGTGCGGAGCTTGCAATACTTGCGAGAATATACTTTTCAATTTTTCAAACACACATCAATAACACTCCCTATACATTATTTTCAATATCAATTTTCTGTCCACTTTCACATGTATTTATAGGATTTTATTATACTTTTCAGGTAGATTTTTAAAAACTTACCTACATCATTGGGCTTTACTGAAGAGTGTTTATTGGCCTTGATAAGGTCACAACACTTTACTGAATTACTGTAGTCTATGTGCTGGAGTACCAACTAAAGTAGGGAGTTTCAGCATTATAATCCAGAAAGAATGAAGGGGCAACATATTTCAGAGTTAAGATGGTGGTCAACTTGAATTTCAAGATAGCGACATTCTCATGTGCTTTCAGCTGCTGTTCTTGCCGACAGAAGTTGCAGATTTGGGAAGTACTACTGAAGACAGCATGCCCAGGACACAGTGTGCCATGTCTTGTTTTTCTGAGAGTATTCCATCACAATCCTGAGCCGAGTCTTGTAAATGGTTCAAAAGCTTTGTGGAGTCAAAAGGAAAGTTACTTACAGCAGGATACCCAGCTTTATTGGCGTGAGCATTATCCAAGGGGGTGGAAATGAAACCAAACTAACACTTCAGATCTTATGACGAGGGAGGATTATTGCCAAAGAGTTGACGATGTTTGGGCCCATGAAATTGCCCTGACGAACTCCTGCTGTTATATCCTCCACCCAAGAGGTTTGCTCTACAATAGCCACAGACACCTTTATTTTGTGCACCACAGTATCTGGAAGTATTCTCTTTGATTCTCACCATTCAATTTCACTAAGATTTCTTGAAACCATAATTGACTTAAGTGCCATCTTAATTTTAAGGGGAATCGGTCAAGTCTATATATTCTAGCTCCTTCACTTGTGACTGGTTGCTGATTGGAATGAGCTCAAGGCAAAGTAGTCCTGGTGAAGCCCAAACGTATTACCAATGAACAGGTTGCTGGTGAAGGTAGACACAAAATGCTGGAGTAACTTAGCAGGTGAGGCAGCATCACTGGAGTGAAGGAATGGGCGACATTTCGGGTCAAGACCCTTCTTCAGACTGATGTGAGGGGAGGGGGCAGGACAAAAGGGCCTGTCCCACTTTCACGACCTAATTCACGACCTCTGCCGAGTTTGCCCTTGACTCATCCTCGCAGCATGGTCGTCACGAGGTCGTAGGAGATCATCACGAGGTTGTAGGAGGTCATAGGTAGGGCGTAGCAGGCTGTGATGCTAGTCGTAGGTACTCGTGGCATCAAGTAGGTCGGGACATTTTTTCTAGCATGATGAAAAATGTCCACGAGTAAAAAAAGGTCGTGAAAGTGGGACAGGCCCTAAAGATAGAATGTAGTCGGAGACAGTAAGACTAGTGGGAGAACTAGGAAGGGGAAGGGGATGGAGAGAGAAAGCAAGGGCTATCTGAAGTTAGAGAAGTCAATGTTCATACCCGCTGGGGTGTAAACTACCCAAGCAAAATATGAGGTGCTGTTCCTCCAATTTGCGCTGGGCCTCACTCTGACAATGGAGGACGCCCAGGACAGAAAGGTCAGATTGGGAATGGGAGTGGGAGTTGCCGAGCCAACAGGGGATCAGGTAGGTTAAGACTGACTGAGCGATTGCCAAGCCTGCGCTTGGTCTCGCCGATGTAGAGAAGTTGACACCTGGAACAGTGGATACAGTGGATGAGGTTGGAGGAGGTGCAAGTGAACCTCTGCCTCACCTGGAAAGACTGTTTGGGTCCTTGGATGGAGTCGAGGTGGGAGGTAAAGGGACAGGTGTTGCATCTCCTGCGGTTGCAGGGGAAGGTACCTGGGCAGGGGGTGGTTTGGGTGGAAAGGAACGAGTTGACCAGGGAGTTTCAGAGGGAATGGTCTCTGCGGAAAGCAGAAAGGGGTGGAGATGAGAAGATGTGGCTAGTAGTGGGATCCTGTTGGAGGTGGCGAAAATGTTAGAGGATTATATGATGTTTGTGACAGCTGATGGAGTGGAAGGTGAGGACAAGGGGGGGGTGGCTCTGTCCTTGTTACGAATGGGGGGAGGGGGAGTAAGAGCGGAGCCGCAGGATATCGAGGAGACCCTAGTGAGAGACTCGTCTATAATGGAAGAGGGGAACCCCCGTTTCCTAAAGAATGAGGAAATCTCCGATGCCCTGGTATGGAACACCTCATCCTGGGCGCAGATGCGGCGTAGACGGAGGAACTGGGAGTAGGGGGGATAGTCTTTACAGGAAGCAGGATGTGAAGAAGTGTAGTCAAGATAGCTATGGGAGTCAGTAGGTTTGTAGTAAATGTCGGTCAACAGTCTGTTTCCTGTGATGGAGACGGTGAGATCTAGAAACGGATTCGGAGGAAGTGGGAGGAGTCGAAGTAGAAGTTGTTGATGGCAAGGACCAGCTACGCTAGGCGGAGGAGAGTATTGGTAGATGGAAATTGGCTGGTTCTGTGGTTTTTTGCAGTCCCTACCCTCAACAACTTCTCCTTCGACTGTTCCCACTTCCTCCAGATCCAAGGCCTAACTATGGGCACTCACATGGGCCCTAGCTATGCCTGCCTCTTTGTAGGGTACATCGAACAATCCCGGTTCCAGTCACACACTGGCCCTATCCCTAAACTCTACCTCCGCTACATTGACGCCTGCATTGGTGCTACGTCCTGCACCCATGCAGAATTCACCGACTTCAACTTCACCACTAATTTCCATCCTGCACTCAAATTCTCCGACATCTCCCGACCGTTTCTAGATCTCACCATCTCCGTCGCAGGCAACAAACTACTGACCGACATCTACTACAAACCTACCAACTTCCATAGCTATCTTGACTACACTTCTTCTAACCCTGCTTCCTGTAAAGACTATCCCCTACTCCCAATTCCTCCATCTACACCGCATCTGCGCCCAGAATGAGGTTTTCCCATACCAGGGCATCAGAGATGTCCTCATTCTTTTGGAATCAGGGGTTCCCCTCTTCCATTATAGATGAGGCTCTCACTAGGGTCTCCTTGATATCCCACAGCTCCGCTCTTACTCCCCCTCCCCAAGTAACAGGGGCAGAGTCCCCCCTGCCCTCACCTTCCACCCCAACAGCCGTCACATAGAGCATATAATTTTCACCACCTCCAACGGGATCCCACCACTGGCCACATCATCCCATCTCCACCCCTGTCTGCTTTCCACAGAGACCGTTCCCTCTGAAACTCCCTGGTCAACTCGTCTCTTCCCACCCAAACCATCCCCCTCCCCAGGTACTTTCCCCTGCAACCGCAGGAGATGCAGCACCTGTCCCTTTACCTCTCCCCGCAACTCCATCCACGGACCCAGTCTTTCCAGGTGAGGCAGATGTTCACTTGCACCTCCTCCAACCTCATCCACTGTATCCACTGTTCCAGGTGTCAACTTCTCTACATCGGCGAGACCAAGCGCAGGCTTGGCAATCGCTCAGTCAGTCTTAACCTACCTGATCCCCTGTTGGCTCAGCAACTCCCACTCCCATTCCCAATCTGACCTTTCTGTCCTGGGCGTCCTCCATTGTCAGAGTGAGGCCCAGCGCAAATTGGAGGAACAGCACCTCATATTTTGCTTGGGTAGTTTACACCCCTGCGGTTATGAACATTGACTTCTCTAACTTCAGATAGCCCTTGCTTTCTCTCTCCAATCCCTTCCCTGTTCTCCCACTAGTCTTACTGTTTCCGACTACATTCTATCTTTGTCCTGCCCCCTCCCTTGACATCAGTCTGAAGAAGGGTCTCAACCCGAAACGTCGCTCATTCCTTCTCTCCAGAGATGCTGCCTCATCCACTGAGTTACTCCAGCATTTTGTGTCCATCTTCAGAGTGAAAATGATTGCCATTTTCCCTGTCAGTCAGGCTTGATGATCTCCGCTCGAACTAAATAATTTTACTGCCTTTAGTCAGTACAGCTTCCGGCAGAAATAACCCTGCTTTTATTGGGAGAAGATGGCTGCAGCTTGTGTTGACTACAGTCTTTAAAAAAAACGACTTTAAATAAAAGATAGACACAAAGTGCTGGAGTAACTCAGCAGGTCAGGCAGCATCTCTAGAGAAAAAGGATAATAAATTTATCTTGTTTACTGTACAAGATATACTTCATCTTGGGTCACATTCTCCAACCAATGAATAACTCATTAGCTGATGCAGTGTTCGAAATAAATACTCATGATACAAAGTCAATCGAATCAGATTGACTAAAGGTAATTTTTAATGAGGAGGGTAGGGGTTGGGATAAATCATCAACTGAGCCCACAAACTAAAACAGCAGCAAATTCATTTTGTGGCTTCACCACATTGGCAATGCAATTTTGACACCTGCTCTGTTCCTGACATGTTCATTTAGCCCCAATTGAACTAATAGTAAAAGAGGGATTTGCCAGGCTACAAGGCAACAGATTGTGGTGGAAAACATTTGTCCATTACACTTAATGGATTTCCAATTTTAAGTTTTTCTATTTGTTCTGACATTTAGTAGGATGTTTTTTTCACAAGTATGAATGGTGTTCCCAGCATTACTTCACAAACAGTACATCAGAGAGGGGTTCCTGCATTATATAGATTGAGGAGGAGCGAATTAGAAAAGAGAACCGCCAGGACTAGCCGTTCTCAACTATACATTAGATCAGGAGTCGGCAACCAACGGCCCCCGTGCCGAATGCGGCCTGTAACGCGGAATCATCCAGCCCCCAGACGTATTTTTTTTCCTGTAATTACCCGGCCCGCAGACTTGTGTCATCTTCGGCACCTCCCGAGGCCGCGGTGCCCAGGCGCGGTGATGCAAGGAGGCCTGCGCTGGCGGCCGCAATGGCACAGGCAGCCGAGCTCTGGCTGTACCGCATCCTGCACAAAGCCGCCCATCTTCTGTGTCGGGATCGGGGTTGTCAATAGGCCAGGGACGAGCGAGTATTTGAGCTTCACTGTCGGGATCGGGGTTGTCAATAGGCCGGGGACGAGTGAGCATGAGTATTTGAGCCACCGCTTCAGGACAGAGCCAAGGCAATAGTCCGTAGGTACGGCATGTTTGTGAGCGCCCGTAACTAGGGGCGGGATCTATGTGAATACGTGATTTGATGCCTGCCATCCGGGGCGGGATCCATGTGTACACGTGATAGATGTGGCCCGCCATCCACTCACACATGCGTCCTGGCCCCTATGCAGAACAAGGTTGCCGACCCCTGCATTAGATGTAGAGTTATATTTGATGAGCTTATTATTTTCGTACATCAAAATCCATCCAAGGTTACAGGTTAAATATCAGATTAATATAGTAGTTTGAGATTCAGCGAGGAAACAGGCCCTTCGGCCCAAGTCTGCGCCGACCAGTAACCCCATACACTAATTCTATCCAACAAATTAGGGACAATTTACAGAGGCCAATTACTAGCACATCGTTGGGATGTGGGAGAAGACCCGAGCACCCAGAGAAAACCCAGTCATAGGAAGAATGTACAAACTCCATACAGCCAACACCCATAGGTAGGATTGAACCGCGGTCTCAGGAGATGTAAGGCAGCAGCTCTACTGCTGTTGGACACAAAAAGCTGGAGTAACTCAGCGAGACAGGCAGCATCTCTGGAGAGAAGCAATGAGAAGCAATTCGTGTCGCCACCCTTCTTCAGATTCTACTGCTGTGCCAGTTTGTCACCCTAATAATACTAAGCCACGCCCTAAGTACTTGGAATTGTGCTTCAAAAACCAATAACTATAGGCTGCAGACTTCATACTGAAAGACATGATTTGACTTGTTTTAAAATGGAACAAACAAGATAAGCCAAATAGCTGCCTCCTGTATGGTGAATTTTCTGATCCTACACAGGACCAAAATTATACCGACCCATGACTGATCACAGTTGGAGGATCCCAAAATCAATTCAGAAGTTTGCAGTTGTAAAGGGTCCTAGTGAGAGCATTCCTGGAGTATTGTGTGCAGTTTTGGTCTCCAAATTTGAGGACATTCTTGCTATTGAGGGAGTGCAGCGTAGGTTCACAAGGTTAATCACAAGGATGGCGGGACTGTCATATGCTGAGAGAATGGAACGGCTGGGCTTGTATACTCTGGAATTTAGAAGGATGAAAGGGAATCTTATTGAAACATACGATTATTAAGGGTTTGGACACGCTAGAGGCAGGAAACAAGTTCCCGATGTTGGGGGAATCCAGAACCAGGGGCCACAATTTAAGAATAACGGTAAGCCATTTAGAACGGAGATGAGGAAACACTTTTTCCACACAGAGTTGTAAGTCTGTGGAATTCTCTGCCTCAGAAGGCAGTGGAGGCTAGTTCTCTGGATACTTTCAAGAGAGAGCTTGATCGGGCTCCTAAAGATAGCGGAGTCAGGGGATATGGGCAGAAGGCCGGAACGGGGTACTGATTGTAGATGATCAACCATGACCACATTGAATGGCGGTGCTGGCTCGAAGGGCTGAATGGCCTACTGCACCTATTGTCTATTTGGCAGAGTGAAGCAAATTGAGAAGATGGAAAGCAGTTTGGGATTTCAATGCTCATCGTTACTGTGATAAGCATTTGCTGGAAATTGGTGAAAACATTATTTGTCCTGGAAGTGATGGCCAAACAGACAGCAGGCTACTAATTCAGTCTATCAACAGAGAGTAGAGAACTGAGCAAGATACCACAAGCACAAACTAGCAAATTCAGGGAAGGAAGAAACATCTCCTGCCTGTGTTCCCTGCAAGTGAATCCATATATCATGTAACATCACTGAAGATTCATGGAGAATACACTATTTGTTAGAATGACCATTGCTGTTCCTTTCTTATTGGGTTCTCATGGAAGGTCACAGACCTCAATAAATAACTCACTCATCTCTCCATAGCTGCCGACAGACCTGTTAAATATTTCTAGCATTTCTGTTTCAGCATCTGTAAATTGCTTTTGTTCCTTTATTATTGAATATAAACATCTTATACTTCCATATAAATAAAAATTACTGGAAATAATGAATAAATTATAGAGACACAAGGATGCTAGAATCTTGAGCAAAGCACGAAGTACTGGAGTAACTAAGTGCATCACGCAGTATTTGTGGATGAAATGGATAGGCAACATTTCGGAACAGGACCCTTTTTATTGTCATCCTACTGTTTAGGTTCTTTCAACATGGTACAGGGGACCAGGCATGTTTGTTGATATGTCTGTTGCATTCAAATAAATATTTTCTGCAATAACAATAGAGCTTTCCTTTGGGTGACTGACTTTGTGTAGATGATTTTTGTCAATTTGCCAGTATCCGAAGTGGACCTCAAATGCAGATAACTTTGAAAACATTTTAAATGTACAATACCAATTATGCATAAACTGACCCAGATTTTCTCATACAATATGCAAGTTCATTGCTACCTGCAGGTGATCAAACTTTTATTCATACTGCTAAATCTGGGCAAGTCTCAGAAGGCCCAGCTGCCTTATTCTTGTGGCCTCTAGCATTAGATAATACGAGGGGAAGAGGAGAAATTGTCCATTCTCTATGTAGTTCAAGGTCTAAGATAGCATTCTTTGAAAAACCAATGCATTTACTGGGTGCTGTTTGTACAAATTAAGCAATATTAAGCACATATGCCTATTATATAATACTGAAATACCAAAGTAATATAAAGTAATATTGAACATTTGAAATAAAAACAGAAAAGACTGGAAATACTTAGACCTGACAGCATCTATGGAGAGACAAAAAAAAATTGCTGATGTTTCAAGGTGATCCCCTTCATCATAAGATGAATGTTCAGCTCTTCTGAGAGGTCAGTTATAAAACGTTGACATTGTTTCTCCTTTGAGCAGATGCTGCCTGACCTGCTTATCATTTCAAATATTTCTTGTTTTACTTACATAAATTCCTTTGGTTGGAATGTCAATTGCCAACTTTCCTCATGCGTCTAAAAAATGCCGAGCACCTATCTATTAACTAAATAGCTCCCATGTTACCTGCCCTCAGTTGCTGACCTCCGTTTCCACAACAGCAAAATAAATGCAACACAAAATTAGGATTCCAAACTAAACTTAGAAATGTTCAAATACCACTGATGCATCAACTAAGCACCACTCCCCACGGCCTTTGTTCAGGTCCATCACTTTTCAGCAGCTCCAGGCTCAAGGACTCTAACTTCTTGGTCCACAACTGGGTCAGCAGGCAACAGCGAGGCCATTGGCAGAACAGCAATGGCTGGATCGCACACGTGCAGATTCTCCCTACAGAGAACTTTCCCAAGGCTTTTCCTTATGCAGGACAGTTTGCTGGACCACTTGGCATACTGCAAACCCCTTGGAACACTGTTAATGTCAGACACACTGGCAGTAAGCTGAGCCTGTGTGGCAGCAAGCCAACTTTGCAGCAAAACCAGGATACGGTTCAGGCTAAGTAGCAAGTAACATTCACACCTCATAAGTACCATCTGAAGAAGGGTTTCGGCCCGAAACGTTGCCTATTTCCTTCGCTCCATAGATGCTGCTGCACCCGCTGAGTTTCTCCAGCATTTTTGTGTACCACCAATAATAGTCTAATGACCTTCCTTTGACATTGTGCAGAGTCCCACACTACCAAAATCTAGGTGCCAGTGGCGTAACCAGATCATACTCAAATATTACGGATGGAAAACCATGTCAGTTCAGGGTTGCATTTTGGATGCAGGTGTCTCCTCCTCTGGCTTGCCACCATCTTCTAGACAAAACTCAGGGATGTGAAGGAACAATAGCTACTTGCCTGAATGAATGCAACTTGAACAATACTTTAAGAAGCTCAAAAGGACACAAAGTACTGGAGTAAATCATGGATAGGTAATATTTCAGGTGCAGACCTTTCTTCAGACTGCTTTTAAGAAGCTCAATGTCATCCAAAACAAAGCAGCATGTTTAGACGGCACTTCTTTGTCACTTTAAGAATTCACTCCTTCCACAGTCAGGCCACCCTGCGGCATTGCGCACAATCAACAAGATGCATTCCAGCAGCTCAAGATATTCTACACCTTTGATATCAAGATCTCCACTGCAGCAGCAGAAAAAGCAACCCACTGCTGTGCCAGGAGGCTTCTGCCTAGTAGCAATCACAGTTGCAATGACTTCAGCCTACTCTAAGAAAAGCAGGCTGGGTTTAAACCGAGCAGATACATTTTAACTGGAATGCAATAATAAAAACTGTAGATGCTGGTTTATACCAGAGACACAAAATGCTGGAGTAACTCAATGGGTCAAGCATCTCTGGAGAAAATGGATGGGTAAAGTTTCAGGTTGGGACTCTTCTTTAGATTTTTAACTGGTGCTTGTTACTCACGCAACTGGACCCACTTCAGGGCACTCATCAGTCGAGTGAATTCTGCCTCGATGCTGAAATCATCAACTTTTGTATTGCCTACTCATTGTAGTGTGCTTAGTTTATTTTAGTTTAGTTTAGTAATACAGCATGAAACAGGCCCTTTGGCTCACCGAATCTGCACTGACCAGCGATCACCCGTACACACTAGTTACAGAATTACACGTTATAGAAACCAATTAACCTACAAACCTGTACATCTTGGAATGTGGGAGGAAACCAGAGTTGCCGGAGAAAACTCACGGTGAAAGGAAGAACAAACAAACTCCATACAGAGATAGCACCCATAGTCAGGGTCAAACCCGGGACTCTGGTATTGTTAGTCAGCAACTCTACCTCTGCGCCACCCTGTGCTGTCTGCATTGATTGGAACAGTGGTTGGTGAATTATTCATTGCAATACCTGCAATCATTTTGGGGGGCGTATGTGATTCGACACCAAGAAAAATGTTTACTCGGTACCAAGTGTATATTAAGACAACAAAAATTAAAATATCTATAGTTAAATGTTCCAGGGTTATTGTTAATTTCTCAGCCTGTGCTGTTTATTAATAGTAACTGGAGAGATTTTACACCCATATAAATCCCACATTTTCTTGGAATCCAATAGAGGTTATGCAGTCCCATCATGTGATTTAACCGATTAAATATCTAGTAAACCCTATAAAAGATGTCCCTAAGCTCAAGCTATTTTGCAGGCTAAGGTAAGTATTTTCATCATATAAAAAGGGATGCTGTACCCTCCACATTAAAGGATTTCTATGCAGGACAGACACTCACTCTACTGACCCGAAGCAAGCCTTGTTAATGCTGTTCCAGCATATACGAAAATAAATCACATAAAAGTGAAAAAACAGCTCAAATGTGTGAGGTGAATCAGATTGCAAAAGGAGGAATCACGTTAATTACTGTACTAAAATGAGTCTAATCAAGATGTGTATATTTTTAGATTTTAATATTTAATACCATATATAAAACCACCTTTCATATTGTGACTACGCACTTGACATTCTCATGCAAAGAATCTATGTTGTTGCTCTTAAAAACATTAATCTTGAACAAGATGATGTTCAGACTCAATGTCCATTAGTAATACTGCACAGTTTAGAGATATTGCGTGGAAACAGGCCCTTCTTCCCTAGTCCACACCGACCAGCGATGCCCGCACGCTAACACTATCCTACACACTTGCGACAATTTATAATGATACCAAGATAAATAGCCTACAAACCCGCACGTCTTTGGAGTGTGGGAGGAGAAAACCCACGCAGGTCACAGGGAGAACGTATAAACTCCGTAGAGACAGCACCCGTAGTCAGGATCGAACCTGGATCCCTGGTGCTGTAATGCAGCAACTCCACCGCTGTGCCACCCTGTTTGCTACAACACTTCAATTTCAACAAAACTGAGAATTCCCTTCCTCTCTTTCTCTTTTCTCAAGCTTGCTCAAAGTCTCTCTTCAGCTGCCCAGTTGAAATCAGTGTGAAAGAGTAGGAGATATTGCACTACATTATAAAATATGGTGAGATCTCTTCCACTTGTATAGCAGGAACAACCAAAATTTGTCAATGTGCTTGAAGACTCCATCAGTACAAAGTCCAACTTCCCTGGTACAAAAATAATTCTCGATTGAGAGTATTGCTCAAACTTTATCAAATCTGGTGTCAAAACATCGTGCTGAATAGCTAATTATAGATGGGGCAATACCTGTGCCTCAGTCTATTGGGCTACGAAATAAGATTGACAGATTATATTAATAAAACATGCTGGCAGGTACACATATACACAGATGATGCCTGGGCATGATGAATAATTGCAGGATAACATACCAACACCTATTAACTGTAACGTTGAAGAAATAAGGGTCCCTTTGTTGACCAAATCTCATGGAATTATACTCTTGCAATGAGGCAATACTTCCCCGAGTCATGGTATAAAACTGGGAAAATATGATTTCAATTATAGGTTCATTATGTTTTCCACAATAACCATTGCACAATGGAAGGATATGCACTTTTTTTTTCTTGTGGGATGGAGAACAAGGAAACAGGGTATCCTACCATTATGACCTGACCGTGCATCATCCATCATTAATAATATGCCGTGACCAGCAAGCACAAGTAAGATTCTAAATTGGAAAGTTCAGCCACATGAAGTGAATTTAGAGATGCTTGCAGCTCTTGAAAGGCATCCTTTGGTGATTAAATCAATGGCAGTAATTGACAAGACCGTATACCCATCCCCACATGAAGAGTAAAAGACAAAGCAGATATGCAGTTTACTTTCCTCGCAGTCATTACAGTAATTGCCAAATAGCTGTTCATATAGCAGGCACGTATTATATCCAAATTCTAAAGGCAAAATAATTCTGCTTTATAATATTAATATCCAGATATCACATCTAATGATAATTGTTACATTAAATATGTACTTTTTAAAAACAATATTATTCACTTTCTTTCACTGCAGAAACCATCTTGTAGGCAAATTATAGCAGCCATTTCACACCAAGATCTTTAAAAGGCAATAAAATGAACATTCAATTAATCAATACAACAGATATATATAGTGGCATAGATTAGCAGTCCAAAATATGATTAGATATTCCACTGGAGGCAGCTTGATAATTTTTAATTCATTATTTTAAAACATCCAGAATGTATTTTAAAACTCGATTGACTTAGTGTCTTTTACAAAAGTAAATCATGCGTAATTATGCCAATCTAGCATATGGTATACAGTGCTCTCCATGTTTGGACAAAGACCCATCATTTATTTATTTGCCTCTGTACTCCACAATTTGAGATTTGTAATAGATAAAAAATCACATGTGGTTAAAGTGCACATTGTCAGATTTTAATAAAGGCCATTTTTATATGTTGGTTTCACCATGTAGAAATTACAGCAGTTTTTATACACAGTCCCCCCCATTTCAGGGCACCATAATATTTAGGACACAGCAATGTCATGTAAATGAAAGTAGTCATGTTTAGTATTTTGTTGCATATGCTTTGCATGCAATGACTGCGTGAAGTCTGCGATTCATGGACATCACCAGTTGCTGGGTGTCTTCTCTGGTGATGCTCTGCCAGGCCTGTATTACAGCTATCTCTAGCTTTTGCTTGTTTTAGGGGCTAGTCCCCTTCAGTTTTCTCTGCAGCATATAAAAAGCATGCTCAATTGGGTTCAGATCGGATGATTGACTTGGCCACTCAAGAATTTACCATATTTTAGATTTGAAAAACTCCTTTGTTGCTTTAGCAGTGTTTGGGATCATTGTCTTGATGCAGAATGAACCGCCGGCCAATGAGTTTTGAGGCATTTGTTTGAACTTGAGCAGATAGGATGTGTCTATACACTTCAGAATTAATTATGCTACTACCATCAGCAGTTATTTCATCAATGAAGATAAGTGAGCCAATATCTTCAGCAGCCATACATGCGCAGGCCATAACACCCCCACCACCATGTTTCACAGATGAGGTGGTATGCATTGGATCTTGGGCAATTCCTTCTCTCCTCCATACTTTGCTTTTGCCATCACTCTAATATAAGTTAATCTTCGTCTCATCTGTCCACAAGACCTTTTTCCAGAACTGTGGTTGCTCTTCTAAGTACTCCTTGGTAAACTGTAACCTGGCCATCCTATTTTTGCAGCTAACCAGTGGTTTGCATCTTGCAGTGTAGCCTCTGTATTTCTGTTCATGAAGTCTTCTGCGGACAGTGGTCATTGACAAATCCACACCTGACTCCTGAAGCGTGTTTCCGACGTGTTTGGGGATTTTTCTTTATTATAGAGAGAATTCTACTGTCATCAGCTGTGGAGGTCTTCCTTGGCCTGCCAGTCCCTTTGCGATTAGTAAGCTCACTTTCTTCTTAATGATGTTCCAAACATTTGATTTTGGTAAGTCTAAGGTTTGGCTGATGTCGCTAACAGTTTTATTCTTGTTTCTCAGTCTCATAATGGCTTCTTCTACTTTCATTGGCACAACTTTGATCCTCATTAGATTAGATTCAACTTTATTGTCATTGCACATTTACAGTACAACTAAATGGTTTAACCTTGCAGTCATAACATAGAATAAAATAACAAAACACACACTCAACACAGTTTTAACATCCACCACAGTGAGTCCACCAGGCACCTCCTCACTGTGATGGAAGGCAAAAGTCCCAAAGTCCTTGTTTCTTCCCTCCTTGCTCTCCCTCTGCGCTGAGGCGATCCAGGCCTCCGATGTTGTGACCCCGCCGGGTGATGGTAAGCAAGTCCCGCGGCTGAATCCGAGCTCCGCGAACGGGCCGGTTCAAACTCCACGGCCCAGGGCGGTCGAAGCTGCCGCCCTCCAGTCCAGCAGACGAAGCTGTTGTTGCGGGAACCCCGGAAAAACAGGTCACCAACCTGTGACCTGCGATCTCTCGACGCTATCGTCCACTGGGCCCACGGCCAAGCCTCCAAAGTCGGGTCGCCGCCGCCGGAACGCCGCCACAGCCCCCAAGTCGGGTAGCCGCCACCGGAACGCCGCCACAGCCCCGAAGTTGGGTCGCCGCTGCCGGAACGCTGCCACAGCCCCGAAGTCAGGTCGCCGGCACTGGAACACCGCCGGAGCCTCGAGGTCGGTCCCTGTTGGAAGCCACCAGCTCCGCCATTAGGCCTCAACGGAGACGGAGGATACGACAAGAAAAGGTCGCATCCCACCGAAGGAAGAGACCAAAAACAAGCTTCTCCCCACCCCACCCCCCCCCCCACACACAACCCAACAAACCAAAATAAACTGAAACGGGACAAAAAGAAAACAAACAAAAAAGACAAAACGGACTGCAGGCGAGCCGCAGCTGCAAGGCAGCTCCGCCATTTCCGGATATCATGTTGATAAACAGCACTAAAAGTTTCCAAAGGTGATTGAAAGACTGGAGGAAAGACTAGGTGCTGAGAGCTCTCTTATACCTGCATTAAGGAGGCATTTGAACACACCTGAGCAATTACAAAGACCCGTGAAGCCATGTGTCACAAACATTATGGTGCCCTGAATTGTGTGTGTGTGTGTGTGTGTGTGTGTGGGGGGGGGGGGGGGGGGGGGGGGGACGACTATGTAGAAGCACAGCTGTAATTTCTACATGGTGAAAACAAAATGTATAAAAATGCCTTTTATTAAAATCTGACAATGTGCACTTGGCCCCATAGCAGAAGCGTCCACGTTGCGGGGCTGGAAACTGGAAGTATCCTGAGCTAATTCTGCTACCACCATCATCTATTGCGACAAGTGATGACTTCCACTGATTGTCGCCGGAAGCTTCCGTCCTTTTCAGCACAGACGATGACAGCGAGGTCAACATTTGTAACAAGATGGACACGAAAAGAAGAAAAATGTCATACTTTAATCACATGTGATTTTTCTATTACAAATCTTAAATTGTGGAGTACAGAGGCAAATAAATAAATGATGGGTCTTTGTCCCAAACATGTATAGTCCCAGGTGGAGAGACACCATGTTCCTCCCATCACAAGAAAATATTGAAACTTAAAATAGATACAAAATAAGCACCCCTAATCTGAGTCACAGGAAACTAGAACCTCTACCCCCATATAGTCCCTCTATCATTCCTTGAGAATAAAAACAACATACCAGAAGTCTTCCATACATCATTTGAAGGAAAAATCTAGGGTAACTGACATAAAAGCTTCAAATAAATGACTGATTTGCTTCTTATTGAATATAATTCATTCAGAGACAGAAAAAGTATATTATGGTGTTTGAAAGATAGACAGAACAAAAATGCATTGATATAATGAAGGAGCCCAAAACTAGCCATCTTTAGTGGAAGACATAGAAATACTTTTTTTTTTAACTCAGCGACAAAATGTAGAACATGTTAACATGTGGAATGGTTGAGGCAATTAATATGGCAGTTAATAATGGCAGACATGGTGATCATCTAAAGGGTAAAAGAAAATATTTTGGATATATTTATTACGTAAAATAAATCTGAGATACAACAAAGCAGGACAAATCTTTCATAACAGAAGCAGAGGTCTGTTTCTGCATCGCAAAGTAAGAGCCAGTACTCAAATCAAATTATTTACTGTAGTTTGGCAGGAATGTAAGTGTACCATTGTCTTCTGGGAAAAAGATAATAAATGATAAAATTGCTAATAAATGATAAATGTTCACATCCCGAGATTATTTTTGAACAGTTATTTGAAGGAGGAATTTTGAGTCATTCAGCCCTACCTTCCACTAACCCCTCCAAAATAATTTTCCTGAACCAATACAACAAGAGTCTGGCATATGGATCTATAGTGAACAATCAAGCTCATTACAAGGCTAATGTCTCAGGATAAATTATGTACACAAACCCACAAATTTTTCTATCAAACTAAGTACAACTGACACACCACTGCCCTTGCAATTTTTTACAGTACAAACTGAAATAACATCTATTAAATAACATCTATATGAAATATAATAACAAAACCAGCAATTGCAAACTGATTTATTTTCATCTACATATCCCTTATCCACAAAGGATAAACTTCAATTTCAACTCGATATCCAACATCCACAAAAACATTTTCCTGTGGGTGCTTCAGATTTCTCTACCATTCATTTCCACCTCAATATCCACCTCACAGCACTGAAAAAATAACATATAGAAGGAATTGTTCTGCCATCTCAGTTTAAGAATGCTACATTTAATTCTCTCAAGATTGTGGATGGCAATCTTGTTGTCAATATTTTCCATGCAATTCAACTTACATTTGGAGCGTTGTGTGCAGGAAGGATGTGGAGGCTTTAGAGAGAGGCAGAAGAGGATCACCAGAATGTTGCCTGGATTAGAGTGTTGGCCATAAGGAGAGGTTGGTCAAACTTGGATTGTTTTCTCTGGAGCAGAAGCTGTGGACAACCTGTTGGAAGCATGTCAAATTAGAAAATCAGAGTATTTTTCCAAGGGTGAAAATATAAAATACTAGAGGGCTTATGTTTAAGGAGAGATAAGGAGTGGGGGAAAGTTTAAAGGAGATTTATGAGGCAAGTTTATTTATTATTTTCTTTCTTTAAATGCTGGGTTCCAGGAATATGCTGTCAGAAGAGGTGTTAGAATCAGTTACTTACACATATATATATATATATATATATTTTTTAAAGCATTTTGACACGATACTTGAACAAGCAGGGAATGGAGGGATATAGGCATACAGCATTAGTTTACATTGACATCATAGTTGGCCAAAGAGCCTGCTCCTGCACTAATTATCACATTAGATCTGACTCTTCTTTAGTTACACCTTAGTCATTTTACACCTGTTTTTTTTAATTTAGTCCCTAAATCAATGGCTCATTCACATCTTTAGGTGTTTTAAAGACCTGTTTCATTAGCCACAAATTTGGCTTCCCATGCCACTTTCCTCCTTCAGAATTTTGGCTGCATCCTATGCACCTTCAAAAGCTCTGATATGATTCTTGTTACAAATGTGCCAAAAAAAAGATATTCTTTGATTTTTAAATTATATTTTCTATCAGCCAGCTGTGTTCTGTGTGGCATTTTAAGGAAATATGCAATGCAAAATTATTGCTCTACGATGCCATACACAGCTTCCAAACAGGTTTGGCTATTAATAATTGATACATTTGAACATTGAATTCCAGTTACACGAACAAAATCAAAATTAAACAAAGAATCTTTCAAAAATCTAGTATTAAAACAATCAAAATCTAAACAGCAATGCCCCTTCATAGTAAATACACAAAGACTTTACAAGACAATACAGAAAAAAGTGCAGGACAGGGGCCGCGTACAGACATTAATGCAAATTACATCAAGAACAAGGGACATTGCAGGGATTGGACCATGAGAAAGACTGTTGGAAAAGCAAACATACTGGAAATGAACATTTGGACTGGCGAGTGTGATCAGGACTAGATAATACATGCAGGGGAGGAGTTATATGGTCCATGCAGAGGCATTTTCACAGAGTACACAATGGTGAAAAAGACAGGCCACCTTACTGTGATGATGAATGTTGCAAAAGGACAAAGGATCAGCGCCTCACCCACTGATTCTTCACTGAAAAGCAAGATTGCTCCATTGTTATACAAAGGAGCAAGCAAAATTCACATTAACCTTTCAAAAACTAGAATTAAATTTAGCCTGATAAATTTCACATTTAAAAAGCTTGCCTCTGTAAATGCATCACATTGCATCTGTAAGATCTCAGTTGCGGGTAACCTGCTCTTGACCCTCATACCAGGGATTCGATTCACTGTTTACAGGCTAGAGCAGGCATTGTTTATAGAGACTCATTAATCTAAATTTAAGTATTGACTTCCCATGCCCTTTAATATCCCTTCTTCAGTTTAATCAATCCTTTATTTCAATCCAATATTTTACTTAAAGTACAAAAACTTGGCCCACTTTATTGTACATTAACTGTATTAAAACTATGCATTTTCAATCCTAATGGTTCAATTGATTTAAAGTTATATAGCTGAAAATGATACTCGGTAGCAATAAGGGTTCATAATCCACATTACCAAACACCGCCCACCTTTAGCATTTCTTTTTAAACCAACCAGATTTTACTCAAGACATTAACTCCAAATACTGCCGAGTTACGAGTTTCCCAGTGAACTGCTGGGTGGGGCATTCCACAAGCAAGGACAAAACAAACTACTGAATAAAACTCCCAATGGCCATCAGGCTAAGCTACAAACACCAGCACCAATGCAAAAACAAATTACACTACACCACCTAAATTTCTATGTCACAGATTGATTGGTGTAAACATATTCTGGCATGAGTTCGTCTCTTCTCACATTCACACAAACGCACTCAGGGCAGCAAGAAACCGACGGAGCGCGCGACAGATCCCTTAAGCTTAGATTTAAATTCTTGCAAAATTCACAGAAGCATTACATTTCAGAACCCATGCAAATTTTAACTGAAGTAACTATGCTTATAATTTTAGTCTGAAGCGGTTTGAACAAAAGGAAATTATGTTGAAACATGGGAATCCAAATTGAAGTCACTTGGGCATTTATTTTTCCAAGAAAACCAAACTTGAACATTGTAGCGAAAAACATGAATCATTTGAGGCAAACAGAAAGCAGCAGTTTAGATTGACAAAGGAAAGAGGCTGCACTATCCACATCATCCAACAGTTTAAGAAAGCCATAAACTGAAGGTTTATGGACTTGTCAACAAATTTCACTCAAACTGATTTAAAGACTAATTATACCAGATTGAGCAGTTAATATCATATTGTAATAAATTTAAACCTTACAGACCCTTCACGTTCTGTATTTCAAATAGTTTTAGCAATGCATATAAATGTCAGTATCAAAGAAGAATAACATTACTGAGTACAGCACTTATTCTAGGTATTAGCTAGCTCACCATTCAACATTTTTTTCCCCACGAAGGATACATTTTCTTTTGAAAGAGACCAACTCAGATATACCAGCTTTTTTTTTTAAATGTCAGAGGGGTCCAGGGACAATCTACTACTACAATTAAGTCAACAGGCAGAACAATAAAATCCAATGTCCACTTAGAATCCTCTTTCTCCAATGGAAAAGACCAGAAATACCATTACATCATTACTGATGATGTCACGTGAAATAAGTTTTGTACATAGAAACATAGAAAATAGGTGCAGGAGTAGGCCATTCGGCCCTTCGAGCCTGCACCGCCATTCAATATGATCATGGCTGATCATCCAACTCAGTATCCTGTACCTGCCTTCTCTCCATACCCCCTGATACCTTTAGCCACAAGGGCCACATATAATTCCCTCTTAAATATAGCCAATGAACTGGCCTCAACTACCTTCTGTGGCAGAGAATTCCAGAGATTCACCACTCTCTGTATGAAAAATGTTTTTCTCATCTCGGTCCTAAAAGATTTCCCCCTTATCCTTAAACTGTGACCCCTTGTTCTGGACTTCCTCAACATCGGGAACAATCTTCCAGCATCTAGCCTGTCCAACCCCATAAGAATTTTGTACGTTTCTATAAGATCCCCCCTCAATCTTCTAAATTCTAGCGAGTACAAGCCAAGTCTATCCAGTCTTTCTTCATATGAAAGTCCTGACATCCCAGGAATCAGTCTGGTGAACCTTCTCTGTACTCCCTCTATGGCAAGAATGTCTTTCCTCAGATTAGGAGACCAAAACTGTACGCAATACTCCAGGTGTGGTCTCACCAAGACCCTGTACAACTGCAGTAGAACCTCCCTGCTCCTATACTCAAATCCTTTTGCTATGAATGCTAACATACCATTCGCTTTCTTCACTGCCTGCTGCATCTGCATGCCTACTTTCAATGACTGGTGTACCATGACACCCAGGTCTCATTGCATCTCCCCTTTTCCTAATCGGCCACCATTCAGATAATAGTCTACTTTCCTGTTTTTGCCACCAAAGTGGATAACCTCACATTTAGCCACATTAAACTGCATCTGCCATGCATTTGCCCACTCACCCAGCCTATCCAAGTCACCTTGCAGCCTCCTAGCATCCTCCTCACAGCTAACACTGCCCCCCAGCTTCGTGTCATCCGTAAACTTGGAGATGTTGCATTCAATTCCCTCGTCCAAATCATTAATATATATTGTAAATAGCTGGGATCCCAGCACTGAGCCTTGCGGTACCCCACTAGTCACTCCCTGCCATTCTGAAAAGGACCCGTTTACTCCTTCTCTTTGCTTCCTGTCTGCCAGCCAGTTCTCTATCCACATCAATACTGAACCCCCAATACCGTGTGCTTTAAGTTTGTATACTAATCTCTTATGTGGGACCTTGTCGAAAGCCTTCTGAAAGTCCAGATATAACACATCCACTGGTTCTCCCTTATCCACTCTACTAGTTACATCCTCGAAAAATTCTATAAGATTCGTCAGACATGATTTACCTTTCATAAATCCATGCTGACTTTGTCCAATGATTTCACCACTTCCCAAATGTGCTGCTATCCCATCTTTAATAACTGACTCTAGCAGTTTCCCCACTACCGATGTTAGACTAACTGGTCTGTAATTCCCCATTTTCTCTCTCCCTCCCTTTTTAAAAAGTGGGGTTACATTAGCTACCCTCCAATCATCAGGAACTACTCCAGAATCTAAAGAGTTTTGAAAAATTATCACTAATGCATCCACTATTTCTGGGGCTACTTCCTTAAGTACTCTGGGATGCAGCCTATCTGGCCCTGGGGATTTATCGGCCTTTAATCCATTCAATTTACCTAACACCACTTCCCGGCTAACCTGGATTTCACTCAGTTCCTCCATCTCATTTGACCCCCGGTCCCCTGCTATTTCGGGCAGATTATTTATGTCTTCCTCAGTGAAGACAGAACCAAAGTAGTTATTCAATTGGTCTGCCATTTCCTTGTTCCCCATGATCAATTCGCCTGTTTCTGACTACAAAGGAACCTACATTTGTTTTAACTAATCTTTTTCTCTTCACATATCTATAAAAACTTTTGCAGTCAGTTTTTATGTTCCCTGCCAGTTTTCTTTCATAATCTATTTTCCCCTTCCTAATTAAGCCCTTTGTCCTTCTCTGCTGGACTCTGAATTTCTCCCAGTCCTCTGGTAGGCTGCTTTTTCTGGCTAATTTGTATGCTTCATCTTTTGTTTTGATACTATCCCTGATTTCCCTTGTTATCCATGGATGCACTACCTTCCCTGATTTATTCTTTTGCCAAACTGGGATGAACAATTGTTGTAGTTCATCCATGCAGCCTTTAAATGCCTTCCATTGCATATCCACCATCAACCCTTTAAGAATCAATTGCCAGTCTATCTTGGCCAATCCACGTCTCATACCCTCAAAGTTACCTTTCTTTAAGTTCAGAACCCTTGTTTCTGAATTAATTATGTCACTCGCCATCCTAATGAAGAACTCAACCATATTATGGTCACTCTTGCCCAAGGGGCCACGCACAACAAGACTGCTAACTAACCATTCCTCAATACCCAGTCTAGAATAGCCTGCTCTCTCGTTGGTTCCTCTACATGTTGGTTTAGAAAACTATCCCGCATACATTCCAAGAAATCCTCTTCCTCAGCACCCCTGCCAATTTGATTCACCCAATCTATATGTAGATTGAAGTCACCCATTATAACTGTTTTACCTTTGTTGCACGCATTTCTAATTTCCTGTTTGATGCCATTCCCAACTCCAATACTACTGTTAGGTGGCCTGTACACAACTCCCACTAGCGTTTTCTGCCCCTTAGTGTTTTGCAGCTCTACCCATATCGATTCCACATCCTCCAAGCTAATGTCCTTCCTTTCTATTGCGTTAATCTCCTCTCTAACCAGCAACGCTACCCCACCTCCTTTTCCTTTCTGTCTATCCTGAATATTGAATATCCCTGGATGTTCAGCTCCCAGCCTTGGTCACCCTGTAGCCATGTCTCCGTGATCCCAACTATATCATAGTCATTAATAGCTATCTGCACATTCAACTCATCCACCTTATTACGAATGCTCCTTGCATTGAGACACAAAGCCTTCAGGCTTGTTTTTACAACACTCTTACCCCTTATACAATTATGTTGAAATTGCCCTTTTTGATTTTTGCCCTGGATTTGTCTGCCTGCCGCTTTTACTTTTCACCTTGCTACCTATTGCTTCTACCCTCATTTTACACCCCTCTGTCTCTCTGCTCACACATTTAAGAAACCCTTTCCCTTTAACTCCATCCTCGACTATCCCATTTGACACCCCACCCCCCTTAATATCCCGCATATCTTAACTGTTTTCTTTTCATCACTCAGATCAATGTACAAATTGATACTTCAAATTCCGAATGAAGATAGGATGTCTCCATTAGTATCACATTATCAGACTCTGCACTTGAAATTCAGTGACTTCAGGCCTCTCCATGTTGTCCCCCAATCCTTTGTTTCCAACTACAATTTATCAAATTCACATCTTGTCCAATACCACTTTCCACACTTACATCCATGACAACAATCCACCCAAATATATATTTCTTAAACATAGGTTTCTGATAACAAATAATTTGCAGGGTCCTAGAACTTCCATCCTAAACGATATTGCTCCATATCCTGTATTAACACATCCTCAACAAGGCTTTTAATTTCAGTTAAAATCACCTCTTCAATGAATTGGTGCATTTTACCTGCACTAAACAAAAATATTAAAAGTTTTATCATTCGAAATATTTCAAATTCACTTTGCAAATTTCACAAAATGAACCATGTTAATTTCTTGTAGTTTAACACAAAACTTAGTTCAAGCACCATTAGTTAGAAGTTATAGATGGAATGACAACTCAAGTTTCATATGACTCAGCTATCAAAAAAATTAACTAGTCAAGCCTATAAATGGACTCACATAGATGCAAAACTGGTTAGCCAACTTTCAGTTACTGTTTTTACAGCAACCTACTGCAAGATCACAAACATGTTCCATCGACTCTCAAAGTAACACTCTCAAAAAACCCTGCAATCACCTATTCCAATTGGAAAGAATGACACCAAAGCTGATTATTTAATTTAGAATTTTTTGTAAAAATTTAACTATAAAATTATCAGTTTCATTCCATATGATAGATTGATTTATTGGTTGGCAAATATTCATTGGTTCGAGCACCTAGAAATGTATGAATGCTTTTATATCATACGAAAGCATTAGAACAAATCCTTACACAATGCCTGATGTAATATCCTTCTAACCAAATAAGATTTCAGCAAAGCAGAACAAACAACTTCTCAAATAGATTTGCTCTACAAGTGCACAACCTCCATTAGGTGCCTCCTTGCTGCCCATACAAGCTCATAAACTTGCCCTGGGGAGGAAACAAAAATCCAATCAAACACTGCAGCCTATAAGTATACTAACTAAATCCCAAAGCAGTTACATACAATTACAAAAAGACTCCTTAAATTATTGAAAATAGCATCCAATACTTTTGTAATGACCATCATACAATGCCATGCAAAAACAATTGTTGGAAATGGAGATACAGAGATGAAGAGGAGACATCAGACCTGCAGGTATCTTCCGTGAGCATGCCACTGAAAGAACCACAGAATATTTCATAACGTCTGTATCGAACATGATGCCAAGTGAAATTAATCTCCTCTCCTGCATGTGACCTATTTCCTTCCATTCCCTGCATAGAGAAACGTAGAAAAATAGATGCAGGAGTAGGCCATTCGAGCCAGCACCACCATTCAATATGATCATGGATGATCATCTACAATCAGTACCCCGTTCCTGCTTTTTACGCATTCCCTTGATTCCTTTAGCCCCAAGAGCTAAATCTAACTCTCTCTTGAAAACATCCAGTGAATTGGCCTCCACTGCCTTCTGGGGCAGAGAATTCCACAGATTCCACAGTTTTTCCTCATCTCAGTCCTAAATGGCCTACCCCTTTTCTTAAACTGTGACCCCTGGTTCTGGACTTCCCCAACATCAGGAATATTTTTTCCTGCATCTAGCCTGTCCAATCCTTTAAGAACGTTATATGTTTTTATAAGATCCCTTCTCATCCTTCTAAATTCCAGTGAATACAAGCCCAGTCGACCATTCTTTCATCACATGTCAGTCCTGCCAACCCGGGAATTAACCTGGTGAACCTACGTTGCACTCCCTCAATAGCCATAATGTCCTTCCTAAAATTAGGAGACCAAACCTGCACACAATATTCCAGGTGCGGTCTCACCAGGGCCCTGTACAACTGCAGTAGGACCTCCTTGCTCCTAAACTCAAATCCTCTCGCAACGAAGGCCAATATGCCAATTGGTTTATTCACTGCCTGTTGTACCTGCATGCTTACTTTCAGTGACTGATATACAAGCACACCCAGGTCTCGTTGCACCTCCCCTTTTCCTAATCTGACACCATTCAGATAATAATCTGCCTTCCTGTTCTTGCCACCAAAGTGGATAACCTCACATTTATCCACATTATATTGTATATGCCCACTCATCCAACCTATCCAAGTCACCCTGCAGCCTCAGAGAATCCTTATCGCAGCTCACACTGCCACCAAACTTTGTGTCATCCGCAAACTTGGAAATTTCACATTTATTTCCCTCGTCTAAATCGTTGATATATATTGTAAATAACTGGGGTCTCAGCACCGAGCGTTGCGGCACCCCACAAGTCACTGCCTGCCATTCCGAAAAGGAGCCGTTAATTCCTACTCTTTGCTTCCTGCCTGCCAACCAGTTCTCTATCCATGTCAATACCTTACCCCCAATACAATGTGCTCTAATTTTGCACACTAATCTCGTGTGTGGGACCTTTTGGGAAGTCCAGATACACGACATCCACTGGCTCTCCCTTATCCCTTCTACTTGTTACATCCTCAAAAAATTCCAGAAGATTAGTCGAGCATGATTTCCCCTTCATAAATCCATGCTGACTTTGACCGATCCCGCCACTGCTTTCCAAATGTGTTGCTATAACAACTTCAACAATCGACTCAAGCATCTTCCCCACTACCAATGTAAGGCTAACTGGTTTATAATTGCCCGTTTTCTCTCTCTCTTTCTTAAAAAGTGGGGTTACATTGGCTTCCCTCCAGTCCACAGGAACTGATCCAGAGTCGAGAGAACATTGGAAAATGATCACCAATGCATCCACGATTTCTATGGCCACCTCGTTGAGAAATCTGGGATGCAGACCATCAGGCCCTGGAGATTTATCTGCTTTCAGTCCCAGCAGTTTATCTAACACCATTTACTGACTAATGTGGAATCCCTTTAGTTCCTCCCTCCCACTAGATCCTCAGTCCTCTAGTATTTCTGGGAGATTGTTTGTGTCTTCCTTAGTGAAGACAGAACCAAAGTACTCGTTTAACTGTTCTACCATTTCCTCGTTTCCCTTTATAAATTCACCTGTCTCTGATTGTAAGGGACCTATATTTGTCTTCACTAATCTTTTCCTTTTTACACATCTAAAGAAGCTATTTAAGTCTGTTTTTATATTCCCCTCAAGATTTCTTTCATGCTCTGTTTTCCCCTCTTAATTAACCCCTTTGTCCTCCTCTGTCGAGTTCTAAATTTCTCCCAGTCCTCCGGTTTGCTGCTTCCTCTGGCCAATTTATATGCCTTTTCGTTGGATTTAACACTATCATTGATTTCCCTCGTCAGCCACGGTTGAGCCGCCTTCCCCGTTTTATTTTTTTGCCAGACAGCGATGAACAATTTTTGGAGTTCATCCATGCGGTCTTTAAATCTTTGCAATTGCATCTCAACTGTCAGCCCTTTAAGTATAATTTGTCAGACTATCCTAGCCAATTCCCATCTCATACCTTCAAAGTCTCCTTTCTTTAAGTTCAGGACTCTAGTCTCTGAATTAACCATGTCACTTTCCATCCTAATGCAGAATTCCACCATATTATGGTCACTATTGCCCAAGATGCTTTGCACAACAAGATCGCTAACTAATCTTTCCTCATTACACAATACCCAGTCTAGGATGGCCTATCCTCTAATCGCTTCTACATATTGGTTTAAAAAACAATCCCATATACATTCCAGGAAATCCTCCTCCTCAGCGCTGCTACCAATTTGGTTGGCCCAATCTATATATAGATTAAAGTCACCCATAATAACCGCTGTATCTTTGCTACACGCATTCCTAATTTCCTGCTTGATGTTGTCCCCAACCTCCCTACTGCTGTTTGGTGATCTGTATACAACTCCAACAAGCGTTTTCTGCCCTTGGCTATTTCACAGTTCTACCCATACCAATTCTACAGCATCCAAGCTAATGTCTCTCCTTGCTATTGCATTAATCTCCTCTGGAACCAGCAATGCCACCCCACCTCCTCTTCCTTTCTGTCTATCCTTCCTGAATATCGAATACCCTTGCATGTTTAGCTCCCAGCCTTGTCATCCTGGAGCTATGTCTCCATAATTCCAACTATATCATATTCCTTAACTACTAACTGCACATTCAATTCATCCACCTTATTACGGATATCCATGTGCCTATTCAAAAGCCTCTTAAATGCCATAATCATATTTACTGCCACCACCTTTTCACAAGCTTTCTCTATTGTGAAGAGTATCTGGACTCTCCGGTTTTATGCAAGACCAGACAAATGCAGCCATGATGTTTAAACAGGTTAATGAGTTTGATTGTTATAATGCAGGCACTTTATTGAGCGCAACACTATTAAGTGTTAGATGCTACGAAGTGTTAACTGTGCTAATCAGGCAGTGCACAGTACCCGTTAGATTCCACAGCTGTGAACTGCACGAATTGAATTAGCTGTTACTGACTTTGATGGAGGCCTTCGTGAAATGACAGATGGTACAAGTGTACATTAGGACTATTTTCCTAACATAGCATTCAGAGAAAGAGAGGAATAAAAACAGGAATTTGGATTAACTTGAGCTTTACAGATGTAATTTATTTTAAGCGGCAACGAGCAAATATTTTGTACATCAAGACTTTGTTTCTCTAATCCTATTATTTCTGTTATTAGTGTACAATCTGCTATGCTACTAATTTAGTGTTACATTTACAACCAACTTGTAAGATTACCAGAACAGTTATGCTCATGGATATAGAAACATAGAAAATAGGTGCAGGAGTAGGCCATTCGGCCCTTCGAACCAGCACCGCCATTCAATATGATCATGGCTGATCATCCAAAATCAGTGCCCCGTTCCTGCTTTCTCCCCATATCCCTTGATTCCATTAGCCCTAAGAGCTATATCCAACTCTTTCTTGAATACATCCAGTAAATTGGCCTCCACTGCCTTCTGTGGCAGAGAATTCCAGATTGACAACTAGGGGCGAAAAAGTTTTTCCTAATCTCAGTCCTAAATGCCTACCCCTTATTCTTAATTATATATATTTCCACAATACTGATGGCAGAGTGCCTTTCACCTTTTGCTGGTCACAAATGCCTGCAGGTATCCCTGTGGCCACCAGGCCTTCTAATTCCCTAAAGACACTTCCCCATAGGTAGGTGTGTTTAAGAACATTAAGAAAGGATTGCACCATATACGAGGAAAATACATTCTAGTTTTGCACCTGTCATGCAATGTACACCTTCTTTCATCTGATCCTACTTTAACCATGAAATACAGATTTTGTGGTGCATCAAAATCAATAAATCCTTACCAAACATTTTCCTATTTTTAGCTGATCCACTGACAGGAAGAATATCCAAATACTCAAATTGCCAGCAACAGCTATTCCTTATTTACTCTGTATTTAGCTCAGCTATTGTTGCCCACACTAAGACTGAAGTTAATGTTAAAATGTCTTTCACACCTTTTCAGGTATTTCAGTTGTAGTTCTATTATAGCTGGCTTTTTTGTAAACATTCATCTAGTTTAGGTTTGATAAACCAAAGAGAATCAACAAATTAAAAATTGGTCAAAAAGATTAATAGAATTTGATATTATCCTCAACTTTGCCGACGACACCAATGTTGTTGGACGAATTACAGATGGTGTTGAGTCAGAGTATAAAAGTGAGATTGATCGACTGACGAAATGGTCAGCACAATAACCTGGCTCTCAATATCAGTTAGACCAAGGAATTGATTGTGGACCTTGGAAGAGGAAGGATGAGGACCCATAATCCTGTCTATATCGACGGGATGATAGCACAGAGTCAAAAGCTTCAAATTCCTGGTTGTGCATATTTCTGAAGATCTTTCCTGGACCCAGCACACTGATGCAATTGCAAAGAAAGCACATCAACATCTTTACTTCCTGAGAAGATTACAGAGATTCGGTATGTCAGAGCAGATTCTCTTGAACTTCTACAGGTGTACAGTAGAGAGCATGTTGACTGGTTGCATCACGGCCTGGTTCAGAAACTTGAATGCCCAGGAGCGAAGAAGACCGCAAATAGTTGTGAATACTGCCCAGTCCATCACGGTTTCTGACCTCTCCATCATCGAAGGGATTTACTGGAGTCGCTGCCTCAAAAAGGCAGCCAACATCAGAGGCCCACACAATCATTTTACCCGTCATCAGGAAGGTGGTACATGAGCCTGAAAACTATAACGTCAAGGTTCAGGAACAGCTTCTTCCCAACCGCCATAAGGCTATTAAACACTACAACCTCAAATAAACTCTGATTTACATAGACTATTATTGTTATTATTGCACTATTATTGTATGTTATGCATATAGATATAGATATAGATATATTGCATTTTTTTCTCATTTATTACATCGTTTACAGTGTATACATATGTTCACATGTTCTGTTGTGCTGCTGCACGTAAGAATTTCATTGTTCTATCTGGGACATATGAAAACAAAACACTCTTGACATTGACAGGAAATATTGTAAAGGTTATATTCTGCAACGTCTTGAAACAGATTTAGAAATGTTGTAACCCATTGAGAAATGTGGAGGGTGGGGGAGAATTCATATCAACCTAGTTGATAATAAATGCAAAATTAATCTAAATGTAATATTTAAATAAAGCATGGCTACCTTTCAGTGATATCAGCACGTCTGTCTGAAAGTCCTGGTGAAGAACTATGTTCAGCAGCTGTACTTTTGTGGATCATATGTATTGTATTGTATTGTATTGTATTGTATATCTTTATTGTCATTTCCTGAGTATTCGCATACCCAGAGGAAACAAAAAAAACGTTCCTCAACCAGTGTCCATTTCAGTGTGTGCAGTAAAAAATAAATAGAAGTAAAAATACATATATCATGAACAAATTAACACTCTACTCTACTAAACATCAACAGGCGTTCCGATCGGCAGCGGCACGACAGTGGCTCTGCTGCAGTGTGTCCAGGTTGGTGGTTGGTGCACGATACTTTGGCAGGGGACAAAGTCCGTTTATCAGTCTTATAACCTGCGGGAAGAAGCTGAGGAGCATCCTGCTGGTTTTGCACCTAATGCTCCGGTACCTCTTCCCAGATGGCAGGATGGAGAATATGTGATGGGATGGGTGGTAGGGGTCTTTGATGATGGAGATGGCTCTGCTGATACATCTCTTCCTGTATATGTCCAGCAGGAAAGGGAGTGGAGCACCAATAATCCTGCTGGCAGTCTTCACAATCCTGTCTAGTTGGTGCCGTTCATACGCCTTGCAGCTCCCGAACCAGGAAGTGATGCCGTAGGTTAATGTGCTCTCGATTGTCCCCCTATAAAAAGTTCGTAGGTGTGTAGTGGGGAGACCTGCTTTACGTAGTCTTCGGAGAGGGTGTAGTCGCTGCTGGGCTCTCTTGACCAGTGCTGTGGTGTTGGTCGTGGACGTCAGGTCATCTGACAGGTGGAGTCCTAGGAACTTCACGCTGTTGACCCTTTCCACATCAGCTCCATCGATGTGCAGAGGTGTATGGTGTTGTTTTCCCGCCCTCCTGAAGTCAACCACCATCTCCTTAGTTTTTCCCACGTTGAGAATGAGGTTGTGGGATTTGCACCATCCTGTGAGCAGCTCCACCTCCATCCTGTACGCCGACTCATCATTGTCACTGATGAGACCCACCACTGTTGTGTCATCAGCGAACTTGTTGATGAAGTTGTTGTTGAGTCTAGCAGTACAGTCGTGTGTTAGCAGACTAAACAGCAGGGGGCTTAGGACACAGCCTTGGGGCGAGCCAGTGCTCACGGCTATGGTTTTTGATGTCCTACTGCCCACCCTGACTGTCTGCTGCCGTTGCGATAGAAAGTTCAGGACCCAGTTACATGTGCCAGCATCAACTCCCAATAGCTCCAACTTCTCCACCAACTGCTGCGGAATGATTGTATTAAAAGCAGAGCTGAAGTCTATGAAGAGGATCCTGGCATAAGTATTTTTCCGATCAAGGTGTGACAGTACGAGGTTCAGTGTTGTTGAGACTGCGTCCTCTGTGGATCGGTTGGCTCTGTAGGCGAACTGCAGTGGGTCTAGGTCGGCAGGTAGACTATTTTTGATATGCTGCATAACCAGTCGCTCAAAACACTTCATTACTATGGGTGTTAGAGCCACTGGTCGAAAGTCATTATGGCAGGCTGGGTTTGGTTTCTTCGGGACAGGGACGATGGTGGCACTCTTAAGACAGTTGGGCACTACTGCCTGGCTGAGTGAGATGTTAAAAATGTCTGTGAAAACATCTTTCAGTTGCTCGGCGCAGTCTCTTAAAACGCATCCAGGAATGTTGTCCGGCCCTGCAGCTTTGCGTGGGTTGATGCTGGCAAAGGCCTTTTTAACTCCGGCTGCGGACAGCCTGAGCGACTGGTCACTGGGAGATGGCAGTAGTGCACGTGTCTGGGTGGTGTTTCCAACCTCAAACCGTGCGTAGAACCCGTTCAGTTCATCTGGTAGAGAGGGGTCGTTTTGGCATATCCGCAGCTTGTAGTCCGTGATGGTATGAAATCCCTGCCACAAGCGACGTGTGTCTTTGTCATTTGCGAAGTGGCTACAAATATGCCTTGTCTGCATCAGTCTTGTTCCACAAGCTTTGGTGGAAGCAAACTTCCCCATAAATTTTTCTTGCATAAAACTAAAATTGCTCGTAAAATTATATGTTTGGACCGTATATTTAGAAAACCTACAAAGACAATAAGGCAAGTTACAAGAATTTGGTTCATGTTCTGTATTAAGTTATTTGCGCTGGCAGTAATCAGAAATTTTATAATTGGTTTCACTAACCACCATTTTATCATTATTATTGATTGCAGTGTGTGGGCATTGCGACAGAGCCACTGTTTGTGCCATCCCTAATTGGTCACAAGAAGGTGGCAGTCATGGTAGTTCCAGCACTGATGAATTGAGATTTCCAGGATTCAGACCCAACAATCTATTTCCAAGTATGTAACGGAAGACAATCTGTAGATGGGATTCCAATGTAATTGCTGCCCTTTTACCTCTTCATGGAGGCTGTTACTGTTGCAATAGCCTTGGAGAGTATCTGCAGTGCCTTTTGTAAATATTATATGCTGCACACATGAGAGCGGAAATATTGAGGCTGATAGATGATTAAGTATGGTGCAATCTTGTACTTGAAGCATCTCGTTTTTTCTTTCCCACAGATTCTACATGGCCTGCTAAATATTTCCAGTATTTCCTGCGTTTATTACTAATTAGTTTTTTTTGGGATTTACTGTCAGTCTGCATACCCACTTTCACAATGGACTAACTCCTAAATGAAGCACACTGGAGATCAGTAATATACTCCCAGGAATTATGTCATCTGCAAAAGGAGAGCAGTAAAGAAAGTGGGTCCCGAAGAAGCATTTTGAATTTTAACAATGTCTCATTTGAGATGTCAGCAAACTCCAATTTATTATGAACTTTTGTCCAAATGTTTAAAATCGGAAATAACCCGAAATTCATTCTAGAATTCTACAAATAGTTTGCTTGCAACTTCTTCCTCATGAAGTTTACCACAGTTAGCAATCTAGCTCTATTGACACCACAGGAATTATTCCGCCGTATGGGTACAGGCATGCAGTCGCCTCCTGTGGCGTCATATCATCCTCAAAAGCAATGAACACAATATATGTTTAGAGTTCTGGTGCATCAAGTCTTGGCCAATCTTGTGCTCATGTTACTGGGCAATAAATACACAGCAACTGGTAAACAATTGGCTAATTTCACAGGAAAATACTAGCAGGTCCATGTGGAACTGCTGGCATTCCCACAAGTGCCACCACGTACATGATTCTCCCACAAAATTCATGAACCTACTGGATCCTCTTTGGCAACCTTTTGGGCAGAGTTAGGTCGCACATGTGTACTGATGGACAGTGGAATACTATGTTTTGCTTGCTATCCAAAACGATCAGAAATACTACACATGAAAACAATCAAGCCAAATTCAAGCACAATAGGTAGAACAAAGGGAAAGATACAGCATGCAGAATATAGCTCTCAGCACTGTCATACAGCTGTTCCAGAGACAAAGTCCAAGGTCTGCAATAAGGTAGAGAATCGGACTTTACCCAAGCTTATGGAAGGACCATTCAGAAGCCTAATAACAGAGGGGAAGTCTGGTAGTGCATGCTTACAAGCTTCTGCATCTTCTATCCAACGGAAGCAGGAGGATTGACTGGGTTGATTTTGTTGGCTGCATTCCACGGCAGCATGAAGTGATGTATTGGGCGAGATCCACAACTCTTGGCATTAAAAGGAAATTATTTTGACCCAATCTATTAAATGTTTTTCGGTTGCAATCTGCAGAACAGATGAGGGAGAAACAGTGGATGTTTCTCCCTCAAATAATGGCACAGCTTGAGCAGGGGGAAAAACATAATAGGAATGGACCATTTACAGAACGAGAGGTTGTGATTGGTGAGATGCTACTATAGTAGAGCAAAAAGTATTTTGTAAACAGTGAGAGATTGAAAGTTTGTGTTTAAAGGGACCAGGAAGTCCTTGTACAGGAAATTACTGAGATTTAGCATACAGAGACAGTTAGGAAGACAAATGGTACATAGATCTTTATTGCAAGAGGTTTTTAGTGCAAGCATAAGGATTCCTTGCTGCAATTAGATAGAACCCTGGTGTGATCGCACCTCACTCTTTACAAATCTGATCACCACCCCCCCTCCCCACACCAAAAGAATATCAAGAAAATCTAACAAGTGGTCATAGTGTCAAAATAAAGGATTAGCCATTCAGTCAGATGAGAATAAATCTCTTTAATATAGGGTAGTGCTATACCTAAAACACAGCTGTTGAGGCTCAATCACTGAACAATGTTTTACTATTAAAAGGAACCAAGAGATTTGGGGTTAGAACAAAATTGGCGCAGAGGTAAAATACCTGGTATAATCCAACTGAATGTCCTTCTGCCTTTATTTATATTTTTTTCAACTCCAGGGACAGAGCATGAATTTTATGTAATTTTCCAGCAACTGCTTTGGGAAAATTGACTCATAAAACTGGTGTCACATTAAATCTGGTATAACAGGAGCTTTGCCACTCATTTCAATGGAAGGCCGGAACATGTGAAAAGGTAAATATTACTTGCATTGTTTTTCATTGCATACAATATAGAGCATAGAAAAGTACAGTACACGATACAATGTGTCCAACAGAATGCCAAGATGAACTAATTTAAGCTGCCTGCACATGATCCATATCGCCCCACATAGCCAAAACCCTCGTAAACATCATTATCGTATCTGCATTCACCCTGGCAGCATGTTCCTGGCACCCATCACACTCTGTTTAAAGAACTTGCTCTGCACATCTCCTTGAAACATTGCCCCACAGTTAAAATGTTCCATGGAAAGCCAATACATAAGAACGATTGTTGATAATCCAGGCTACAAAATCATGTCAGTGAATGTAACTCTCTAATCGGAAGGGCTGGATCGGGGAATGGCTTCCATATTTTCTTCCTCTTACCAAATGCTGATGCAAACCAATAATTATAATTCTCTAAATTAATAAATAAAAGCTTTAGTCACCCTAAAAACAAGCTGTCTAATTAACACAACATATTTAAACACTAAACTACACCATAGCGTCTGCAAGTTTGAGTCGAAGGCCGTGGCTTATACTTAGTCTGTTGATCTCTGCAATTGCAGAGGACTGCACAACAAGCTTCAATACCTTAACGCGAGGAGGGCGGCAGGATGTAGTTGTGGAGAAAATGTTTATTAGCCCAATTTCCTGCTAAAAAAACGTTCTGGAGAGGCCATGTATAAATAAATGACCTGCTAATATTAAAGTCCCAAAGAAGAGGAGCCATTTGGTTAAATTACTATATTTTTAAGTGAACAGACAACTAGTCAAACACCATTTACTGTTAAAACTATATCTATCACAACATCATTCTAAGCAGAATCCAGATACCACATTGAGCAACAGCAAGTTGGCGGTTAAGTTACCTGTAATCACAATTACACAACAAGATTCATATGGATCGCAGTTTCAGTTGTGAGTAATCTAAGTAATAAGTCACATAACAATAGATTGCAATTCCACTGAAATTGTTTAGCACACATGACTCGAAAGCAAAATTGCAGGCAAACTTTGTTTTTGTCTTGCCTTCAATTTCCAATTAACCGAATTGAATTTTACTCACAATCATTCATGCGAGGCTTTCTGCAACAGCCAGATTTGTACAAGTGAGGAGCTCGGACAATTATGTAATACTATGCGCAATCTCCTTCAATGCTTGAAGATTCTATGATTCCGTTTATCATATCAACAATACCAAAGAAATAAAGAAGAAACATTCAAATTAAGTGCACAACTGTAAAATCTGTGAACACAAGAGGTTGTAATGCTGAAGCGACTTCCACTGTCTCCCTCTCCACCCCACCCCCACACATTTGTTCTCACTCCTGATTTCTCAAACAGAACTCCCAAACTCCCAACAGCAATTCTCTCCTCACACAAATCTTGACAGCCAAGGCTTTTTTGACCAAGCAGCAATGCAAAAGCATTGTATCAGACGAGAGCACGAGAGCGTGATAGAGCGCAAGAAAGAGAGAGAGGCCTTCCGCCCAGTAGCTACCTGCCAACCACCAGCTCCACCTGTGCCGAAGGACACCGTGGCTGGCCGGCAGAAGACGCTGAGGTGGCGGCCGATTTCCCTGTCCGGTCCCGGCGGCCTCTCGCAGCCACCCGAACTACTGAGCGAGTTGCTGGCATGATACCTGACCCCCTCCTTCTCAATGCTCCTGCTCTCCCCAGCGGCGCTGTCCTTTTACAGCCGCTGTACTGAGGGATAGCCAAGTCTATCTTTCTTGGCTAACAATCTAGCCTTCAGCCTCCAAGACGCAGGTAAATTTTCGGGCCTTATTTTCGGGTAAAAAATAGCGCCTTCTCTGCCGGGAAATACGGTATTTTATTTCAATTAATTATATTCAGGCATCACACTTGCATGCAAAGCAAGATTCTACAAACAGAATTAGATTAATGACCACTTAATTTTAAAGACAAATTAGGTGGTTATTCATCTTTTTCTGTGTGTAGAATTTTGCTGTATATGTTTGTAATGGTTGCGAGATAAATGCTATTTAGACACTGGGAAAACTACTCAAATCATCTTTATTAGGGCACGTTTTAAATTCACCTCACTGTTTTACATTTCATGCAAAGGACAACAACTCCAATAATCCATCACTAGTCTGAACTGTCAGCCAAGAGCAAGTATTCAAATCCTGTTGGGAGTCTCAATCCCACAACTTTCTGACAGGCTACCACCAGGACAAAGTTGTTACTTTTATGACTTAGAGTCTATTTTGTAAACAACCATTATACAAGCAACTTTAGAAAAAATATGCATCACCAGGTGTAGTATTTCAATGCAACTTCAAAGGAAATCTACATTACAAAATACAGTGGTGATACTGATACTATCTTAAAATAAGTGTGCCAGTGATTGCAGTTTCAAATGCAATCTACATGTGAAACATCCACATATCTAAAAAAGCCATTCCTTGCTATGTCCACTTTTCAAATAAATCAATAAATGGAAATTGCATCATTTATTTTTGGACCAAAAAAGTGTATCAATAATAAGCAAAGGCAACAAGACTATCATACTTGTAAATTAGTATGGAATGACGCTAAATCTAGTTCGGAATTTTCACTTTAAGTGTTAAAAGCTCGACTGTATACCACATTTAATTCTGTTGGGAATTAGATTTAGGCACTGAAAAATGCTGCAATTGACTTAATGAATGATGAGCACAGCCTGGTCAAATAAAACTGTGGAATATTTTTAATTCACGATTGAGTTCTAGAATGCAAGACTTCCTCACGCTTTCAGTTTTGCCATACCATAACGCCCCCCAAGTGTCAGATATCCTTCAATGAAAGAACTGCTAAGTCACCAGACTGCAGATTCAAAAACAATTCAGCCCCAGAACACAAAAAAACAACAAGATTTGACAAGCCAGATCAGTTATAAGGGGCAGCACGGTAGCGCAGCATTAGAATTGTCGCCTTACAGCGCTTGCAGCACTGGAGACCCAGGTTCGATCCAGACCACGGGTGCTGTCTGTACGGAGTTTGTACATTCTCCCCGTGGGTTTTCTCTGAGATCTTCGGTTTCCTCCCACACTCCAAAGACGTACAGGTTTGTAGGTTAATTGGTTTGGTATAAGTGTAAATTTTCCCTAGTATGTGTAGGATACTGCTAATGTGTGGGGATCGTTCGGCTCGGTGGGCCGAAGGGCCTGTTTCCGCACTGTATCGTTAAACTAAACTATACTGCTATTTGTGTGCTATTTTCAGACTTTTAACCCAAGTCCTTCCCAAATTCTCAGTGATACTGCGTGAGCCGCTGAGTTACTCCAGCATTTTGTGTCTATCTTTGGGAGTAAAAGATCGCACGTCAAGGCTCTTAATGGATGTCCCCCCCAATCATAACCAATATTAAATCTTAAAACAATATGAGTAAAATAAGTTTTCTGTTCACTAACATTTGCAGTTCCTGGACCTTGATGTGCTCAAGTTGGAGGCTGTGCTTCCTGCATTGCTTTTTGGAGAGAATTCTGGGGTCCACTGCCAAACTCTACATTATGTGATGGAGATTCGTGAACATGCTCAAGTTCGTTCTACACCACTTTAACATACTCCAGAATGTACAAACTTGATGAGACCATATTCCACTACTAGCAAACCAATGTTTTCATTCCATCAAGGGGTTATCCAACATAACTGGGGGAAATACCAGAAGTAAGAACAAAATAAACTAAAATTAAGTCATATTACATAATTCAAAAGTGAAAATAATGAGGTTCATGGGAAGAATTGTGCCAAGTTGATACAAGCCCTTTGGATAAATGCCCTACAGTTCAGTAAATATTAGCTTACTGTATTTTCTCCCATAAATTAATTCAAAACAAACAGATCTAAAATTAGAGCACAAGTGTAATAAATTGAACAAGTATTAGTGGAGCTATGTGTAGTATGTTAGTAGGAATTCATTCCGCGTTTACACCTGGCTCCAATAATCTCAAATAAATATGTTAAAATGGCAGGCAACATTGGTCATAATTATGGGCATCTTGAAGGAAAAGAATCCAGGAAAATCAGATTTAAAAGACCACGGAACATGCTGTGGAAAAGCAACAATTGACCATGGATGAAAGCTTGAAAATCTAACAAACAGAAAAGCCCTGTATGCTTAGAGTTCAAACATAAATGCAATTCATAATTCATTTAGTCAATAGTCAATAGTCAGATTTATTCATCACGTGCACAGTAAAGTGCAGTGAAATGCTGCAGCATGAGAAAAAAGTTACGGAACAATACTGCAATAATGTCACATAAAAGCATCTTTTACCAATAAATTGGTTTCAAGCATATGTTGCATCCGTGCAACATTTATTTTCCTTAGATGCGGTATTCCAATCCACCGGCAAGCCCAGCATTTATTGCCCATCCTGAAAGACTGGAGGGTTGGGAGGAGAGGTAATTTTTGGAAAGGATTAGCAAAAACTATGGGTATTTCACTGTGAAGCAAAGGAAGAAAAAGCAACAGGGGCACATGCACAAAGCAACATTATCAGAGCCCTTAAAACACATATACTGCATGGTTTCATCACAGTACAGCATCCCAAGTGGAAAGAATAATAACATTTAATTTCTAGTAATTCAAATGGATATAAATAGCGCAGCTCCAAAATTAATTCCTTCAATTAGTGGCACAGCAGCCCAAATGAAGCACTACTTTAATATGCACAAAACTAATTTCAGAAATGCAGACTCAAAGAGCACAAGACATTAAATTAAAAATATGAAGAATTATGTAAAAAGAAAAATTGAAGACATTTCTCAAATACTACTTATAGCAAAAGTATCAAAACAGCATGAATTAGTAAGTGAAAGCATGACAGAATAAAAGTCCAGGAAATAGAGAGTGGAAAATTCAAAACTGAGGAACACCCAAAAACTGTTGATATGCAAGAGGTACAAGAGTTTTGAAATAGGGTCTACATCAGTGCATTAGTTTAGTAATCTGATTAGTCATTCAGACTCCTGGATTTTTGAAACTGAAAATATATTCAATGTCTTGGCAGCAGAGGATTCTAAAATCAATTTAAAAAAATCTATATACAAAACCATGGCCCAAAAAAAGAGTAATAAAAGTCTGATGGATTTCCGTACAGAATCCAATTAGTTCACTGGTGTTCCTATTATTTTCAACGTCAAACTTATCAACACGATTGACTCCAAATTCTCTTCTTAAGTGGCCAAGCAACTAGTTATATCAAGCACATTCCTAAGTCAACTATAATTGGGCAATAAATGCCGTGCCATTAACAACCACTTCCTAAAAATTAATATTTTTGTAAAATGCAAAACAGAAACAGAAACAAGCCATTCAGTCCTTGAACTTGGCCCATTTTCCTCTTAGGCAGCAAGCAAACTTATAACTGAACATCGTTGGATACAACTTTCTAAATAACAAATGCAGGAGCAGATTGAAGATAATCCAGTTCTTTTTGGACTAAGCCAGAGAAGGACACAAAGTGGCATTTAACCATTTACCATAATTAATGGGGAGGTAGTGCCTCAGAACAAGGAAGTAACAGAATTGTGAAGTGCTAGAAAAAAAGTCAGTTGAGAGCTAAAAGCAATGGGGAAAAACAACTGGCCAGCCTTTTGAAAGCCCAGCAGAAATGTTTCTTAAGTAGCTTTAAGCTGACAATTTACCATTCATTTTTTTGGAATGGATTGGGGAGATTGTAACACAGAGTGAATCTGGGTAATATCCACTGCATATGAATGACGGAGCTCATACTCCGAAGAAAGAATTGCATCTTCTAGTTACAGATGCCAATAAATCTTTGTACAGCTAACGAGTGGTAAGCAACATTAATACCACAGAAGTACCATCCAACAACCATCACCAACAAGTGTAACCATCTGACCTTGATAGTCAAGAGCATAAGCATCAGCAAGTCCCCTATATCACCACCATCTGAGGAGTCACCATTGAGCAAGCAAACACAATGGTGGTGTGGCAAGTACTATGGTAACAGAACCCGTTTAGAGGCTGTGTAT
>JAXLNO010003708.1:0-31014 GCA_038087875.1 Malacoraja senta
TTACAGCTGTCGCCGACACGAAACGTCACGTTCCTTTTCTCCAGAGATGCTGCCTGACCCGCTGAGTTACTCCAGTTTTTTTGTGTCTATCTTCGGTATAAACCAGTATCTGCGTGCCAAGCCGGACAAAATGACTCGGCGTTTAGGTTGCCCGGCGGCACTTTGGGTGGTCAGTGGCACCCGGGCAACCGCTAATTTCGAGCCCTGACGAATATGATGCCAATAGAACTCGGGGTCATGGTCATGCAATCAGAGTTAGGCCAGTTAGAATATAATACAGTATAGAGACATTTCTTCATTCTGATGGTCATGAATCATCAGCATCCTCTTCCCTAGAGGACTGTAAAGGCTCAGTTATTTGCATTCAAAACAGAATTAAATAGATTTCTGGATATGACATAATCAATGGATTTGGATATTGGACAGGAAAATTACACTGAGATATGTTCAGCCATGAGCTTATTCATTGATAAGTCTCACCTACAAGATATTTCCAGTATTTTATCTCTATATTTCCAGCAGCTACTGTATTCCGTTCCTTCATTTTACCTCCTTTGTCCACTGTTTTTACTGATCTCATTTTATCTACACCTTCGCCAGCAGATCAGTTTCAATTAACAAATCTCTCAGCCAGCAAGAACACCATTGAGTCATATGTGCCATAGGGATTTCATTGGGATGCATGACAGTATGGTTTGGGAACAGCTCCATCCAAGACTGCAAGAAATTGCAGAGAATTATGGTCGCAGTGCAGACCATCACACAAACTAACCTCCCTTCCATTGACTCTATCTACACTTCATGCTGCCTTGGCATGGCCACCAGCATAATCAGACGAGTCTCACCCCAGTCACGCCCTCTTCTCCCCTCTCCCATCAAACAAGGCAAAGAGATGTGAAAACGCATACCTCCTGATTCATGTTTCTTCCCAGCTGTTATCAGTTCCTACACAATCCTTTCAACAACTAGAACGGTCCTGAGCAACTATCCACCTCATTGGAGACCCTTGGACGATCGTTAATCGGACTTTACTGAACTTTATCTTGCGCTAAACGTTATTCCCTTTATCTGCACTGTGGATGGCTTGATTGTCATCATGTATAGTCTGTCCACTGACTTAGCACATAATAAAAAGCTTTTCACTGAACCTCGGTACAGGTGACAATAAACTAAATTAAACTAAACTACTGTCTCTTATGGTATTTTGTCCTATCGTACTGCTAGCAACTTTGATCCCTCTGGCCTTCTCAGGTTTTATGTTTTCTGATAGAATTATATAGTGATGAGAGGCATAGATTGGGTAGACAGTCATACCTTTTTCCCCAGGGTGGAAATGTTAAAGAGGGCATGGATTTATGGTGAAAGGGGCAAAGTTGAAAAGAGATGCGCGGCAATTTATTTTTTAAAGGATAATGGGTGTCTTGAACCCGCTGCCGGTGGTGGATACATATATGCGACTGGTGTTTAAGAGGCTTTTGGATATGTACATGGATATGCTGGGAATGAGGAATATAGATCATATATAGGCTGATGAGATTAGTCTAATTTGGCATCATGTTCTGCACAGACATTGTGGGCCGAAGGGCCTGTTCCTGTACTGTACTTTTATTTGAAGATAGACACAAAATGCTGAAGCAACAGCGGGATAGGCAGTATCTCTGGAGAGAAGGAATTGATGACGTTTCGGGCCGAGATAGTTTGCTTTAATCATGAACCTGAACGACTATATTTCTCGCCTCAGACATTGCCTGGAGTTGCTAAGTCTTCTGCAATTTTGCAACATGTTCTGCTTTGATATCATGCACAATAATATTGACAGTCGACTAATTCTTGCCGACTTGTAACTAAAATGCACTAAAACGGCACCCATTCCTTCTCTCCAGAGATGCTGCCTGTCCCGCTGAGTTAATCCAGCATTTGTGTCCATCTGTGATTTGACAGCGCTGGCGGTGGAGAGTGTCACATCGATGGTGCATTGGCAGACGCTGGCAATGGTGCAGCGCCGACGTCTTAGTGGGACAAAGGTCAAGCGCTGGCGACTGGCAGACGACAATGCGGACGCAGTCGATGCAACCGCCGGTGGCAGCGCCCTCTGTCGGCGGGGAGGAGACGGGGCAGCGGGAGGGGTGAGTCCTGTCATGCGCAGTGGCGGCGCGGTTGGCGGGGGAGGGTCTGGCTGGTGTTTTTTTTAAATGGAGGCAGCGCGGGCGGCGGCAGAGGCAGAGGCAGAGGCAGAAGAAGCTTCGACAGCTCGGGCAGAGGACGGGGCGATCATGAGCGCGGTGTGTAAAGCTTTGCCCTCCTCCGGCCCGATGTCCATCTGCGACGTCTCGCACCCGCTGTCGGCCGAGGAGCTCCTGTCGCCCGCAGCCGACGCGACCACGGCCGATGGAGACAGGGTGAGCGGGGCGGAGAGGCGGGGGTGGGGGAGAGGAGAGGCGGGGGGAGATCGGGGAGAATGAGTCGGGAGATAGGCGGGAGGGGAGTGGTGATCCAGAGGGAATGGGGAGCAGGGGGGAGATGGATTGGAGAGGAGTGGGAGAGGAGGGATAGTGGGAGAGGAGGGGGAGTGGAGGAGGTGGAGAGGGGGTGGGGAAGGAGGGGGAGAGGGAATGGAGAGGAGGGGGAGATGAGAGGGGAGAGGATTCGAAGGGAATGGAGGAGGGTGGGAACAGGAGGGAGAGGGGAGTGGAGAGGGGGAGTGGGGAGGGGGAAGAGGAGGGGAGATGAGAGGGAGTGGGAGGAGGGGTAGGAGTGGGAGGGCGGAGAGGAGGGGGAATGAGTGGGGAGGGCGGAGAGGAGGGGAATGGAGTGGGAGGGGGTGAAGAGGAGGGGGAGTGGAGTGTGGAGAGGAGGGGAGTGGAGTGGGGAGGGTGGAGATGAGTGGAGAGGAGGGGGTGGAGAGAGTAGGGAGTGGAGATGGGAGTGGAGAGGAGGGTGGAAAGGAGTTGAGAGCAGAGCAGGGGGGAGGGGGAGAGGGAGTGGTGAGGAGGGGGGAGTGGCGAGGAGGAGGGGGGAGTGGCGAGGAGGAGGGGGGAGTGGCGAGGAGGAGGGGGGAGTGGCGAGGAGGAGGGGGGGAGTGGCGAGGAGGAGGGGGGGAGTGGCGAGGAGGAGGGGGGAGTGGAGGGGGGGAGTGGCGAGCAGAAGGGGGAAGTGGCGAGCAGAAGGGGGGAAGTGGTGAGGAGATGGGGGGGGGGGTGTTGAGGAGGGGGTAGAATTGCGAGTTGGGGAGGGGGCATGAGTGGGGTGGTGGGAGAGGGTGTCGGGAGGGGAAATGGGTGGTGTGGGATGCAGGTAAATGAGAGGGTGGATGAGGCTGGTGAGCAGGTGGGGACGGGTAGATGATTTTGGAGAGGGGAGAGGGTTTCAACATCTCGGATTGCTGTGCAGCTGGTGAATTTCTATGGTATGGGTGTTTTTGCAAAGAAATTCGTGTGTATTTTGGAGTTTTTTTTAATACATCTGAATGTTGTAGAATGTTTCAGCAAATGTGCTGCTCTTGAAATGTTTTGGACAGGGCACACAAATGACAGCTGATTGTTACCAGACACTGGGCTTTTGTGATTTTAAATGAGGGGTAGATATTGACCAGATTATTTGCTTTGAAATAGTGCAGCAGGTGCTTTAACCACCATATAGGGAAGATTGGCAAGGCAACTGACAGTATTTTGGTAGGGACCGTCAGTCCATATTTTGACCTTGTTTCTGTGGAGCACGACCTAAACCTGGAAGTTGTAACTCTGAGCTGAATGTGGTTCCAACTGAGGTGTGCATTATCCTTGCGTACAACTTATACACAGCAAGCTCCTGCAAACAAATGTGGAAATCTGAAAACATCAGAAAATGGTGGAAACCTTCAGCAGGCCCATTCTCAGCCTATCTGATACCCACATCCTCTCTGTGCAGAGAGGAACAGTTAATGTTTTCAGTTTTGCTTTCATCAGCTTCTATTTGTGAAGTGTTAATGAATAAAGTTTGACCCAGAATATTGGAGTAGAGCAGAATAGGAGAAGCTAGAACTGTCTTGTTTTTTATGTTTGCTGGAGAGGGCACATGGGTTTAATATCAATGCTGAGGCCTCTGACAGTTCAGTAGTGCACTGGGAGCATCAGACTAAATTGTGGTTAGATTCTTGGAATGGGCCACAAACTTGAATATTATGTTTTTGCTCAATCACAACTATACTAATAGAATAGTAAATGTGCAGTGTTCCTTCCTGCCCACCTCTTGTATAGCTTGTGAATAGGTAAGCAGTGTAATGCCATTTGTTGGTTATATCTTGCATCTGAAAAGACTTGTCTAATTAATAGCAAGCTTGCAATATGATGTGCTTTTGGTGCTTTTGTCGGAAGTCTATTTTCACAATATTTGTGGTTAGGTCTTGTGTTGTGCTAGTGCTTTATTGAATAATAATACAAATTATACTGATAGCCACTGAATTTCTGTTTAGTTTAGAGATACAGCGGGAAAACGGGCCCTTTGGCCCACCGAGTCTGCGTTGACCAGCGATCCCCGCACAAGAACACAGGATCGAACCTGGGTCTCTGACACTGTAAGGCAGCAACTCTACCACTATGCCACCCATTCTATTTTCTTTTGGAGGGGGGGAATTGAAGTTTTCATTTGGTTATTTTCAGAATATTTATTCCTGATCTCAACATTGGGTATTGCATTCAGTGCTCCCGATGAGACCACCTCTACATTGGCGAAACCAAACGTAGACTAGGCAACTGTTTTGCAGAGCATGTACCCCTGGTCCTCACTGGCCCTCCCGAGCTCCCAGTAGTAGGCTATTCCAGCACCCCTTCCCATGCATATATTGACCTGCCTATCCTCTGCATGCTCCATTGCTAGGTTGTTGGCAAACAAGAAGAACAACTCGTATTTCTGCCTGGGTACTCTGGGTCCTGCCTGAGGAAGGAATCGCCTTGGTTTCATTCCCTTCCTTGGTCTCTCATCAGCCTTTTTCATCTGCCTTCCTCATCTTATATATATTTATATATTTTTTCCCGCCGCTTTATGGTTCCATCTATCTTTTTGTTTTTCCAACCCCAATCCTGGTTCCATCTGTCCATCTCTTCCTTGAATGGTTCCCGTTTGCACCTTTGTGTCCCCTGCTCATCACCTCCCAGCCACCTATACACCTTCACGCTCCTCGCCTCCCCACCTTGCTGTATTTGCCCTTCTCTCTTTTCTCTTCCTTGGTCTGCTTCGGCCTATCACCTATCTACTTTGTCTTCTGACTCCACCCCTCCCCTTGCCCCATGTGGGTATATCTGCCCATCATTCCACATCCCTCCTTGGTTCACCTATCACCTACCAGCCACTTGTTCACCCTTCCCTCTCTCTTTACACCAGCTATTTTCCCCTTCCACTTACGCAGTTATGTAGCTGGTAGAGCCACTGCATCACAGTGCCAGAGACTTGGGTTCATTTTGACCTCGGGTGCTCTCAGTGTGGAGTTTACACGTTCTCCCTGTGATTGGGTGGGTTTCCTCCCCCAGGTGTGTGGGTTTGTAGGTTAATTGGCCTTTGTCGGTTGCCTAGTGGATGCAAAAGTGGACATGGTGGGCTAAAGGGCCTGTTTCCATGCTTGTATCTCTAAAACACTCATTCCTGGTGTAGGGTCTCGGCCTGAAACACTGATATTTCCTTTTCTTCTATGGATGTTCCTCGACTTGCCGAGTTCCTCCAGCCTTCCCTTGGCCCACCGAGTTTTTCATTCCAGATCAAAACATCTGCAGTCTCTTGTATTTCTGTTCCTGAGTCTGGACTTGATCTCACACAAAATAACGTGTCACGAAATTGGTTCATGGCCGGAAGCTGAATCAATGTATTTCAGAAAACCTCCAAAATGATAAACTAGAAAGATTTGGAGAAGTACCCTAGAGCCTTGACAGATAAGACAGCAATGATGGAGTAGATACATTTGGAGATAATAATAATAATGATGTTTGTGTCTGGAAAGATTGTAGGATTACAATCTTAGAGTGGAAAGATTGAGACCATGTAGGAATTTGAAAACTAGATGATACTTTTAGGTGTAACAACTATGCAAGTCACCAATCACTAATTGATAATAACCAACCAATTGAAGAGGCTGACACATTGCAAATCTGGCTAAGTCCTACGATTGTTCCACTTTTTTCATTTCTGATTTGTAACATAATTTGCCTGTAATTATGAATTAATTTTATTAATTGATGTGGCGACAGTGGAATGATATTGCACAACTTGGCATATCTGCAGATTTTGCTGTTCTCCATATGTATTGGTGCAAGCGTGGTGAGTAGGTGTGCAATGAAAACATTTTAGTTATGCTATAACCTTTTGGAATTTAAATTTGTCTTTGTCTTCCTAATCTCAGGAGACGGGGAAGAAGACAATTCTTTTTGCCATAATTTTTCTCAGTAATCTTTTCTGCCTAGCTGGTTTGCATTAGAATGGCCCAATTATGATTTTAGATTAGCTTATTGTCTCTTACACTGGGGTGTAATGAAATTCCTTTTTCACACGAAGCTTAAGCATACAGTATTGACATAAAATATTCAATAATGAGAGCAAACCTGCAGAATGGTGCAAGATTGTAATGCTAAATCTAAGAAGTGCAAAATAATATTAAAATATAGTAGTAGAATAGCCAAATGAGGTAGTGTTAAGAGCAGGAGTATGTAACAGCATTTCATGCAATGTGGTCTGAAAGGGGTGATTGGTTCAGGAGTCTGCAATGTGGAAGAAGCTGTGAAGTCTGGTTATCTGAACTTTCCAGTTCCTGTATTGACTACCAGAAGGTAGAAGAGAGGGTAATGGGCATCCTTGTCAATACTCCCAGCCTTCCTGTTTGCAATATTGGGCACCTCCATATGTGGCTGCACCAAGCTGTGCATAGCATTAAAGTGCGTAAAAACCCATATGTTACTGAGGTTTACTTATTCCTCGTGTTGTGGAAGATAGGTCTGGCCTTTTTTCCCCCACACAGCACCCCATTCTGTTAAACCTTGCTGCACTACCTATCCTTCATAGTAAATTTTTGTGAGAAAAGCATACTTTGGCCACAAGTCATCAGGCAATGGTCAGCATGAAATATACGATGGAGAAGACACAATCGGTGGGATAATTTCTGAGCAGATTGTTAAAGCCACTTGGCAACATATCTCATCACTTGTGTCAGGATTTTGCCATAAATGCCATGTGCCTTTTCATGCCTTTTTTGATGATTTCACCAGGCATGAAAGGCATGCCTTTTTCAAGATTGAGTGCCTAAATCAGCCTTTTTTCGCCATTTGCGTGATATTTTCTCTAATTGTACCGTGATTACAATGACATTTTCTGTGTTAACTCGTTAATATTAATGTTATTATTAACGTTAACATAATATAACTTACAAGAAAATTTCCACCACCGGGGAAAAACCGGGGGCGCCGCCGTCGATCATTCATTCGTTCGTGCCTTCTCCGTGATCTGCTTAAGAAAGAACTGCAGATGCTGGAAAAATCGAAGGCAGACAAAATGCTGGAGAAACTCAGCGGGTGAGGCAGTATTTATGGAGAGAAGGAATCGGCGACGTTTCGGGTCGAGACCCTTCTTCAGACTGATGTGGGGGGGAGGGGGGCGGGAAAAAGAAAGGAAGATGCGGAGACAGTAGGACGAGAAGGAGTGCTGGGAAGGGTGAGGAGGGAAAAGACAAGGGCTATCTAAAATTAGAGGTCAATGTTGATACCGCTGGGGTCTAGACTACCCAAGTGAAATACCCAAGCTTGTCTCACTACATTTACTGCTGGCTCCAGTCGTCAATCTGTGTTTTCGAGTGATCTGTGCAATGCATTCATTGATGCTGGAATTCCACTGTGGAAATTGTAAAACAAATCTCTCACAGGTTTTTTAGAGAAATACACAGAGGAACGTATACCAAGCGAGTCATCATTACGGAAAAATTATGTTGATAGCAACTTCAACATTGTAGTGCAGAAAACTAGAGATGAAGTTGCAGGCAACCCAATATGGATCTCAATAGACGAGACAACCGATGCTGTGGGGAGGTATGTTGCCAATGTGGTCATCGGTACACTGGAGGCAGGTCAACCATCAAAGGAGTATTTGTTGACATCGCAAGTATTGGAGAAGTCAAACAGCTCAACTATTGCTCAGTTGTTTACATCTTCACTTGCTGTACTTTGGCCAGAAGGTATAAAACACAAGAATGTTCTTCTGTTTGTGAATTAAAGTTTTATTCCCCAAAATGTTGCATTTGACATGCTTAGCTCAAGGACTTCATAGAATTGTCATGCACATATGTAGCTCGTTTCCAAATGTCGATTGCCTAGTTTCCAATGTCAAGATAATCTTCCTCAAAGCACCGTCACATGTGCAGTTGTTCAAGGAAATGGCACCGGAGATTCCGCTACCTCAGCCCATTTTTACTAGTTGGGGTACATGGCTCTCTGCTGTACTCTACTATGTTGCAAATTTTGAAACGATAAAATAAATCATCAACTGTTTTGAAGAAGAAGAATCTGCTGCAATCAGGATCGTCAGTGAAATCATGCAGAAAAAGTCCCTCCACCGCGATCTTGTGTTTATTGCTTCCAATTTTGCAAACTTCCCACAAGCTATCACTTTCCTTGAGAAATGTGGTGAAACATTAGTGAATAACTTGCAGGTTTTCAATGAAGTAACTGACGATATCCGTAAAATTCCTGGCGATGTAGGTAAAGATATACAAGGAAAATGTGAGAGTGATTTTAGCTAACAAAGATCTTGAAGAAATACAAAACATAGCTAAAATTCTCAGTTGTAATGCACAAGATATCGATATATGAATATAGAGCCTGTAGCTTGTTTTGGGTATGCACCAGTGACCTCAGCTGAGGGTAGAAAGAAATTTTTCACAACTGAAGCATATTCTGTCTGACAGATGGCATAGTTTAACACCAGATAATTTGAAAAAATGCTAGTAATTATGTGCAACCAGGCAACTTTGGTCATTTAATGTAGAATACCTTTATATTATCATTTTTAACCATATTTTGGTGGTAGAAATACAAGCCTTTTTTGTCAATAAATGCCCTTTTCATGCCTTTTTTGAAATTTTAATTCTGCCGTTTTGCCTGCCTATTTCAGAGTTTTTTAGTGCCTAAACATCCTGGCTCTACTCATCACCATCACCGTTGCTTGGCTGGCAGCGAGAGGGGTTCTCCCTGTTAAATCCTTCCCTCATAGTCAGTGTCTTACACCCATCACGATAGCTGCAATCCTGAGAGATGATTATCTACTTTTGTGGACTATGCGTTTGCCAAGAAGGTCTGGTAAAAGATGCAAAAGTTCTTGTTCATCCTGCTGCAAATGCAAGTGTTTCTAATCTATGGGCTCTTCCCAGTGATAAAAATCGAGTGTTTCTTGGAGATCATCAACATTGGTACACGATGCAGTTTGATCTGCGTAGAATTTGGTCTTCCAGTGTAACAAGATGTCTTGAGTGAATGTTGCCAACTCCCAACAGTAGTACATGTTAAGGGATAGCCTGAAGCTTTGTGTAGACAATGCCAATATTTTTTTGAGGAAAAACTGCAGTCTTAAGGTCCAGTTGCTTGACTTTGACGGATTGAATTTAGCGTAAATGCCTGAAACGCACAATGTGTGGATTTATTGCTCAAGGGGTCACGTGAGTGGTATTGGTGCTGTCCAAAGGATTTGGTTTAAAGAAACAATAAATGTATTGACTTGATGACACTATGAATTAAAGACATTGTATTTCTTGCAAACATTTTTATAAATTGTATGTTTATTTAAAAAATAAAGCATTCTGGGGGACTTGTCGGGTTGCCTTCTGAAGGGAAAGTCTGGTTGATCTTCATGATTTCAATGTTTTGTTGGTTTCAAAGCCTGCATGTTTGGTGTAAGTGTATATTATTGGATTGTTCCTTTTTGGTTTGGTATTCTAAGTTAATTGAATCAATGAATCTAACTATCTGGGAAAGTGGAAGCGGGCACAAGGCAGCTGATGTTTTTTTCATCGGGCCAAGGTGCATTTTAATTTCATTGAAAATAGTAGTATGTTAATTGATATGACATTTTTTAACCTATGGCATGTAGAGGCCAGCTTGCAAGTAGTTCAAATTAGGTGCCCAATCGCATGCGAGTGCTTTCACAAGGTTCACAATAGAAAACTGATGTGTTTTCTTCCCCTGCAGCATGCAGGTCTGGTGGAAACCACCTACATGTTTTAGAGTTGAAGTGGCCACATTGTTTACTGTGTGCTGCTTGCAGTGTTATAAGGTAAATATTATTAAAATTTGTGAATTTACTGATTGCTCTTGCTTGGACATGCTGCCGAGACCAGTACAAATCCCAGCATTTAGTGCAGAATTTCTGGTTTTATTTGCAAGGCAAAGTCTGTGTTTATATGGCTAAATCTTTTTCTTGTATTGTAGTGACAGAAGTGTAGATTCCAATTTAGATATGTTAAACAGAAACTAAACATTTATAGTGCCAGTTGTGAGTGGATTAAGTTCCATTTTTCTGTACAGACGGCACTTCAATCTATCTTCCAAAGATAAATTCAAAATGTCTGTTACATTGTGCCTTTCAGTCCTACCAGCTGTGCGTCCTATTGTCTTGTATTCAGGACTTGCCTGAATTTTCTTACCACGTCACTTGGATATTCACCAGGATGCTGCTGGGAATGGAGTGTTTTAGTTGTAAAGAGTGACGAAGGAGGCTATGTCTGCTTTCCCTGGAGCAGAGGCGGTTAATAGAAACCATGATTGAGGTGTATGAAATTGAGGGATATAGATAAGGCAAAAAGTTTCCTACAATCTGTATTCTATCTTATCAGACGTGAATAAAATCAAGGAAATAGATTTTGGGTAAGAGATTTTGAAATTTGAGTGAATTTTGATCCAGATAGTTGGGTATCTAGAATGCACTATTGGAGAGCGTGATGGCGGCAGAATTGCGAACATTTAAGAGGTGCTTGGATGAGCACATTAATCCCGAAGGCTATCGGCCAAGTGCTGGATGATGGGATTAATATGGATGGTTGCCCCCTGATCAGTGTGAACATTATGGGCTAAATTATTTTGTTTCCCTGCTGTATGATACTGTGTCAAAAGTGTTGACGTTGGTCTTTGAATCTGCTATTTCCTCAAAAGAGTTGGTTATTCATAGCATTTTGTCAGCTGCATGTAACTAGTAGCTAAGCTCCAATAGTATATTTAACTGACAGAATTTCCGTAGAAAGATGTTGACCTTGTGCTGAAACAGTTTAGTGGAAATTGCAGGTAATGTTTGGTTCTGTAAGCCAACATTCAACCTGAGCTCTTGTTGTATTGTTACAAGTAAAACAGTGTGAATTCTAATTTAAGATTAGAAAGAGTATCGCTACGGAACATGGATTGGATTTTCACTCTGCCATTCGCCAATGAACTTTAAAGAATCGCGTTACCAAATTCTGGAATTTGTACTTCACCTCCCATTTGCCAACCCCACCCACTTCTAAGGCACTTAGAACTTCAATTTGTTTTTGTTGGTCACTTATCTTAAAATTTCCTTTTGGAGGACCATGACTAGATGACATAGTCCCCTCCGCCTTCCCAGTTCTCCCACCAGTCTTACTGTCTCCGACTACATTCTATCTCTGTCCCGCCCACTCCCCTGACATCAGTCTGAAGAAGGGTCTCAATCTGAACCGTCACCCATTCCTTCCCTCTCGGGACGCTGCCTGTCCTGCTGAATTACTCCAGCATTTTGTGTGTACCTATGACGAGATGACATTTAGGGTTGGGACCCTTCTATTTCGATTAATGCTGTTGGTGGATGATGGCTATGAAATGCCTTGTGTTTTTAATATTTGAAACGTGCAATAATAAAGCAAGTGTTAAAGTTAAACTACTTCATTTGCGCAGTTAAATTGTTTGCTGTCAACTGTATGCAATTTAAGTGAAGTGCACAGTGATGTTGCTATAGAGCAGCACAATAACACTGCAGGTACTGCAACTGCCTCACGGCTCCAGTGAACCAGCTTCAATCCTGATCTTTCGTGATGCTTATGGAATTTGTACATTTTCTGTGTGAATCATCCCTGGGTGCTCTGCTTTTATCCATATATCAGAGTGCTAGTTGGAAGATTAATTGGTGACTATAACTTTCCTCTGATGTCAATGTTTGGATGAATGCTTTTATTGGACATGTGTCACAAGGACACATTTAGGGGAATGTGAATATCCTCCGGTGTTGTAAGATAATATGAAATTTGGAGTTTTAAAAGTATCCTTGTTGCCACTGGTGTATTAAATTTTAATTTCAAAGCAATGTGCATCAATCTCCAAAAACGGTTCATGAGTGGCCAATTGCATTTATTTTGCAGAGATTATGGATTAAATTGTCTTCACTTGTGACTTGGGTTTCCTGAATAGTTAATGGAAAGTAAAATGCAAAGTAAAATAAATGCAAAGTAGAATTCAACTGCAATACTGACACTTCTGATTTAACCTTCTCTCTCTCAAATTGCAGATTAAAACTTATCATATTATGGTCACTATCTCCTAATGGTTCCATTACCTTGAGTTCCCTTATAAAATCCGGTTCATTACATTATTCTTGAAACTGTGTATAGTTTTAAAATTGTCCTGTACTCTGCTTTGTTCTGTTCTGCCTGAATTGTTTAGAGTATACTATGCTTAGATGTGAGAAGTCTGCATTAAGGTAGTGTATGCCTAGATCTGACCTCGTCTTGGCATGTAACTGGAGCACAGGAAGAGTTGCTGCCGATTTAACATTGGGACATTCTATCCAATTTTATGATGAAGGAAATTTGTTCCCTGTTTTAAAAATAAAATGTTAACAATGGCCTTCTGTTTGCCAACTGAGTTCATTTGATTGGATATTTATACTTTGCTTGGTTTCATAAGAAATATGGGCTTGCTGTGGAACTTGATTTTGGGGAAACTGCAAAACTATGTATTGGGCTTTGAATTATCATACTGCACAGAAATATAAACAAACACAATATTGGATGCACTGAGCAGGTTAGGCAGCATCTATGAAAAGAGAAAGCAAATTAATTGAAGTTGTCTGGAAGGCTGAAACTGGGCCTAGACTGAAGGTGGTGTGCTTGCTATTCCTTGACCTTGCTTTGGGCCACATAATGAGGCAGGAGATACAGAAGGTTCTTGTACAGCTGAATTGGGATGAAGTGATCAGCTCAAGTAAGACAATGCCCAGACCTGATGAGATCCACTCAATCATCCCAAGGGAGAATAATAGCAAGACTGTCAAAGCAATATTTAAGGAGTTTATGGAATGTGGTGTATGCATGCGGCTCATTGAGTCTACAATGCCGTTCAATCATGGCTGATCTCTGCCTCCTAATCCCATTTTCCTGCCTTCTCCCCATAACCCTTGACACCTGTTCTAATCAAGAATTTGTCTATCTCTGCCTTAAAAATATCTACTGATGGCCTCGACAGTCCTCTGTGGCAAAGAGTTCCACAGATTAACTACCCTCTGACTAAAGAAATTCCTCCTCGCCTCCTTTCTAAAGGAGCGCCCCTTAATTATGAGGCTATGACCTCTGGTCCTAGACTCTCCCACCAGTGGAAACATCCTTTCCACATCCACTCTATCGATGCCTTTCATTGTTCTGTAGGTTGCAATGAGGATCCCCCTCAACCTTCTAAACTCCAGCGAGTGGAGGCCCAGTGCTGTCAAGCGCTCATCATATGCTAACCCACTTATTCCTGGAATCATTTGTGTAAACCTCCTCTGGACACTCTCCAGAACCAGCACATTCTTCCTTGGATATGGGGCCCCAATTTGCATTCAATTGTTTGTCTTTATTTGCTTTTTTTAACTTTCATTTTTACATCTCATTAGTTAACATGATAAAAGAAAGACTTGGATTTTATTTAATGCCTTTCATGTCCCTTGGACCATCACACATCATTCTAAGGTGGAAAATTTGATCTATGTAAGTCTGCAAACTCCACACAGCAACGTGTTAATGGTAGACACAAAATGCTGGAGTAAATCAGCAGGACAGGCAGCATCTCTGGAGAGAAGGAATGGGTGATGTTTCGGGTCGAGACCCAAAATGTCGATCAGTCTGAAGAAGGATCTCGACCCGAAAAGTCACCCATTTCTTTGTAGAGATACTGCCTGTCCTGCCGAGTTAATCCAGCATTTTGTGTCTACCTTCAATTTAAACCAGCGTCTGCAGTTCTTTCCTTCACACTGTGTTAATGGTGACATGTTTGAAGAATAATCATTGACCTTGATACTGGGAATATTCTTTTGAAAGAGTTCCATTGTATCTAGACTTATTCAGTTTATGAGCAGGTTTAGATTAGTTTATTGTCACATACAACTTAATGCAAATGCATTTTTAGTTCTAGTGAAGCTTAAATTTAATAATAAATACAATAAGTACATGACAAATACAAAATGGCTGCACGGTGCAAAGATTATACAGTGCAATCTGAAGTAATGTAAAAAATAATTAAGTGTAATAATGGGATAACCAATTGAGGTAGAGTTAAGAATACACACATATGACTGTGCCTCCAGTGAATGAATGTTAGAGATGTTTGGTTCAGGTGTGAGGAAGAAGCTATTAAATCTGAATGTCTGCACATTCAAGCTCCTGTGCATTTTCCCAGAAGGTTGAAGGGAGAAATGCTGGGGTGTCAGCCATCCTTGATGTTTCCAGCCTTCCTGATACAATACACTGTGAAGATGACTGGATGGAAGGAAGTGGTTAGCCTTTCATGAACTAGGCAATGTTCACCACTCTCTGTGCAGGTCCGGGTAGTCATGAGCAAAGCATGTGCCATACCAGGTTGAGAGGCATACTGTCAAAATACTTTTTGTAGGGTATGTGAAGTTAGGGAGTGCCTTGTGGACATGTCAAATCTTTTCAGATGCCTAAAAGTAAAGGTGTAGGTGTGCTTTTTTTGATCGTCGAGCCAGTTTGAAGAGACCAAGTTAGGTTGCTAGTGAAATAGAAGCTTAGGAAGCTGTTGATCATCTCTGCACCTTCAATATCCACGAGTCCCATTCTCTTATTCTGTGTCTTGTTGAAGATAGTTATTGTCTGGTGTGTAAGATGGGATCTGTGATTGCATTCGATCAACTACCTTCCATCTGGAAGTGCCTGTGCTGCCATTTGAGCTGTTGTACGCCCTGTCATTTGTTCACTGGGTTTTCAGATGACCTAGAGCAAATCTTGGCATTTGCTTTAAACCTAGCTTTGTACTGAAGGCTGTGGGGAAACTCCTTTTAAATTCAGGGGCATGCCATTAAGCATAACTGCAGCAAAATCTGGATTAATGTTTATTTGGGTCCCAAAGTGGGCATGTTGTCTGACATGCTAATCATTCTGTTTTTGAAACTCAAAATTGGCTCTGAATTTGTGATTCAAAATAAGGAAAGAACTATGGTAAGGACTGAACTGGGAAGAGAGTTGTTTTAAATCTAGTTACTTGTGTCACCAGCTAGCACCAAGATCATAGAATTGAATGTAAATGCCTTTTAACATTCTAACTCTTTTAGTATGTCTCATTGTTATGGGAATTTATTTTTCATGTGTTTTAAGGCAGAGGGTTACAAGCTTCTAACAAGTAAGGATGCTGCCAGGACTAGAGGGTCTGAGCTATAGGGTGAGGTTGAGGGGCTGGGACTCGATTCATTGAAGCGCAGGGGGATGAGGGGTGATTTTATAGAGGGTATAAAATCATGAGAGGAACAGATCGGGTAGATGCACAGTCTCTTGCCGAGAGTAGGTGAATCGAGGACCAGAGGACATGGGTTTAAGGTGAAGGGGAAAAGATTTAATTGGAATCTAAGGGGTAAGGTTTTCACAAAGAGTGGTGGGTGTATGGATTATCCGAACATATAACAAACAGTTAGACAGGTACATGGATAGAACAGATTTGGAGGGATATGAGCCAAACAGAGGCATGTGGGACTAGTGTAACTGGGACATATTTGCCAGTGTGGGCAGGTTGGGTCAAATAGCCTGTTTCTACGCTGTATCACTCTGACTCTATGAAGAACAGGAATGTAAAGATTTAAAGTTACCAATTTTTTTTAAACTGCAAAGATCCTGTTCACGATTTTTGTAGAATGTTTCTGTAATAAAATGAAGTGTCAAAATATTGTGTCATGGCTTCGTGCTTGGAAATATGGTGATTGCAGATGAAATGCAGTTATAGCTGAAATGAGGCTATTTTCAATTTCTCTCTTGCACGATATCCAGGTTAAACCAAAAGTTATTGTTCAATGTTGAACATGAAGACGGAGAGAGTTGACCTGGTGTTGGAAATGCTGTGTGGCTTGGAATTTTAAAGTGCTGTTGAATGTTTGTGGCTTAGCATATTTTAGTGAACTATTTGGAAAAAAGGAATCCATGCATTAATGGCCAGTTTTGGGAAATTGGAAAAACAGTTTGCATTTGTGTAAAGGCTTGGTTATATTTGTATTTGGTCTTTGAATTCAATGGATCAGTTTAATAGACCTATTTACAAAATTTTAGGTTTTGGTACAAGTTGTTGGAGATAATGCTGGTTATGATAGGTGTTTGAGGGAGGGTGGGGGACTATACATTGACACAATTAGTAAAATCACTTGCCTCCGTGCCAGAGACCCAGGCTCAGGCTGACCTTGGGTGCTATCTGCATGGAACTTGTATGTTCCCATTTTGACCATGTGGGTTTTCTTCTGGTGCATTACTTTTCTGCTACATTGCGAAGATGTGTGACATGGTAGGTTAATTGTCCACTGCAAAAAAAAAACCCTGGTGTGATGTTAAGTAGTAGAATCAGTGGATGATGGGTTGGGAGACTACAAATGGGATTAATGTAGGATTAGTACAAATGGGTGGTCAATAATCAGTGCTTGATGGGCCTGTTTCTATGCTGTTGTCCCTCTGACTTGAACTTTTTGTGATTTCTGTGCCAGCCCAGTAGCCCACTTTTTTTGTTCGGTATAGTAAAAACAACCCCTTTTTTCCCTCAAAATAAAGGTAAGTTTTGAAGAATTTTCTGAGTTTTGAATATCTACTGCAATGTTAATGGTCTTCCATTCCTTCTCGTGGGTTGGGTTACAATTTTCTTTTCTTTGCTGTGCGAATGAAAGTTGGAGGGGTTTTTTCATGGTTGAATAATCAACTTTCTAGTTTCAGCTAATGCACTTATAACATCTGTTATTGAATAGAATGTTTTTGTATGAAGGTTTATAGAACTAACGTAGGAAACGCTTCATGCTGAGGATGCTAGAAATTTTGATATGCAATCAATTGTAAATTTTCAATCTTTTAAAAATAATACTGGTGAGTAAATGGAGCTGGGTCACACATCAATCATAATTGAGGAAATGATGTGGGACAAAGCTGCTCATTTTGTGATCCTTTGAGACTCGAGTTAATGACCCTCTACAATTTCCTCTGCTTGCTTTGTTAAATTATTTTCCTCTTTTCAAATTGAACATTATCTGATGAGAAAGTTCAAAATCATAAAGTAATTAATGGTGCACGAGGAATCGTAGATCTGTACAGCGCACTGGATTATTTTTGCCCGCCTCCTCCATGCCAACACTGCCTATCTACATTAATCCCATTTTCCTATCCAAGTACCTGTCTAAACTTTTACACATTGTAGTTATTATCTGTCTCTACCTCCTCCTGCTAGCAAGTTCCAGATATTCACCATGGGGAAAACTCTATCGCTTGGATCTCCTTTCATATTTCTCTCCTCTTGCCTTAAGCCTGTACCCTCTAGTTCTAGACTCCCTGCCCCCAGGTGAGTCTGACTATCTCCTCTATCTATACCCCGCATAATTTTGTTAACCACAGTCATTCGTCAGCTTCATATGTCACAATGAGAATGAATGTAGCCTATCCAATTTCTTCTTCTGCCCCCAATTTTGTGCAACCTCTTGGCTAATCGCTGCACTCATAGTTGTAAAGAAATGTATGGATTTATCCAAGTGCACGGAATGGGTGAGACGTTTTTAGTGTTACTTTAGGATTTGTATCTGTAAATATTCAGAATGCCTGCATCTTGCTTGGAGATTTCAAATGTCAGGTTGACTGAAGATTTGTATGGAATGGTTTATTGCTGGTAAGTAGCTGGTCAGAGGAGAGAAACATAAAGGAGATCCAACAGGTAGATTTTTCCCATGGTGAATATCTGAAACTTGCGAGCAGGAGGAGGTAGAGACAAATATAACTACAATGTTTAAAAGGAGTTTAGACAGGTACTTGGATAGGAAAAGATAATGTCAGGCAGCATGTGAAAAGAAAAACGGTAGTTTTGGATTTGCAATCCTTTGGATGCAACCATCAAAATGTCACCTGTTTCACTCTTCACAGATGCTACCTGACTTGCTGACCTTTCCTGACAATTTTGTATTTCTGCTGTTTTTTATTCCACAAATGAGAAATGCGTGGAACTTTATGTTGTATAAATTGAGGCATGAGAGCAAATGTTATGAGCTGTTTGTTTTTTTTGTTTTGAAGAATGGATTGGGCTATCACTTGAGGATTTTCAATCCTGGGCACCGCAGTTGGGGAAGATATCAAGGCCTTAAATAGAGCTGAAAAGTATACTGAAATGATTTTTTCAAAGGGATTTGTGTACAGACTTGAGAAAGTGGTGTTTGTTCATAAACAGGTAGCTTGGATGTGATCTGATGGAGTTATATGACAATAGACAATAGACGCAGGAGTAGGCCTATAGGCCCTTCGAGCCAACACCACCATTCAATGTGATCATGGCTGATCATCCCCAATCAGCACCCCGTTCCTGCCTTCTCCCCATATCCCCTGACTCCGCTATTTTTAAGAGCCCTATGTAGCTCTCTCTTGAAAGCATCCAGAGAACCTGCCTCCACCGCCCTCTGAGGCAGAGAATTCCACAGACTCACCACTCTCTGTGAGAAAAAGTGTTTCCTCTTCTCCGTTCTAAATGGCTTACTCCTTATTCTTAAACTGTGGCCCCTGGTTCTGCACTCCCCCAAGATCGGGAACATGTTTCCTGCCTCTAGCGTGTCCAAGCCCTTAACAATCTTGATATGATGGATATAGACAAAATAGGTGGAGGGAAACTTCCCACAGCAGTAGTAAAGGGAGCATAAAGAAATTTAGCTTCTATTTAAAATTATTATGGACAAGCAGGGAGCATTCTGTTAGGTTCTTGATTGCCAATAAAAAGTTTGGAAATGGGGTATGTATTTGAAAAGAGAAATTGCAGGGATAGAATTGTAGATGGGTAATGGAATGAGCAAAATTTGTTCTTGGATTGGGCCAATGTGAAATCTATGCTGTAACCATTGCGTGATTGTGTAGGCAACTTTGGTGAACACTGATACTGACCATTCTGACTAGTCCTCGCCACCACCATTTTTGTACACCTTGTTACTTCACCATTGGAATTCTCATGGATTCTGGCAGTGAAATGCCAACTTCCTGCAGTGCTGGGAATTCTGGGCTTTGTGTTGTGGCTGGTTGGAACAGCTGGAGATTGTGTGCATTTCAATGGAGCGGAGCAGGTCTGAGGCAGGTGCAAATGTTGTTTTTTAAAATAAGTTTTTGATCTGAGCGTAAATATACCTCTTAATATAAAGTTCGAATTTTCAAAATTCGCATTCAAAGTTGTCTGCAAATAAAAATGGGGCTGAGGCTTAGTTTGCTGTCAACTATGCACTTTTGGTTTATTGTTACATGTACTGGGATTCAGTGAAAACTGTTTTGCATGTTATCGTGGATGGGTGATATCTCTGTTGAGACCTTCTTCAGACTTTCCTTGACTGGAAACGTCACCTATCTATGTTCTCTGGAGATGATGTTGCAACTACAGAGTGCAAGGTTTACACACAGTGCATGGACTGGGTTGGGAGATTGGGAATACATCTTGGCATATGAGGTCAGTTTGAGAATGTAATAACAGCAGGGAATAAGTAGGTATGTTACAATACTTACCCTCAGCGGTGCTGTAATTCTGCCACTGGCCGTGTGCGTGATTTTGGCGCCTTTAAGGGGGGGTGCGGGGTTAAAACGCGGGTTTCTCCTACCTTGTCCTGTATTATATTTCGTTGAAGTACAAGCGTTTCCTGAAAAATCGTTCCTAGGGGCGTTTTGTGTATTTTTGATTTTTATTAAATCAACAATGTCAGCGCTGGAGTCATTTTAAAATCAGCTTCTGAAGCCGTCAACGCCGACAACGGGGACGGATTTCACGTACGGGACAGGTAAACGAAAGTGGTTTATTTTAATGTATAAAAGTGCTTCTTAAGAAGCCTTTAATTCACATTTTTTCATGCGATACGGTGATTTTATTCCCCGAATTAACGGCAGAATTTTTCATGCCGATACGGGGTTAAATTCACCGCAAATGAACGTTCCAAAAGATCGCGTTCCAGAAAACCTCACTCGCAAGATGATATAAATGCCCATTAATTTACAGGTATTAAACATTCAATTCCTTCCATTTGGCCTGTAAATCCATGACAATGAGATTTAAAAATTGTTATATTGTGAATTCTTGTGTGAATGTTATTTGGACACTTAGGCTATTTAAAAATGTTAATCTATTCTTAAGAAATTGATAGATGTTTAGATCTAGTAATTGAATTTTGTAATTAGCTACAATTAGGTAACTAACTAATTATATGCTTTAATTTCATGTCTTCTAAGTAAAATTGTTTCATATTTGTTTCAGAATGCTTCAATCTATAATAACAACATTTCTTTCAGTTCTCTTAATTTTTAAGAAAGTTTTGGGCTTTTGACTGTCCTCGATCACAGCTTTTGTGTTAAGTCAATGGAAAAGCAATAGGGAACAAGATGCTAATTTCCGAGTATGAAAATGGCCATAACGTTTTTAATACTGAAGATATGAAAGTGAATTAGGTGTCAAATTAAACTTCTTTTTATGCTTTATCTGATGGGATAAATTGCAGACTTTATTTTTAAAATCTCAAAATTTTGTAACATTGCTAGAATAAGCTATTCTTGAAGCTGTGGTATGTGCTTTCAAGCTTGTATATAGAATAGAATAGAATAGAATAGAAACTTTATTTGCCACACGACCAGGGTTGGTGGTAATTGGGTTCGGTACATGATGGTACACTGCTTTAGCACATTAACACTAATAACAACAGATCATAATAATAATAATAAAGCACATCACAAATCACAAATCTCACCAACAATACATAGTGCAAAAGAACAGACAAAAACCATAGACAAGACACTATACATCAAAGTCAAAAAGTTATTGGAGGGAATTAAGTGTTCTTATTGCTGAGGGGAAGAAACTGTTTTTAAAATGGGTGGATTTTGTAGCAAGTGACCTAAGGCGCCTCCCTGAAGGGAGAGATTGGAAAAGGTGGTTTGCTGGATGGGAGGGGTCCGAGATGATCTTTGTTGCCCGTTTTGAGGTACGTTGGAGGTAAATGGAATGGATTGAGGGGAGGGGAGAGTTGATGATCCTAGAGGCCTTGGAGACAATGCGCTGTATTCTGTGTAGTGAGTGACTGTCAGTGTTTCCGTACCAGACTGTGATTGAGGAGGTGATGATGCTTTCAATGATGGATTGATAGAAGCGTACCAGGAGGTGTTTGTGGACTCTGAACTTCTTGAGCTGTCTGAGGAAGTATAGGCGTTGTTGTCCTTTCTTAATGATGTGGTCAGCATTGATGTGCCATTTTAGATTATTGCAGATATAGGTGCCCAGAAACTTAAATAAGTTCGTGGAGGTTATGGGATGGGAGTTGACATGGACCGGGGGTTTGAGGTTTTGTTTGCGTCTGAAATCTATGATGGTTTCTAAGGTTTTTGAGGTGTTAAGCTGGAGGTTGTTTTCTTCGCACCATTTGACTGCGCTGTCCACTGTTTGATGGTATTGTGATTCATTGTTGTCTGAGATGAGGCCAATTATTGTCGTGTCGTCTGCATATTTGAAAATTTTAACTGAGCTGCATTGGGATGTGAGGTTGTCGGTGTAAAGTGAGAAGAGCTGAGGTGACAGAACGCACCCTTGAGGGGCTCCTGTATTGATAGTCAGAGGGCTGGAGAGTTTTTCACCCACCTTGACTCTTTGTTGTCTGTTTGTCAGAAAATGTAAAATCCAATGGCACATGGCTAGGTGAATGCCCATGTCCAACAGTTTATTGTAGAGTTTAATTGGGTGTATAGTATTAAAGGCCGAGCTAAAATCTATAAACATATATTCTAAAATAAAATCTAAATCTATATTCTGTCTGTTAGAAGAAGGGGTAGAGAGAATGGCTAAGATGTGTTCATTAAGTTGGCTGCTTTTCTGTACTTTTCTATAACGTTGTGGATTGTGAAGTGTATGGCAGTAGAATACTAAAGAAAAATGTTCTTTTGAAGTTATTTGTAACTGCTTGAGTTGCCATATTTCCAGGAATATCACCTGTGTATTTTGGAATTTGACCATATTCCATAAAATCATATTGGACAGCCTCATTGCTTTGGTGCAATATCATTATATCAAGCTGCGTGGGGAACTTGTGTGTGTGGCTTTCCCGATTTCTCTTGCTTTTGTCACATTGGGTAGTCTTAGTAAAGAATTTGCAAATTTAGTTTTGCAAAATAATACTGAATTTAGTTTAGAGATACAGCACGAAAACAGACCCTTCGGCCGCCCGAGTAAGTACCGACCAACGATCCCTGCACACTAACACTATCCTACACGCACTGGGGACTATTTACAATTTTACCCGAGCCAATTAACCTACAAACAATCCTAAAATTTTGGAAAAATGCTCCAATACCAACTATAAACATGTGGATTTCAAATATGTTTGAAACATTACACCTAGAAGAGATAAGACTCCTCCTGGCAGGTAAACCAGACCACTTCCATCTGACGTGGTCGGCATTTATAGAATTATTACAAATATAGGGTGCAAAGGTACTTAAAAAAAAAACTGAGGTCGGGTAGGGGGGGGATGAAAATTGGAGATTTGGTATGTCCCATTTGCGGGATGCTGATAAAAAAGGTATTTGTTCTTCTCTTTTTCCTTTCTCTTTTTCTTCTTCTTTTCTAGGGTCTACTTCTTAACTCTTTTTCTTATAGGGTCTTTGTTCTTTCTTGTTGTTAGGTTTTTTGTTTTGTTTTTTACACTTTCACCTTTTCCTTCACTTTCCTGTTTCTCTTAATCTTATCCTCTCCCTTTATCAATGTAAAAAAAAAAAAAAACGGAGTACATTAATTGTAATAAAATATATGTGATGAGTACTAATGGATGTGGTTGTAACGTAATGTGCTTCTAATAAATAAAATAAAAATAAGATTTTGTTATGCGTAGAATGGAAACAAATGAACCCAAAAAAAAAAAATTTACCTACAAACCTGTACGTCTTTGGGGTGTGGGAGGAAGCCGGAGATCCCAGAAAAAACCCACGCAGGTCAAGGGGAGAGCATACAAACTCTGTACAGACAGCACCCATAGTCGGGATCGAACCCGGGCCTTGGGTACTATCTGACAGCAATTCTACCACTGTGTCATCCAGTTGTGGGGTTTGAATTGTTTCAGATTTCAAAAGTCCTGCATAGATCTCTGTAGAAAACTGCCTGTGGTACTTCATCTCCAAGCTGGTAATTGCATCTAGACCAAGCGTGTGAATTAATCATGATTTTTAGACAGTTTTGGGTCACAATAAGATAAAGTGCTTTTTAGGAATTTAGAATTAGTGGGAATGTGACCTAATTGATGTGAAAGTGTGTGTCTCTGGTGATGCAGCATCTCCAGATGGAAGGAAGGGTGACAATTTTGGCCAAGACCCTTCTTCAGACTCTGGTCTCTGGTGTTGCTAGCGAAAAAGCCTAAAGTATTGGATGTAAATATGTAGAATGGAATATCTTTGAAGTAAATATTAGGTTACATTGAGTTGATTATTAGTTAAGTTTCATTTGTCAAGTTTAACTTTTGTTGATTTTGCTAGTAGATTAGAATACTTGGATAAATAAAGACTACGATATGAGGAAAATGCTAGCTGTGTTCTGTGAAACAAAGTTCTGGTGGACAGGCACTGATTCTCAATTGCCCAAGATCCAGAACACCAGTTTACATGGTATCAATGGACACTGCTATATTGTTACATAGATGGATTTACAAGCTTGGAAAAGAGAAAATAAGGGATAGTGGAGAGAAATAGTTGACCATGAACACTTGCTTTGATTTGTAATGGTTAATTCATCACTATAGTATAGATGAAAAATACAAGGTAGACACAAAATGCGGGAGTAATGGGGCTGTACGAGCTAATTCAAGAGCTCTCACGAGTTTAAAAAAAATCAAACTCTTGGAATGTACGCTGCGGGTACGTTGGAGCTCGGGGCGTCTCTTAGCGGCTCGTAACGCTAACGGCAAGTACTCGGGAAATGCGGTAAGCTCGTGAAGACTCGTGAAGATTTTTCAACATGTTGAAAAATGTCCACGAGAGCCCCGAGTACCTACGAGCGGCTATTACTGTAATTCTCCGAGTTCGAATCGGGGGAAACACGGGAGAACTTGAATTAGCTCGTACAGTGGGACAGCCCTATAACTCAGCGGGTCAGGCAGCATCTCTGGAGAGAAGGAATGGGTGACGTTTCGGGTCGAGAGTTTGTGATCATAGCTTTTTTTGGACCCCGTAATTTGTTCCACTTGGGTATTCGAATGGCATATTGGATTTGCCGTTGTAGTGTCTGAACTAGTTCAGCTTCTCAAATACTTTATCTTTGGTTATCTTTGTACTTCTGTAAACGCCAAACCAATTCCTAATGCTGATTGACCAAGTCTGTTTACTTGTCGTTCAGGATCCAATGTTACCGAATGGGACTCCAGTGGAGACATCAAGCCCTGCCTCTTCCTCATCGCTCCTCAATAGACTACAACTTGATGATGAGCTGGATGGTGAAACTAGAGATCTATTTGTTACAGTTGATGACCCAAAGAAACACGTGTCCGCAATGGAGACGTACATCACGTACAGAGTTGGCACAAAGGTATGAGAAATTGAAACATTCAGAAATTCCTGCTATCTTTGGTACAATTCTTGGTTGGATGCAATGGTTAAGTTACAGTGGAGAAGTAGACCAAAAATCAGGGAACCAGTGGTCAAATCTCACCAGGGCAGATGTAGAATGGAGAAGGTGGGGGAGGGAGAATGTAGTCATTAATATTAATTACAACCTAGCCAGTTTGTCATAAAGACTGACTGGTTAACTTGTCCTTTGGGTGAGGAACTTTTCCACCCTTGTGCAATTTGATGTGAGACCCACCTAGGATCTATCAAGGAAATGCAGTGTGGACTTAAATGCATTCTTAAATATGGACGTCTGTTAAGATTGCATGATCTGCATTAACTAAACTATACATAAATTGAGTTAAGCATACACTGGATGTTTTGTATTGTGAGAACTGACTTGTATGAACCAGAAGGTACACAAAAATGCTGGAGAAACTCAGCGGGTGCAGCAGCATCTATGGAGCGAAGGAGATGGGCAACGTTTCGGGCTGAAACCCTTCTTCAGACTTGTATGAACCAGAGTTGTACAAGAAGTCCAGGTACAACCTCCAGAAGAGCAAGGTGATGTGCCTTAACTGCTACTGACTGGTAATATTCTCATCCACTGTGAAGAAGTGCTTAGAGGATGGTTATGATGCTCTTCAACTCTTATCTTCTGGACCTACTCCAATTTGTTACTTTCAGTTTGAAGAACAGCTTCTTCCCACATCTGTTTGACTCTTGAATCAACCCTGATAGCAAACCCACCTCTGCACGGAGCCACCACGGACTTTGCACTACTATAGTTTTGCACTATCATGATATGGTTTATTTGCAATAACTGATCATTTATTGCATCAAATGTGGTTGTAAAGCTGCAGCAAATAAGACATCAAATTGTTCTTGTCTCTTGAATGTTTTGTTTTCAGCAGATAAGGAACCCCACGTTACTGGCAATTTTATAGCCTTGATATAGAAGTGCTTTTGGGTTTATGATGTCCGGTTTTGATGAGCACACTTGCTTAGTAGTGCTGTGAAGGAAAATATCATCTGCTTTGGAGCAAAAAGTAGGATGGCACAAAATAAAGTAATCTATTGGTTAGTTGAAGAATGATGAATAATTAGGAAGTAGCAGCAGAGAAGATCCTTCGTTCTTTGGGGCATTTAAAATGTTTTTGTGTTAGAAATTTCCTATACTGACTAAGAGTTTGTTAATGTACGGGAGGGTTGCTTGTCCGTGATTAATTTTCCTTCCAAGTATGTCTTATTTGCTGCCACTACTGATATTCTAGTCCATTGAACTACTGGTTTCCATGTATGAACCAGGTAGACTTCAGTCTCCTGGTTGAATAATGTGACCCTAAGTGGTTTTGCATTGAAATCTTAAAGGGCCTGTCCCACTGTACGAGGTAATTCAAGAGTTCTCCCGGGTTTCCCCTGATTCGAACTCAGAGAATTACGGTAATAGCCGCTAGTAGGTACTCGGGGCTCTCGTGGACATTTGTCAACATGTTGAAAAAACTTCACGAGCTTACCGCGTTTCCCCGAGTACCTGCCGTTGGCGTTACGAGCCGCTAAGGAACGTCCTGAGTTCCGACGTACCCTCTACGTACATTCTACGTACTTACCACGAGATTGTTTTTTTTTTAACCTCAGCTCTTGGGTAAACATGTATAGTGGGACAGGCACTTAACTCCAGTTTAGTTTGCTCTACAATGATGCATGTGGCACGGAATTCCATGTGGGCTGAATATATACAATGGTCTCCATGTTATGTTGATGGGCTTAAGTTGGAGAAGGAAACAATTTGCTTCTAAGGAACAGTGGAATATTTTTTGCCAAATTCAAAAAATCCGTAACTATGAATTTGATACTGAAGATAAACACAGAATGCTGGAGTAACGCGAAGGAATTTTACACTGTGGTTTTGAATACTGATATTTGAAATAATATTGTTCTGAAACCCTGGCTGTTGAACCCGTAAGTTTGAAGCACCACTTTGAATCGAGTTGATCACCAACTTTTCAATATTCCTTTCTTCCCCAGTACAAATTTGAATGCTGCACCTTTTCTTTCCCATGCTATTTTTAAACAAATGTAAAATGTTATGACCTTTGAGTTTTTAAACTTTTCATTTGAAATAGTGCAAGTTAATACTAAACAAAATTGGATAAATCAGATTAAAATGTATTTAATTTTCAAAGTTCACACTGTTTATTAATTTCAATTAATTTTAGACCACCAGAAATGAATTTGATTTACCGAGTACACAGTACGACGCAGATACCAGGATTTTGATTGGTTGCGGTTTAAACTGGAAGAATCACAGCCGACGTATATCATACCAGTAAGTACTGGGTAAATCTGGTCTCCAAGTGCATGCATTATTTTTAAATTCATTCATGGCCTGCATGTTCTGGACAGTTTTTATTAGATTTGAAAAAATAGTATGTATTCCTTGGACTGCTGCTAAATATGGAATGTGGCCAATGTTGTGTATCTGCTATATTTATTGTCTGCCTTTCAAGTACCCTTTATTATTACAGTTTATGCAATTGATAGTTTGTTTCCTCATCACCTTGAAATTCTATCTGATCAGTAATCTCATGTAACAGATTTTAAATTGTCCGAAATGTACTGTGGGCTTTTATTACTGATGCACAAACCTAGCAGCAGCTAGAAAATTAATTACCCGGTTGATGCTGAAGAAAATCCATTATGAACAACTATAATTATTTTCCTTTCCACTCCTCGTAAGTTAAAGAATTTGCACTGCATTTACAACTTTTTTCCTTTCTATTTCATGGTAATGCATATATCCTTCAATAAACCTGCACACGCATGTCTAAATTCTAATAGTCAGCTCAATAGACTAATATAAAAATCTTTCTTCCAGCACCACATGTTTTCTTTATTATTTTGACCCCTTGGCATATTGACTGAGTTTGGAAATTAGTGTCTGGGAAACTAAAGTTGGATCGACAAATGTAGTGCTGCTAAATACTGGAGCTTTTCAAATTAATTGTTCTTATCAAAGTGGTGCATTTTTAATTTGTCCAAATAACCCTGCAAAAGTTGATGTCTTTCTTGGCTTTGACTAGATAGTGGTGTGCTCAATTGGTATTTATTTTCTTAAACATATTAGTTCACTAAGGTTGTGTCTTCCACCCATATCTCAATTTTAATAACATCAACATTAAAATGGCCAGTATTTAAATCTATAGAAAAGTGAGATTTATAAAATCACCAATGTAATGTAGTAATTTTGAATTTCTTTTTATGCAGCCTTTGCCAGAAAAATTTGTAGTGAAGGGTGTTGTGGATCGCTTTTCAGAAGACTTTGTGGAGACTAGAAGGAAGGCATTGGACAAGTTTCTGAAAAGAATCTCAGATCATCCTGTTCTTTCCTTTAATGATCATTTCAATGTCTTTCTTACAGCAAAGGTACCTGGTTTAATTCTCACCTTTGGGTAGCTTGGTGGGTTGTGCAGGGAGAGAGATTTATTCATTTTGTGGCAATCTAAGAGCACACTGAGCGCAAAATATTTGCAAAGGAAATGGGATTTTTTTTTGGCAAAATGAAATATTCTCTAAAGTAATACCAGCAATAAAATGCAGCATCTCTCAAACATGTGTATGCTGCACCTGATCATAGTCAAACAGCATGGAATTGAACTCTTCACATCACTGAATCCATGCCAAACAAAGAACACACACTTACACATCCCATTTTATTTTTCACACAATACCATCACCTTCCCCAGGCTCTACCACTTTTATATGGTAGGTAAGATGTAGTGGCCAATTAGCGTATCAAGCTGCTCGTCTTTGGGATAAAGGAGGAAAATGGAGCACCCAGGGGAAACCCATGAAGTCGCAGGTGAATGAGCAACTTTATGTACGCAGAACCAAAGAGGATCTCTCTTCGGTTCTGTCCACATAAAGCTGCTCACTGGTCATTTGTGGAGAGCTTGGTCCACTGGAGGAGGTAACTGATGAAGAACCTTGCAATTTTCTGAGGCAATTCTAGTGCAGGGTCAGGATGAAAGCCTTTGGCTAGGAATGAGGAAGAATTAATGAATCCAATGAAGTTCCCCTGATGAAATACTTAGAAATCCACATAATTAGCACCTGTGAATAGATTCTTGGTTTCTACAATCAGAAAACACAAGAAGATGGAGAATGGCCAGGAGGTGATAAACCAGATGTTCTTGAATTGGAATTTCCACTGTGACTCATAAGCAGCTCTGCAGACATTGGAAAGCTGAAGTCCATAAAAGTTATATGACCTAAAGTGTGGCTGGTGGTGAAATAAACCATGGCACTCAGTTGATGATCAAGATACTGTTGCAGGGTTTGAATGCCATCAACTCCTACAAGGCGAAATCAGGAGGCAGCTCAAACAACAGCGAAGCATCACTCCCTGACGAGCTCAATGCGTTCTACGCATGCTTTGATAGGGAGAACACTGATGTGCGTTCCAGAGCCCCCATTCGCCCTGATGGTCTTACAGTCACAGTCACAGAGGCAGAAGATCCTTCAGGGGGGTGAACCCTCTGAAAGCGCCTGGACCTGATGGTATACCCGGGTCGAGTTCTCAACGAAATCCCGCCAGTTGCAGACCAACTGGCTGGAGTTTTTGTGAACATTTTCAACCTATCAATTCTGAGGTCTGAGATTCCCACCTGCTTTAAGAGGGCATCAATAATACCGGTGCCGAAGAAGAGTAAGGTGATGTGCCTCAATGACTATCGACCAATGGCACTAACGTCTGTGGTGATGAAGTGCTTTGAGAGGTTGGTTATGGTGCATATCAACTCCTACCTCGACAAGCACCTCGACCCATTACAGTTCGCCTACCGCCACAACAGGTCAACGGAGGATGCGATCTCACTGGCTCTCCACTCTGCATTGGACCACTTGGACAATGAAAACACTTATATCAAGCTGTTGTTTATAGACTACAGCTCTGCGTTTAATACCATCATCCCCTCCAAGCTGGTTACCAAGCTCATGGAACTGGGTCTCTGCGCATCCCTCTGCAATTGGATCCTCGACTTCCTCATCCACAGACCACAGTCAGTTTGAATTGGCAGAAATACTTCATCCTCAGTAACAATCAGTACGGTAGCACCTCAAGGCTGCGGGCTCAGTCCCCTGCTTTACTGACTCTATACCCATTACTGCGTAGCCGGACATAGTGCGAACTCCATTATCAAGTTCGCCCACGATGCCACGGTTGGACGAATCGCAGATGGTGATGAGTCAGAGTATAGAAGTGAGATCGAGCAAATGGTGCCAGCACAACAACCTGGCTCTCAACATCAGTAAAACCAAGGAACTGATTATGGACTTTGGTTGGGGAAGGATGAGGACCCACAATCCTGTTTACATCAATGGGACAATGATGGCGAGGGTCAAAAACTTCAAATTCCTGGGCGTGCATATTTCTGAAGATCTTTCCTGGACCCAGCGCACTGATGTGATTATAAAGAAGGCACATCAGCGACTCTACTTCCTGAGAAGATTACTGAGATTCGGCATGTCAAAGAGGATTCTTCTGAACTTCCACAGGTGCACGGTAGAGAACATTCTGACTGGTTGCATCATGGCCTGGTTCGGCAACTTGAACGTCCAGGAGCGGAAAAGACTGCAAAAAGTTGTGACCACTGCCCAGTCCATCACCGGCTCTGACCTCCCCACCATCGAAGGGATCTATCGAAGGTACAGGAGCCTGAAAACTGTAACGTCCAGGTTCAGGAACAGCTTCTTCCCTACAGCCATCAAGCTATTAAACATGACAACAAATAAGCTCTGAACTACAACAGACTTATTATTATTGCACTATATTTGTTATTTATTGAGTATATGTGCTTTATCCTTCTCCTGTTATGTACTATATTTATATATTCTGTTGTGCTGCAGCAAGCAAGAATTTCTTTGTCCTATTTGGGACATATGACAATAAAACACTCTTGATGTGGAGAAACAGCAGAAAAAAA